>OX402564.1:1200000-1701577 GCA_948098915.1 Lampropteryx suffumata | reverse complement strand
TCTATAAGTAATTGTCTAATTACAGCTAGAAAATAGAGTTCATTGTTTTTAATAATTTGTATAAGATTGTATAAGGTTAGTTTGTGAATTGTTTGTTAGTAGTAGGGATTCGTTCATTCTGGCTCACCAAAAAAATGGATTCGGATTCATTAGTTTTCACACACACAAAAAAGCCGTGACGGGGTGGTCTTGGCCAAACCGCCGGCTAAAAAAAAAAAAAAAAAAAAAAAAAAAAAAAAAAAAGTTTAGACTCTTTTTGTATGTTTTCGCACACGCCTGATCGATTGCGCTCATCCATTTTAACGTATCTCGTTCCGTTCAAAAGTTAGAAAGCCACTGTTGACTAACCCAACCTCAACCTTCAAAAAACCCAACCTTTTTTTGCATCGTTCGGCTTGCGCCGCAGCTAACCTAACCCAACCTTTTTTTGCATCGTCCGGCTTGCGCCGCAGGTAGCTCAGACCCAAATCCTTGAGAGAAAGAATTCGTGTGAATTAAATTTAAATAATTATAATATCATATTATGATAATATGATAACCAATATATTTATTTTTTATTTTAATTTTAATATATTTATTAGCAATACGCCAATATATATTTTATTCTATGTGTATAATATTTATTATTGTACGGCCCCCCCACGATACATATAAATATGAAATTATTATTTAATAATTTAATAAGTATTAATTATTTAATTGTTATTAATTATATTTATTATTCAAATAAACCACCTTTATAATAAACTAACCGCGATTACATTCAATGCAAATATAAAAAAAAGCCGGCAGGGAGGCGCCATCTAAACAAAAACTTGTCGGGGCATGACGTCTTGCTAAAACGATGTAAGATAACATCTTCTATCGATAATTCATCATGAGTTTTTGTGACACTGCAAACTGTAAGATAACATCTGCGATCGATAATTCATCATGAGTTTTTGTGACACTGCAAACGCCCACCCACAAGGCAAGTTTACTTGTCGAAACATGTCGTGAGTTTTTGTGATGCCTTTCTTCTATAAATTTCTAAAACTCTCGAGTTACTGACACAGTCTTACACCATTCGTGCAGTGAACTACAGATAAATATTGTTATAACGTCTGCTATTATATCTACGTGTATTCTAAAATTATTCGTTACTCAGCACACAGTCTTGTGCCACAATAAATAGTGTTTTCGTGTTCTACAGTATAAAATGGAGGTAAGTTCTATATTACTTATTTACTTAGAACCGATTTCACCTTTGCGATTAAACTATCAATATAAGCTAAACCGAGTTCAAGATACCCTTGATGATAAACTGTTGTAGCACAAGTCACATTTGACACAACTTTGACTTTATTTGAGTTCGATTAAGCTGAACTTAGTTTTGTTGATCTAAGTTTTGCCTGCAAACGGTGAAATCGACTCTTTGTGATCTATGATTTTGCATTTATGTTGTGCACCTACTTGTATCTATGTATTTTATAAAAGTAACATGTCGTTACAGGACACACCAAGTTACTCTCCCGTGGAGGAGGTTGAAGAACATAACACTTTCAAGCAATTCTATTATAATACTATATCTGATGAAGAGGACACCACCAATTGCATGCCATACCTATATATATAATGAAGAGAAGACGATCAAAGGAACAAAGCCATTTGGAAACACCATCAACATCGCGGGAAGCATTTGATCCAATTTTCGATAATGAATTACTCAATCTTTGCATGGAGGCTGAAACTGGAACTGTGAATTGCACTGCCTGCAAGTTGCCAATAAAGAAGAGGTATCTAAATAGCCATTTTAATAGTAAACAGCATAAATATAACTCTGTTAAAATTCAACATTCTTTATCGAATGTTGATCTTATACAATCAGCTTTTGGAAACCGTGTTTATACATACAAAATAACATCTAAAATAGATAAAACGAAAATAGATTTTGAAACTCCTGAATTATTCGTGGAATCAATCACTGAAACAATTTCCGTTTTAATCAATGAAGCTATCAAAGAACTCATAATTTTTAAAGTTAATTTTATATTGTACGCTGATTTTGTACAACAAACAAAAGAAATAAAAAACTCATTTGACTTTCAAACTAGTAACTTTATAATCATGCAAGGTGATGATTTAGATATATTCTTAAAATCATTAAAGGACACGTTATCCAACAAAATAAGCGAATTTGAAAAAAAGGATAGTGGTTGGAGTTTATCTAAAATTGTGAGCATTGATATGAATATCAATAAATTTAACCCCCTACGTGGTACATCATACATCGAATTGCCGCATGATATACAAACAAAAAAAGCGGTAGTCAATGTTAAAAACGCAGACGTTAAATGTTTCCAATGGGCATTACTGTCAGCATTGTATCCAGTTGCAAAAAATGCTGATAGAGTTACATCATATGTAAGAAATGAAAATAAATTAAAATTTGATGGGATTTCTTTCCCTGTTAAACTGTGTCACATCTCAAAAGTTGAAAAATTAAACAACATCAGTGTGAATGTTTTCGGATTAGAATATGATGATGTTAAGAAACAAAATTCTGTTGTTGGTCCCTTATATTTCACAAAGTGTCGAAAAAGTTGTCACATTAACTTATTATATATAACAAATGATACAAATGGTCATTATTGCTATATAAAAAATATGTCACGCTTAATAAGAAGTCAACTCACCTCGCAACACGCTAGAATACATTTATGTGATGGCTGTTTATTGTATTTTCCAGACAATGAGCACTTATTGAAACATCAAGAGCGAGATTGTAATCAAATTCGTACTGACTTACCTTCCGAAAAAAAATGCTTAAAGAATTGGTTCGGTGAAAATGTCTCCAATAATAAGGCTTCATTTGATAAATATCAAAAACAACTCAAGGTTCCATTCGTTATATATGCAGATTTTGAATCATTTCTGAGACCAATCGCAACCTGTTCAAATGATTCAGATTTACCTCATACTGAAAATGTTCAAAGACATGATGTATATAGTTTCGGATATTACATTAAATGTGCCTATGACGACAGTCTCTCAAAATACAGATCTTATGTGGGTGATGACTGTACAAAAAAGTTTATGGAAAGCTTACAGAAAGACATTGAAATAATTACCAAAATAAATAACTTTCAAAAATGTCCGTTACCTTTAACAGATATGGACAAAATTAAAATAGATGTAGCTACTACATGCTACATTTGTGGGAGAGATTTAAAATCCCAACAAATAATAGACTACGATTGGTATACAGGCGTTTTTCGAGGTGTTGCTCATGAAATATGTAGCAGTAAATTTAGAAGTCAATGTTTCGTTCCGGTTATCTTACATAATCTAAGTAATTATGATGGTCATTTTATTGTTCATGCCCTAAATTTTGCTGAAGGCGCAGTAGAAATAATCCCCCAAAGCAAAGAGCGTTATATATCTTTTTCAAAATTATTAAAAGTTAATAACCATCGAGTAAGTTTACGGTTTATAGATTCTCTGAAATTTTTGCCATGTAGTTTGGAAACACTAGCAAATAATTTAAACATCAATCAATTCGATGAATTGAGGAAACATTTCCCGAATGAACAGGATTTTAAACGATTAAAAAGAAAAGGTGTTTATCCTTATGAATTTATGACCGGGTTAGAAAGTCTTAAACAAACATCTCTTCCCACACAAAACCAATTCTTTAGCTCAATAACAAATACAAACGTTTCAAATGAAGACTATGAACATGCCAAAGATGTCTGGCAGCATTTTAAATGTCGTTCTATGAGTGATTATTCGGATTTGTACTTAAAGACAGATGTTTTATTGCTAAGTGACATTTTTGAAAACTTTAGAACTGTTTGTATGAGCACTTATGGTTTGGATCCTGCGCATTACTATACAGCACCAGGTTTAAGTTGGGATGCGATGTTAAAATACACAAAAATAGAGATAGAGTTGCTAACAGATTTTGATAAAATTGCCTTTATTAAATCTGGTATTCGAGGTGGAGTATCACAGTGCAGTCATCGATATGCCAAAGCAAACAACCACTATATGAATGATTACGATAAAAATCAGGCAACATCATTTTTAATATATCTTGATGCTAATAATTTGTATGGTTGGGCTATGTCACAGTATCTCCCGGTTGGAGGTTTTCAGTGGGTTGATATTGAGACAAATTTCAAAGTTGCAATCGATTCTGAAATCGGATATATTTTAGAAGTAGATTTAGAATATCCTGATAACCTACATGATTTACATTCTGATTTTCCACTCTGTCCAGAAAATGTTTGTATAGGAAATACAAAAGACTTTAAACTGGTTCCAAATCTAAATAATAAAAGTAACTACGTAATACACTACAGAAATTTAATACAATGCTTAAATATGGGATTAAAAATTAAAAAAATTCATAGAATTTTAAAATTTGATCAAAGTCCATGGTTAAGCAAGTATATAGAATTAAATACAAATCAAAGAACCAAAGCCAAATCCGACTTCGAAAAAGATTTCTATAAGCTTATGAACAATGCAATCTTTGGAAAAACAATGGAAAACATTGAGAAACGGGTAAATGTTAAATTGCTCACTCACTGGGAAAATCGAGGGAAGATTCAAGGGGCTCAAAGTTTAATAGCAAGACCTGAATTTCATAGTCTTTCCATATTTTCAAAAGAATTAGTTGCAATACAACTTCGTAAAACAAAATTGGTTTACAACAAACCCATCTATTTAGGATTGTGTGTTTTAGATATTTCCAAAACTTTGATGTATGATTTCCATTATAATTACATGAAAAATAAATTTCATACCAATATCAATCTGTTATACACAGATACAGACAGTTTGGTTTACCAAATATTTACAAACGATTTTTACAGAGATATTAAAGACGACATTCATACATACTTCGATACATCTGATTATCCACCAGATAATGTATATAATTTTTCACTTGTTAACAAGAAAAGAGTAGGGTTATTTAAAGATGAAAATAACGGTAAAATCTTTACAGAGTTTGTGGGCTTACGATCAAAAATGTATGCAATGCTGGTTGAGAATAGAATCATAACAAAGGCTAAAGGAGTAAATAAATGTGTAACTAAAAAACTTACAATGGATAACTATAAGACGTGTCTCTTTGATAAAAATATTCAATTTTCGCACATGTATAGATTTAAGTCAATAAAGCATGTAATTTTCACACAAAAAATTAACAAAACATGTCTTTCACATAATGATACTAAACGTTTTATTTTATCGAATTCTGTAAATACTTTAGCATGGGGGCATTATAGCTTAAGAAACTAAGTTTAAGTAATATTAGAATTTAAGTATCTAGTTAGGTGCCTATCTACCTTACCACAACTTTGTAAAGTACCTAGCTGTTAATGTAATAATATAGTTATAGAGTTCCTTTATTATATGACATAATTTTTTATCCTATTTTAAATTTAAGTATAAATATAAATATATATTTCTAATTTTTAAAACATTGTATCATTGCCTTCATTTACCTCATACCAGAAACACGTGTTGGTAGTAAAAAAATGTTTCATTTCAATCATCCATTTACTGCAATAGTGGCTGGTCCAAGTGGGTGTGGAAAATCAAATTTTGTCACAAACTTTATAAAATATGTAAAAGAAGTTTGTAGTGTGAATTTTGCTCAAACCACATGGTGTTTTGATGAAATGCAACCGTTGTATAGTTTGAGAAACGTAAATTATTTTCAAGGAATACCAGATCTTAGTATGTTCGATGGAAAGGATCCTCAACTAATAATTATTGATGATCTCATGAGGGAATCCGATGGACGCATTGTTGATATTTTTACAAAAGGTAGTCATCACAGAAATTTGAGTGTTTTCTACATAACACAAAACTTATTTCATCAAGGTAAAGGCCAAAGAGACATATCGCTGAACTCTAGTTATATCATCTATTTCAAAAATCCTCGTGATAAGACTCAAATTCGATACCTAGCACGACAAGTTTCACCAGAAAATATTAAGTTTATGGAAGATTCTTACAAAGATGCGACTAATGAAGCTCATGGATACCTAATGATTGATTTAAAACAAGATACTAATGACATGTGTCGTTTCAAGACAAAAATATTCCCTTCAGACGGATATTGTACTGTGTACATACCAACAAAAGTGTTTAAATATGCTAAGAATCAACAAATTCATATCAGTCATAAATAATGCATCGAAGACTAAAGACGCATACGGATTTACTTAGAGCTCTGCGCACACTAAAACCAAAATACGTAAAAGCTCTTTTAAAATCGTGTGATGAAGAAGAAATTAATTGTATTTGTGAATGCATTCATAACGTTTTAAAAGGAAAAGTGCCCTTAGAAGAAACAACTAGAAAAAACTTAAAAAAATATAAAGACATACTTCGCAAACTAGTAAGTAAAAGTACAAACAGAATTCGCAAAAACATAATCATTCAAAAAGGGGGTGCCTTTTTACCAATGATATTGGGCTCAATTTTAAGTGCATTAGTTGGCTCACTTGTTTGAAAAATGGAACATGCTAAGAAAATGTTGCTTGTTGATCCAAGTGTAATAGAAAAAATTAATCAACATAATACGGCTGATAACCCCCTATCACGATTAGATATGGAAATGCAAGACATTTTAAAAAGTGATATGGAAGAAAGAAAAAAGTGTACTCTATACCTGCAAGTTTTGCAGCGATATTTACATTTTGCTGAAGAAGGACGTCGTCCAATTCAATTACCCATCGTATCAAATATTGAATCTGATATGGATAATAGTGGGTATGACACAGTTGATAATAAAAACAATGAAATCAGTGTTAAAGATTCAGTTACTGTTCAGTCTTCAAACGAAGGTGAGGAACAGGTAAATATTACTGTTTCTCATGGAAAACCAACTCCTTACACCCCAAAACATATACTCAGTTTGGTACCTAAAACATATATAAGGAAGGGTGAGAGATTATTGTATTTGTTGGTATTGAACAAAAATAAAATTAATTGGGGTGCTGATGGTGTAATTACTGTAGACAAAGAAAAAATCCCTGGGAGTAATATTGTTGACTTAGTAAATGATTTTTTGAGACCGCTAAAAAGAAGTGCTCCAATAGGATGGGAGAAATTTGCAAAAGCACTGAAAGATATTAAAATACCAATAATTTATATTGGAAATCCACAAAGAGTCGACTATATGCAGCAGCTTCCGATTACACCATATAAAGAACACACACCGCATGAAGAGGACGAAGAGTTTTCAACACCAGTTACTAGCAAAGCCAGGCAGAAGATAGATTGGGAAAAATGGAATCCTTATTAGAAATAAACAATATCTACTATAACCCTTCACACCCAGCGGGGTATGGTAGTATTGATAAACTGGCTAGTGCTATGAAAGGTAAAATGAACAGAGAAGATGTTAAAAGATGGTTACAATCACAAGAAACATACACACTACATAAACCGGTTCACAAAAAATTTCCACGAAACAAATATATCTTATCTAATCTCAATGAACTTTGGCAGGCTGACTTAAGTGACATGAGAACTTATTCAGAATATAATAATGGTTTTAATTACATTCTTTGTGTTATTGATGTTTTTACCAAATTTGCCTATGCACGATCAATGAAAAATAAAAATTCTGAATCGATTAAAACATGTTTTGAAAGTATATTTCGTGAAGCTGATATAACACCTACCCATATACAATCCGACAAAGGAACCGAATTTGTATCGAAAGATGTTCAAAAATACTTTAATACGAAGAATATCAATTACTATACTACAAACAACCCCGATATTAAGGCTAGTGTAGTTGAAAGATTTCAAAGGACACTCAAAATGAGGATGTGGCGTTACTTTACACACAAAAATACATATAAATACATTGATATTTTACAGGACTTAATATATTCATATAACCACAGTTACCATTCCAGCATCAAGATGTGCCCTTGTGATGTAAACTCAAAAAATATAATGACAGTGTGGAACAATTTGTATACACGTAAACATGTTCAAAATAATAATACCAATACACCCCCAACACTACCCAAATTTCATATTGGAGACTATGTAAGAATAACAAAATATAAACATATATTTCAAAAAGGATATGAATCTAATTGGAGTGACGAAATATTTGTAATATCTTCAGTGATAGATCGGGATCCATGGATTGTGTACACACTAAGAGATTTACAGCAAGAAAACATTATTGGAACCTTTTATGATAAGGAATTGCAAAAAGTGACGTACGACCCCTCTCTAAATTATAAACTAGATAAAATAATAAGTTCCCGCTATTCTGGTAACAGAAAGCAAGTGTTAGTGAAGTGGAAAGGTTATCCAGATAAATTTAATAGTTGGGTTCTAGTTTCCGATTTAAAACAAATATGAATAGAGAAAGTTTTTATTTAACATTACCTAGTAACAGTTCTATGGAATATTTTCCAGATAATGTTACTACAAGATTTTCAACTAAATTACCAAAACCCATAAAATTGGAGGGACAATGGACCGTCGGAGTTGTTGAATTTCAATATCCATGTACCATGTTTACTGTTCAAGAACATGAAAATATTATTTACATAACTAAAACGATGTTGATACCAAATGAGAAAATACCTTCATTGGTTTATTATAAAAAACACATTCCAGCTACAAATTATGATAACATTAATCATATTTTAACAGCGTTGAATCATATAAAGGAAAAAGTAACGTTTCGCTATGATGAAATATCAAAGTTTGTGTCAGTTTCGGTGATGGATAATTCAGTAAAATCGCTAACATTAAAACCTAAATTGAGTGTTCAACTCGGTTTTGAACCTAATAGGAATCTTGTAGATAATGGTCTTGGAAAATGCCCTGCAAATTTGCATTTAGGATTGCCATCACAATTATTTGTCTATTGTGATATAATCGATCCTCAGATAGTAGGAGATGTTATGTCTCCTCTCCTGAGAATCATTCCTTTAGATCCGGCAAAGTATATATATGGCGCAAATAAAATGCATGTTTTCTCACCTCCTCACTATTTACCAGTTATGCGTAGAGAGTTTGATACCATCGAAATAGATATAAGAACCAGCACGGGTCAAAAAATACCATTCCAGTTTGGAACAGTGTGTGTTAAACTTCATTTCAAAAAATTATAATGTATCCCCGTGACAGCATAACTTGTCCATATGAACATTATTATTCTCATCAAGCTGGCTCTGGTATTGGAGTGATTTATAAAGGGGCGCCTTATCAACGTGGTCATGGGATCGGTAGCTTTTTAGGAGGGTTGTTTAGATCGGTTTTACCCTTACTTTCTAGTGGTGCTCGAGTAATAGGCAAGGAGGCACTAAATACTGGTGTCGGTCTTCTATCAGATATGGTTAGTGCCCGCCCCATGGAAGAATCAATTAAAAATCGACTAAAAGTAGCTACTTCAAACTTGAAAAGAAAAGCTCATGATAAAATTGATAAATTAAATATGTCTGGTTCTGGATATATAACCAAAAGGAAGCGTCTTAGTTCAGTCATTCCACCGTCGACAACCAAAGTGAAAGCTCTAAAAAAATTACGAGTTAATAATCAAAAAGATATATTCTCATAAATAATTTTTAAAATGTCATTCTTACATAGCCATTCCTGTGAATGTATAAAATCAGAGTTAGATTTATTTGCTCTACCATCCACGCAAACTAGCATAGAAAACGGATTATGGATACACTACAAACCCATTTCATCCCTAGCTGATGATGGCCCCATAGAATTTCAAGTACCTGGAACAGGTGATGACTACATGGATTTATCCCATACATTGCTGCACATAAAAGCCAAGATACAAAACCAGGATGGTACGAAATTAACTGAGTCAACTGTTGTAGCTCCAGTAAACAATTGGCTCCATTCTCTTTTCACCCAACTAGATATTTATTTGAATCAAAAGCTAGTATCGCCGCCAAACAATACATATGCCTATAGAGCTTACATGGAAACATTATTAAATTATGCTCCTGCTGCTAAGGAATCTCATCTGACTTGCGGTCTTTGGTATCAAGATACGGCTGGGAAAATGGATTCAACTGATGAAAAAAATGAGGGATTTGTTAAAAGACGAGAATTAGCATGTGAAAGTAAGGAGATAGAAATGATTGGTCATCTTCATGGTGATATATTTAATCAAGAAAAGTTTTTAATAAATGGTGTTGAAATGAGTGTTAAGTTAGTTCGTTCGAGAGAAACATTTAACCTAATGGCTTCTACAGCCGACTTGAAATTTAAAGTATGCATTACAGATGCAACACTCATTATACGTAGAGCACGAATCAATCCTACTGTATTACTTGCACATCAAAAGGTTTTATCCTCTACTACAGCTAAATATCCTATCACTCGAGCTGAAGTCAAAGTTTTAACTATACCTTCAGGAATTCAGGGTAAAACTCTAGATAATATTTTTTTGGGGCAAGTTCCCAAAAGGTGTATAATCGGATTTGTGAACAATGCAGCGTTTAATGGGGGTCTAACAAAAAATCCATTCAATTTTGAAAACTACAATATAAATACATTTTGTTTATACATTGACGGTCAACAAATACCTTCGAAAGCTTTGCAACCATCATTCGATAATAATATTTACACAGCAGCCTATCACACACTATTTTCAGGGACAGGTATACATTTTCTGAATGAAGGCAATGGTATATCTAGGGAGCAATATGCAAAAGGATATTGTATGTTGGCGTTTGATCTAACAGCTGACCTCAGTTCAAATTCAAATACTCATTGGAATCTTATAAAACATGGTAGCGTTAGACTGGAGGTTCGTTTTGAATCTACTCTTACTCAGACAATAAATTGTATTATTTATGCAGAGTTCGATAATGTTATTGAAATTGATAAGAATCGTAATGTAACTGTAGACTATAGTAGTTAGGATGTAATAAAATTGTATCCCCATTCACAGACTATCTATCAATTGTCAAGATTGAATAAAATTGTATTTAGTTATATAATAAATAAAACATTGACGTGTGCATACGTACATATCGTTTTATTTCCTGAAACCTCTTTTTTACTTTTTCACTATAAAAAGTAATTTACATACTTCCTTTTAACATTCTTGATTTGGAGATTGAACTTGACACAGCTTTCCTTATTAGGAATAATGGATACAATTGATATTCGAAAATATTTACACTACATTCACCCAGCTTTACACAAAAATGTGTATGCTGCAAACAGGTTACCACTGCATGTAAAAAAACCGATGTATCTAATAAGCAATTTAGACCCGGACAACAAACCAGGATCACATTGGATAGCCATGCACATAGATAAAAATGGAGTTGGCCAGTATTTTGATTCATATGGACGCGCACCTAAAGACTACCACAAAAACTTCCTGCGCAGAAACTCGAGACAGTGGGGTTTTAATAGATATAGATTGCAACACGACTTAACTACAGTATGTGGAGAATATTGTTTAACATATCTGTATTTCAAGTTTTATGGTAATACTATGACAGACTTTATTGAATTATTTAGTAACAATACTATCAATAATGATCTATTTTTACACAAGTTGTTTAATAAATGCTTTAAAAATTAAAAGGACTAGCACCTAGATACAAATAGTTAATGTTAGCTAAATTAACTAAGTTTACTAATTGATAAATGTGGTTAAAAGTGAATCATTAGACTAATAAAACAAAGTTTCATGAAATTAAAAAGTTTTTTATTCAAGTATAAAAATAAAATATCTGATGACCAAGAAAAATCATGACAATGTTATTATCTATTCTAAAAATCATTATTTACATTTAGTTATTACACCTAGTTAGTTATTGTTTTTTTAAAAGAATACATTTTGCTGTCTTCTGATTCCGATATCTCCTTGGTGATTTGATAGACAATTTTTTTCAATTTTTCATAATTTTTGTTATTCAACTCCTTGCAGTAGTATTTGACACGAATGTCAGCGTGTTTCCAATGTTGGGCAGAAGGAATCTTGCTCAGCTTTTTCACATCAAACACATCAATTTTTATAAGATGTGTAGCATTAACACTGTCATCTGTGTTTGTTGATATGTATGATGTACCACCCTCTTTGTTCATTCGTCCAACGTTTGATGAGTTTTTTGCTTTCTTCTTTTTTGGTGACTCTTCCGGAAAGAACTCATCTATGTTGCTGAGACTACTGCGGGGGCGCTTACATGTAGATTTCTTTGCAAGGTAGTATGGCACGCAATTGGTGGTGTCCTCTTCATCAGATATAGTACTATAATAGAATTGCTTGAAAGTGTTATGTTCTTCAACCTCCTCCACGGGAGAGTAACTTGGTGTGTCCTGTAACGACATGTTACTTTTATAAAATACATAGATACAAGTAGGTGCACAACATAAATGCAAAATCATAGATCACAAAGAGTCGATTTCACCGTTTGCAGGCAAAACTTAGATCAACAAAACTAAGTTCAGCTTAATCGAACTCAAATAAAGTCAAAGTTGTGTCAAATGTGACTTGTGCTACAACAGTTTATCATCAAGGGTATCTTGAACTCGGTTTAGCTTATATTGATAGTTTAATCGCAAAGGTGAAATCGGTTCTAAGTAAATAAGTAATATAGAACTTACCTCCATTTTATACTGTAGAACACGAAAACACTATTTATTGTGGCACAAGACTGTGTGCTGAGTAACGAATAATTTTAGAATACACGTAGATATAATAGCAGACGTTATAACAATATTTATCTGTAGTTCACTGCACGAATGGTGTAAGACTGTGTCAGTAACTCGAGAGTTTTAGAAATTTATAGAAGAAAGGCATCACAAAAACTCACGACATGTTTCGACAAGTAAACTTGCCTTGTGGGTGGGCGTTTGCAGTGTCACAAAAACTCATGATGAATTATCGATCGCAGATGTTATCTTACAGTTTGCAGTGTCACAAAAACTCATGATGAATTATCGATAGAAGATGTTATCTTACATCGTTTTAGCAAGACGTCATGCCCCGATAAGTTTTTGTTTAGATGGCGCCTCCCTGCCGGCTTTTTTTTATATTTGCATTGAATGTAATCGCGGTTAGTTTATTATAAAGGTGGTTTATTTGAATAATAAATATAATTAATAACAATTAAATAATTAATACTTATTAAATTATTAAATAATAATTTCATATTTATATGTATCGTGGGGGGGCCGTACAATAATAAATATTATACACATAGAATAAAATATATATTGGCGTATTGCTAATAAATATATTAAAATTAAAATAAAAAATAAATATATTGGTTATCATATTATCATAATATGATATTATAATTATTTAAATTTAATTCACACGAATTCTTTCTCTCAAGGATTTGGGTCTGAGCTACCTGCGGCGCAAGCCGGACGATGCAAAAAAAGGTTGGGTTAGGTTAGCTGCGGCGCAAGCCGAACGATGCAAAAAAAGGTTGGGTTTTTTGAAGGTTGAGGTTGGGTTAGTCAACAGTGGCTTTCTAACTTTTGAACGGAACGAGATACGTTAAAATGGATGAGCGCAATCGATCAGGCGTGTGCGAAAACATACAAAAAGAGTCTAAACTTTTTTTTTTTTTTTTTTTTTTTTTTAGCCGGCGGTTTGGCCAAGACCACCCCGTCACGGCTTTTTTGTGTGTGTGAAAACTAATGAATCCGAATCCATTTTTTTGGTGAGCCAGAATGAACGAATCCCTACTACTGACATATGACGTTAAAGTTTGCTCTGACCTTATCAGTCTGATGTTATTGAATAAAGATGACAGCAGATTTCAACAACTCATTAGCTAAAACGTGTTTATAAGATAGGCCCTTAGTGTTAACTAACTTCCCCATAATGTTCTTTGTAAAGTGTCCTATCAAAGTCAAAGGTCGATAAAATATTTGATTGATGTTCTGAAGAGCTTAATTGTAAAGTGTTTCGACGAGATTCAAAGGGCTGAATGGGTTGCGGACATAACTTTGAGAGCCATTTTTATTGCGAAAGTTACGAGTTAATAAATTAAGTTTTTCAGGGTACCGTGGGTCAGTTTTGTAAGTTTTTTCAACATAGCCTTAGATATAAACATACCAAACGTATCAAAGTCAAAACATACTTTATTCAATACAATCACAAGGATCACTTTGAAACGTCTTACATAATAGGTGAATTTAGGTGCCAATTCCTCCTAGCCCAAGCTCGAGAAAAACTGGCAAGAATCTCGTCCTGGTCCTAGCGCATTTTTGCATGATCCATCTTATAACTACGAAAAACTAATACAAGAGAGTTTATACATTTCAAATGATAAGTCTGAGGGCAGAGCGACACGAGGCCATGCATTGCTATCAATAATATAGTGATTTATATTACAATATTATTTTAAAATATTATCATATTATCTATATTATTATTATAATATTCTTCAATTCCTTTTTGTATTAGAACTTACAAAAAGGACTTATATTTTTTTTGTTTGTTACTTCATAACTCCGTCATTTATGAAGCTTTTTTTTATGTGAAAAGATTAACTTTCCTATAGGTCGAATCAAATTTTTATCAAAATAAGTTCAGTAAATTGATTTTTAAATCAAAATATCTGGAAAAATATGTCATTCAACGAAATTTTGTATTTCATATAAATTAAGCCGGTTTTCTTTTCGCATGGACACTCAACATTAAACACATTGTGAATAGATGAAATAGAACCAAATATTTCAAAGTCAAAGTCAAAAGACGCTTTATGAAAATACAATCACAAGGATCACTTTGAAACGTCTTACATACTAGGTGAATTTAGGTGCCAATTCATCCTAACCCAAGCTCGAGAAGAACTGGCAAGAAACTCGTCCTGGTTCTAGCTTTTTGACATGATCCATCTTATAACTACCTTAACTACGAAATACTAATACAAGAGAGTTTATACATTTCAAGTGTGTCGGTTAACTGAATTTGTCCATCCGTTTAATGTTTTGTTATGGATTTTTGCAAGGTTCCGTCTGAATCAATTATTTATCTTAGGCCAGTTAAATTAGTTAATAAATTAATCGAAACCTTACAATGTACGTAGTTAACGTACTTGGCCATTTTATTTTACTATTCCTTTTTATAACTTTATTTTAAACTTTATCAACCTTAAATTAAAAGAAACAAAGCACAAAATTCAAATTCCTAGTAAATTTCATAAAGCCTAGGAACTCATAGACTGACTCGTACCAATTAGGTCGACCTTACCCTGAGTCGATACGGTTCAAAATGGCTTACTTAGCTTGTCTCACCTGTCTTTGAGAGACCTTTGTGCTACCAATACCTTGAGTTATGGAGAACAAAGCAATTACATCGGTGAAGCCAATCATTGGCACGTTGCCAGCGCCGGGCGTTCATTGCCAGTGCCAGATGCTGGCATGCTTCTGGTTTTGGTGCAAGGGATAAGCATCTAGGCATTGATATACTACTTACATACATTTTTTTTTAATACATAGAAACACCCAGACCCGAGACAAATACTTGCATATCATACAAACATTTGTTCCGCGGCGGGTATCGAACCCTTCTGCGTCACATAGGTCGTTATAGATAAGCGCTTTATTGTACACAGAGAGAACACAAACAAATGTTAACGATACAGTCGTACAATAGGCGGCCTTGTCGCTAAAAGCGATCTCTTCCAAGTAACCTTTAGATTGATTGGATTGTAAAAAAATAAAGCGGTGTATAAAAAGTTACATAACATACTTAATAATCATAGAACCATTAAATTTCTATGTTACTAATTGGAAAGAATGTTTCATATCGGTTCATAAATAACGGAGTTATGAGGTAACAAAAATAAAAATAACTCCTTATTGTAATCGGTTAAAAAATTAACACTAAAGGATGCTCACAGCAGCTTTAATCACAATGCTTGAGGCACTAGGACCCTCCACGTATCTACAAATATCTCAGGATTGTGTGTTTTGCTATGCAATATATTTGTAGTACTTGTATATCAGACATGTGGTTCCCATAACATAGGCTCTGCTTACCTTGGGTCTATATAATGCTGTGTGAAATTTTCCATCATTTATTTATTTACGAATAATATCATGAAGACCATAGAAAAAAATTTTAATCTTTGCCATAGTAACACCAGAATAAAAGTGTGACTCGATGGGACGAAAATCATAAAAGTTTAGGTGAGACTTTTTGGGAACCCATAGATTGTATGGAATTATGTCGTTTAGCTTATATTTTCCACCAGGTCCGAATCCCTCCATATTTTATACTCAAGGACTCTGTCAAGTTCCAAGACCCCAAGTACGCAACTTGTACATTAGCTTTGGGCTTTAAAAAGCAGCGAACGAGTAAAGACGACCGTTATCCCAGAGTTATTTTTTCTGCTGCTATGCTTTTATCGGGTTTCAAAAAAATAAGTAAAAATACATCGGTGGGTGAAGGCACGCCTGACATACAGAGGGTGCGGGTTCGATTCCCGCCGCGAGACCAATATTTGTATGATCTGCAAGTATTTGTCTCGGGTCTGGTTGTTTTTATATTATATGTTTGTATTTACAAAAAAAAGGATAAAGGATATACTTAAGTAGGTAGTATATCAGTCATGTGGTACCCATAACACAAGCTCTGCTTACTTTGGGGCTAGATGATGTTGTGTTAAATGCCCGGCATTATTATATTATTACTAGCAGTCCCGCTCGCTACTTCGTCCTCGCGTTTTAAAAAGAAAAAAAATCTAAACTATTCTCGAATCCACTTGAACACACACGAAAAATTTCATCAAAATCGGTCTACCGGTTTAAGAGGAGTTTAATTACAAACACTCGCAAAAGATTTAAATAATACTAGCAGTCCCGTTTGCGACTTCGTCCGGCGTTTTAAAAAGAAAAAATATATCTAATTGTACCGACTGCAGCGCCATCTGTAATAATTTTTTTACCGCCAAATTGACATCAAGTTGCCTGTGTTGTTTATGATTTATCCCTTAGCTTATTACGATAGCATTCCTTAATCCTGAGTCCCGTAGGATAACGGCAGACGTCATACAACAGCGAAATGCCAAATAATATTGCCAAACTCATTTGTTCAGCTGTGATTATTTTTTATTTATTTAAGCCTTTTATTACAGACACATTTTTGAAATTAAATTATATATCACACTATTACATCGACTCTATCTGTTTGCCCTTTTTTGGCAAAGGCCTCTTCCAAGCTCTTCCACTCTTCCCTATCTCTCGCTGTCCGCGTCCATGTTTTCCCTGCAGTATGCTTTATCTCATCCTCCCATCTTTTAAACTGTCTCCCCCTTTTTCTTTTGTTGTATTTCGGAAACCAATTCATCAACGTTTTGCTCCTTTTCTCCTTTCCTCTCACTGTATGTCCTGTCCATCTCCATTTTAGTGTATTTACTTTGAGTGTAACATTTTCTATTTTTGTTCGTCTTCTTAGTGTTTCGTTTGTAATTTTGTCTAATTTCCTTTTTCCGAACATACTTCTTTCCATGACAGATTGACAGACTTCTAACTTTTTGGCATGAGCTTTTGTTAGGGCCCAGGTCTGGCACCCGTATGTAAGAACTGGGAGAATACAGGTATTGTAGAGTTTTCTCTTGTAGTACATGTTCAGCTGTGATTATACTAACTTCTCATTACTAGCTGCTGTCCGCGGCTTCGCACGCTGCGACGCTTCATAAGAGTATACACAAATTGATATAAAAAACTAATTACAGAGGGCCTCAAGTCTCAATTCCAAAAGGCTCAAATATGTATGCCTTATCAAGACCGGCATATTATAAGTACTTCATAAGTAGTCTATCTCCGTGTCCAAGATACAATCTATCTCTAATTTTATACTCTTTACCCTATCGCTATTTGAAGGTACAATTTGACCATTAGTACGACCGCCGTAGACTGGCAACTGGCCCAAAAGTGCCAGCGCACGAAATGTTACACATAAAGTAGTTTGTTCAAAATAGTTGATTTTCCAAAAATACATGTTATGCCGCCATTTTGCCGCAACCGCCGCTTAATGTTATCAGGATCTTTTCGTCCATTTAGCCGTGAAACGGTAACAAACAAACAGATAGACTGACAGACACATGTATATCTTATTTAACTAAAATACTGTTTTAGTTAAATAAGACTTAAATGATTTTTATGACGGGTCTGTCAGCTGTCAGCTGTCAGCTCAGCTGTTTGTAGCTCTACCTTTTGGACTGTAGGTTGGGGATTTTATTCTCTGCCAGGACAAACATTTGTGTGATGAACATAGGTAATTGTTCTTTTTGGTATAATAAAGTATCATACCTACATTAGTAGCTGGCTAATGCAGGTATAAATAAATAAATAATAAATAATGCCGGAGATTTCACACAGCATCATCTGGCCCCAAAGTAAGCAGAGCTTGTGTTATGGGTACCATATGACTGATATACTACTTATTACCATTTTTTTTTGTATATAAATAAATAATGCCAGACATTTCACACAGCATCATCTGGCCCCAAAGTAAGCAGAGCTTGTGTTGGGTACCACAAGACTGATATACATAGACTTTTTTGAAGTGAAAACTTCTTTTAGCGCGGTACGCATATTTTTAGATGAGGTAAAACCTCTGGATTCGCGACGCCGTTACCGTTTGGGGCGAGACGCAGGGCTGCCGCGCTCGCCCTATTTGATTATAAACCTTAATTCACATGTTGCAGTCTACTTTTGTATGGAGAAGTTAACTGAGTTAGGTTATTTGATATATTATCAACATTCTGAAAAAAAAATTTCATCATCTGTGTTCGTTCAGTATTTGATTGGCAGTCGCCATAATTACTGATATTGAAGTGATTTATTACTAAACTCCAACGCGCCAAAATAAGTTTTCACTTCTGTCGGCACTCCCGGAGTGCAACCCAATTTTTTTGTAAATACATACATATTACATACACCTAGACCCGTGACAAATACTTGCAGATCATGCAAACATTTGTCCCGCGGCGGGAATCCAACCCGCAACCATTTGCCTTAGTCACCTTAGTCCACTGCGCCACAGAGATCGTCTATTGTAATAAGTATAAATAAAACATATATCTAGAAGACTAGACTAGTATAATTCGATTTGTACCACGACCTTTTTAGACAATAATGTTATATCTGCGTAGTGGTGTGAAAGAAAAAACGAATCTATTACTACTAAGAGAGAGCGACACAGCCCCTGTATTTCGTAACCCGTTTTCACTTTTGCGCTTGATATGGAACATGTTCCGATATACGCATTTATACATACATTTTTATTTAGTTAGATAATTTACTTGTTCAATTGAATATACTCGTACTAGTGGTCGCCCATTGGTCGAAATTCGACCATATTTATATTTAATTTATTGTATTTTTATGCATAACTAATACAATATATCAGCATTCTGCACTCCTTATCTATATATACTAATAGCTATCCGCGCGCAGCTTCGCCCGCGTTGAAGATTTTTCCCGGGACAAACCAATTTTTGAGATAAAAAGTAGCCTATGTCACCCGGGGATAGTATAGCTTTCCAACGGTAAAAGATTTTTTCAAATCGGTTCAGTAGTTTAAGAGCTTATTCAATTCAAACAAACAAACAATCAAATCTTTCCTCTTTATAATTTACATATATAATAACAATCAATTACTGTTCGTTAGTCTCGCTTAAAACTCGAGAATGGCTGGACTGATTTAGCTGATATTGGTGTTGAAATGTTTGTCGTAGTCCAGGGAAGGTTTAAACGGTGAGAAAATTTGTGGCATTGCAACGCATGCCGGGTACAGCTAGTATTAGTATAGAGAAGTGTGCGAAGTTTCATTCATACTCCTCCGTCCGCGCAATTTTCGTAAAAAGGTGTAAGTGTAAAGTGTAAGTAAGTGTAAGTGTAAGTGTAAAAAATGTTTTTGCTTCACGTATTAATATATAGATAAGGAAAGTAGATTAGATTTGACGTAAGAATAACTTGCTGCTGTCACAAGACAGTTCATGGTACGCATTGAGTGAACGATTCATGGTGACGTCGGTAAATTTTTATTTGGCTGTTTTGCGAAGCAAACATTGTGCTCTTATAATTATGGGTATATTTTACCCGAGTTATTTCGGATTTTATTTGAAGTTTTGGTGATTTTATTCAAATAAAGCTAGAGTTATTTTCTCGGGTGTGAATAAATGAAATAAAGGTTTTGTATTTCTTTGTGATTCGAGCAAAAAGACACCATATCTTATAAAATAACAAATGACGAACTTTTATATAGGACTTTGTTACGTCTTTATAATAAATAATCTAAACACGTGACATTGGTAAAATTGACATTATTATGACACATGACATTAACGATGAAGAAGAAGAAGATGGTGACGTCACCAAAACTACGCTTACCCTACCATATTAAAGTAAGCTTATGAAGGAACAAAGTTAGAGTGTATTTTTATTTTATAACTAGCTGCTGCCCGCTTCGCACGCGTGGTACCTTCATATATTTTTTTTCTTAATAAGTATCCTATGTTACTTCTAGTACCGCCAAGAATATGTGTACAAAGTTTCATGATGAACGGTTAAGTAGTTTTCGCGTGAAAGCGTAACAAACAAACTTACATTCACATTTATAATATTATTATATTATATAGTAGGATTACTTTTACAGGTCATATTAAGCCCCCCGATTTCCAGTGTATTCTCCAGTTGGGCCGCAAAAGACGGCAACTGCTCACTGAGAAATCCCAGTTTAATTGCCCTAGGCACTCGTAAATAAATTTCTTTATGTCCCCAATAAGCAGGCCTTACTTCGACATCTACAACCAATTTGGAGGAAATAGTACACTTATCGGACGCCTATAAATAAGGAGTATGACTGGGGTTGGGAAAATATATCGAAAAGCGTTCATTGATATGAATTCATTCGTTTGTATCGTTAAAATGACTGGAGCATCCCCCATTCTCCCCATTCTCGATACCCCTATTTCATAATTTGAAACTGATTGATTGGTTTTACAAAAATAATGTGACTACAAACTAGCTACGAACTAAAGACGACCTCTGTGGCGCAGTGGGACTAGGTTCGGCTGAGATGCAGAAGGTTGCGGGTTCGATTCCCGCCGGGACAATTTTTTTTATGATCTGCAAGTATTTGTCTCGGGTTTGGGTGTTTCTATGTAAAATATGTATGTTTTTACAAAAAAACCATTTAAGTAGTATATCAGTCAAGTGGTACCCATAACACAACCTCTGCTTACTTCGGGGTCAGATGATGCTGTGTGAAATGTCCGGCATCATTTATTTATTTATTTAAACAACTTTTGTGAAAATAACAGTCAAAAATTACGTTGGTGATCGTCATCTTTGCTGACACAAAATGTAAAAATTAACAGGTTTAGACAAAATAAAGGTTTTCAAACAAAACATGATTTTTCTTGCGAAAAAGAAAGTTCAAATTACGTTCATTACAATTTCTTGGTAAAAAAAATAACTAAAGTATAGACAAACTAAAAAATAATTTGATTATATGTTTTTTTTAATAACTTTTCATTCTATTTCCTTCGAAAACCTCTTATAAAAAATAGGTACAGTGTACAATTTTCACCCATCTTGTGAAGCCAACATTTCGCTCATAATACATATTATTTTTTTAGTTTTTATAGTATTTTTGATGACTTTTTCAAATAAAGCTAGAGTTATTAACTCAGGTGTAAATCATTGGAATAAAAGAACAAATATATAAAGTATTCGTGTACTTATTTTCTATGAAAGGTCGCCATTTAATATAAAAATGTAAATTTTGCAACATGCCCTACACATGCCATTAACAAAAAAAAAGCGTCACTGACATATCAATAGCATGTAAATTTGAGTTTATTATTGTATTCTTCGTTCATTTCATGAAGTAATTAATATACAAAATTTTTTTTTTTATTGTTTTATTGCATGTTTTATTCAGTAATCTTAACAGAATTTTAATGAATAAATTGTGACTACATAGGACAAGTATTGATATTTAACCATACTTGTCCTTGTACCATAAAAATGGTGCAATGTGATTTGAACGAGGAAGAATCCCGAGAAAGTTCTAGACGGCCATTCCGCAATGACGTTTAGAATTGACACTGAGCATCGACTACGACTTTATTATCAAATAATCACTTGACACTAGCAAAATTCTCGACAGGTGCCATTATAGGAAGAAAAGAAGAAGTGTCACTGACATATCAATAGCGCGTAAATTTGAGTCTATTATTGGACATTCAGTTCGCATGTGATCGGTTTTACGAATTTTGCCGAATGTGGCATAGCATACTTACATACCGTATTAGTAGATACTGTTAGGTGTTCTGTGACCGTATGGATACCGTATGAGTTGCATTAAGTCAATAGTGTCTGGTTTTGTGTATTTGGACTTCAGATTCCGATTGATGAGAAAAGTTTCAATGTGTTTCGATCTTTTTCTCGAACTAGTAATAAAATATTATGAGTTTTTTTTATCAGCGAAGAACATAAATCAGCCTACGTCCTATATCTCGGACAGGGATTACCAAAGTTCTTTTCAAAGTCAAATAATCTGAGCCTAATCTGAGTCAAATACAAGCTATCTGTCAAACTTTATAAATAAATATACATTGGTGGCAATTCGGTTGGCACCAACCTAACTAATTTTAGCTAAAATTTGGTTTTGAACTGTCAAATGAACCTTTGGTATTCTGCTGCTACCAACTTATCCTTATTTAATTTATCTAATTTAATTAAGCGTTCCTAATTTAGTTAGATGGTACCAACCGAATAGGTTTTACAAATGCTATGACTAAGTAAATATATTTTAGACAATTCCTAATTTTAGAAATGAACCAACCGAATTGCCACCATTGTTACGAGTAAGTCAAAGTCCTAAATGACATATCGTTGTTACCGTGTCACTAGTTATTTCTAAACAGTGTGGTGAAAGGATTAAAGTGCGCCGCCTTCGTGTACTTGGCACATATATTCAAACTTTTTAGGTTCTAAGACACACCGATTTCCTCAAGTTATAACCGTTTGAGAGTACTGGTATACTGCACATAATTCGAACAGATAGTCATTGGTGCACGACCGGATTCGCTCTTACGACGAACCTTAGGGCCACTACCACTAACCTGAATGACTGATTGACTGACAATGAATAGGGACAACGCTCAGCCTAAACCTGGGCGAATCGATTTCGATACATCGAAACGATAAAGCCGTTAAAATGAACTTCCAAATCAGTAAAATTGACAGTTATTTCGTTGTCAAAATCAAATTATCGTATCATCTGTAGCTCGGTTGGTAGTGGCTGTGCCTTCTGTTGGTTGAGGGTTCGATTCCCTCCCAAGATAAACATTTATGTGACGAACTGGGGAGTTTATTCTGTGTCTGGGTGTTATAAGGCATCATAAGTATGTATTTAAAAATATCTAAATGTTCCAACAGCCACCAGGTCACCATAATACAAGCTATGCTTAGTTTTCGACTAGATGGTGTTGTGTGCATTGTCCACCAATATTTGGAGGATTATGGAGGATTCCGACATCGATTGTCAAAAGTAATGTCGTTCGTTCCATCGCTCAAAACGAGTTGAAACGATATAGGTGAGCGTAGGGTTTGTACAATTATTGACACGATATATCATTTGTCGATTTCAAGAGTAGAGACCCTGGTATACTGCACATAACTTGAACAGATAGTCATTGGTGCACGATTGGATTCTAACCTACGACGAACTTTAGAGCCGCTACCATGACTGACGAGAATGACTGATTGACTGACAATAGGCACAACGCACAGCTTAAACCTGGTCGTAAGAACTTAAAATTTGTGTTCTTTAGAGTGTATAGACGCATTTTAAGAAAGGAATTCCCTATATTGAATCCATAAAGGGTTCAACGACTTCTCCTTTAAAGTATGTATAAATATAACAATATGCGCGAACGAAGTCATGAAGCGTCCCACTTGTTGTAAGGACCTACATATCCCTACTAATATTATAAATGCGAAAGTAACTATGTCTGTCTGTTTGTTACGTTTTCACATCAAAACCGATTTTGATGAATTTTGGTACCTATAGATATAGATGGGACTTTGGAGAACGACATAGGCTACTCTTTATGTAGGTACGCCCACAATAGCTGCTGCCCACGCGTGCAAAGCCGCGGGCAGCAGCTAGCACTTACATAAATTATAAACATGATTGTTTATTAGTTTATATGTATAAGCCATGTTAATAGTAGTTTTATATCCAGCAACCTTCATGACACTAATAACTGACAAAAAGATTTCCTACTTCTAGTTATTTCAATAAAAAGCAAAATATACTGTCGTCTTTGTTATATATCGCAACCTACTCTATACACGTGTAAATGATGCAATTGCGCCTTCCTCATTGTAACATTAAGTAGAGCAGGCTGATGTCCGGCTACATCCAATGTCTGTCTACATCCATCCAACCATACAAACCATTAACCATGCTAAAACCAGCAAGACAAAGTCCTTTCAATTCGGCATACACCTGGAATACTTCACTAGGGGCAGCTGTCAGTTTAAAAATAGTTCTAAATTAAAATCTGTGCTCTTGTAGATAGATAGATACGGTAGGTATGTAGCTTTTTACAGCTATACCAAACAAACAAAAAACATGAGCTTCTCGGGACGCAAGACAGAAGTGATAACTTAAACTAATTAGCGCTATGGGTTAGAGTGAGAGAGGAGAAACCTGTCTACCGCTGCCGTATGGGTTTTGAGGTTATTTTTATATTTATAATACCTAAAGCCGTATTCTAGATATTCATATCGACTAAGAATAAGTTATATGACAGTTTTAAATAAAAAAAAAGTCTGTTGAGAATATATACTTTTATCTCAATTTGAGTTGACGAGTTTCTCGCCTGATTCTTTTCGTACTTG
Organism: Lampropteryx suffumata; assembly: GCA_948098915.1. Lineage (NCBI taxonomy): Eukaryota > Metazoa > Arthropoda > Insecta > Lepidoptera > Geometridae > Lampropteryx > Lampropteryx suffumata. The sequence goes on along the minus strand of OX402564.1, from coordinate 1,676,674 downwards.
GCACTTACATTCTCCAAGTTTTGTTTAATTTTTTTGCATGGTTCTGAGATAAGGGCAGAAAAGGGATGTTCTACAATACAGCCCTTTGTAAACAATACTAATAGATAAGGCTGCATGTCAATTAAAATTTTTCAAGTATTTTGTCCGGCTTTTTTTTTCTTAGAAACCCTAGTTGTGCGCAGTTTTTGCGCTTCCATGCAAACGACTATGGAAATGCTACGCCGACTACATGTCGAAGCATGAATATTGATGTGATCAATCACTTGTTTTGTTTACGGACGTTTCCGAAGGGCTTTAACTATAGCAGTGTCAGATTTTAAGACGTCCAAGGAATCACATTAAGAACTATGTAATATATCTATAGATTTTTGACAGTTCTGAATAACATGCTGTCAAAAAGTATTTACTTAGTTCATTAACCTCTTAAGATCTGTTTGCGTTTTGTTCTGAATTACCAAAGTACGTTAGCACAGGTCAGTGTTACCAGCTTTGCATGCTTTAAAATATTTTTAAAAAGTTACAGAAGTATTTTTAAACTTATCATTTTAAAATTGGTTTTCTTTTGCAGGTCTTGCTGAATCTTCGGCTGTGGATACACTTAGTTAATTACTGTAAGTACCACATATCACAATATAAACTCATTCTCATTATTAACGATCAAAAAGTGTTCGGTGTCGGTAACTGGAAACTAAAAGTCGTCAGTGGAAGACACAAGCAACATAAAAAAAAATCCTTACAATTGTACTGAGCTGCGCAAACGAATTGTATTGTAATTGTAAAAGCAATGAATTGTACCAGTGGCCAGTAGTAGCAACGGGTGACTGTGTCCGATCACCGCTACAGGACACAGCAACTACGGTTCCCTGTGATGGTGTGCCGTGTCGGTAACAAAATGTGTCTTCGTTTGCACATCGCCTAAATAAGATGCAGAAATCAAGCAATTCAATCTATAATATTAATATTATAAATGCGAAAGTAACTCTGTCTGTCTGTCCGTCTTGCTTTCACACTAAAACTACTGAACCGATTTAAATTAAATTTGGTACCCAGATAGGCTACAGCCTGAGAGAGGACAAAGGCTACTTTTTAATTGGAAAAAAAAAATTGAAGGTTAGAAAAGGGGGATGAAAAGTTGTATGAAAGTATTGTAATTTTCAAAACTAGAAGCATACAATTTTAGGCTGTTGATCCTTACTATATATTTATATATTTTATGTATCTATGCTAACATTATAACAGTGAAAGTAAGTTTGTCTGTCTGTCTGTTTATTAAGTTTTCACGCCTTAACCGCATTTTGATAATTTTGGTATAGAGATAGATGGGAGCTTGGAGAAGGACATAGGCTACTTTTTATGTAGGTCCCATCTGTGCGAAGCCGCGGGCAGCAGCTAGTTCAGAATAGATGACAAAACAAAGCACGCCACAAGTGGACGAGCAATTAGACAGGCAGGCGGGACGGCCTTGCGTTGACATTGGCAATCTGTCACACTCTACATGACATATTTTAGGGTAATGCTCGTTACTAGTGAACCTTAAACATATAAATGGTTTTATATCAATGTAAATCAAATCAAAGTTGTTTATTTATTTTTTAAAGGTTATATATTTAACTAGCTGTAACGTACGCTACTTCGCCCGAGCGTTTTAAAATTGTCATATTGGTCCATTATTTAATTTTCCTATTTTTTCCCAAGGACTTTAAAATATGTTAAAATTGATATTTTTTTACTTTACTGAATTGATTTTCCTAGGACTAGTCGCAGTTTAAATCAACACCTCTTTACTTGATGACTAAAATAAGCTATAACACGTAAATTTAGTAAATAGAAAATTAAATAATAAATAAATCTAGATATTTCACACTCAAATTTAGTCCCAAATTAATCAGAGCTTGTGTTATGTATACGACATGACTTATACACAACTTATATACTTAAAATACATAAAAAAACACACAGACCAAAGACAAATACTTGCATATCATACAAATATGAATCTCGTGGCAGGAATCGAGCCAGCAACGTTCTGCGTCTCGGGTGGGCCTTGCCCCACCTCATTACAGAAGTCGTTAAAATAGGCTGATGAAAGTAGTAGGGATTCGTTCATTCTGGCTCACCAAAAAAATGGATTCGGATTCATTAGTTTTCACAAAGCCGTGACGGGGTGGTCTTGGCCAAACCGCCGGCTAAAAAAAAAAAAAAAAAAAAAAAAAGTTTAGACTCTTTTTGTATGTTTTCGCACACGCCTGATCGATTGCGCTCATCCATTTTAACGTATCTCGTTCCGTTCAAAAGTTAGAAAGCCACTGTTGACTAACCCAACCTCAACCTTCAAAAAACCCAACCTTTTTTTGCATCGTTCGGCTTGCGCCGCAGCTAACCTAACCCAACCTTTTTTTGCATCGTCCGGCTTGCGCCGCAGGTAGCTCAGACCCAAATCCTTGAGAGAAAGAATTCGTGTGAATTAAATTTAAATAATTATAATATCATATTATGATAATATGATAACCAATATATTTATTTTTTATTTTAATTTTAATATATTTATTAGCAATACGCCAATATATATTTTATTCTATGTGTATAATATTTATTATTGTACGGCCCCCCCACGATACATATAAATATGAAATTATTATTTAATAATTTAATAAGTATTAATTATTTAATTGTTATTAATTATATTTATTATTCAAATAAACCACCTTTATAATAAACTAACCGCGATTACATTCAATGCAAATATAAAAAAAAGCCGGCAGGGAGGCGCCATCTAAACAAAAACTTGTCGGGGCATGACGTCTTGCTAAAACGATGTAAGATAACATCTTCTATCGATAATTCATCATGAGTTTTTGTGACACTGCAAACTGTAAGATAACATCTGCGATCGATAATTCATCATGAGTTTTTGTGACACTGCAAACGCCCACCCACAAGGCAAGTTTACTTGTCGAAACATGTCGTGAGTTTTTGTGATGCCTTTCTTCTATAAATTTCTAAAACTCTCGAGTTACTGACACAGTCTTACACCATTCGTGCAGTGAACTACAGATAAATATTGTTATAACGTCTGCTATTATATCTACGTGTATTCTAAAATTATTCGTTACTCAGCACACAGTCTTGTGCCACAATAAATAGTGTTTTCGTGTTCTACAGTATAAAATGGAGGTAAGTTCTATATTACTTATTTACTTAGAACCGATTTCACCTTTGCGATTAAACTATCAATATAAGCTAAACCGAGTTCAAGATACCCTTGATGATAAACTGTTGTAGCACAAGTCACATTTGACACAACTTTGACTTTATTTGAGTTCGATTAAGCTGAACTTAGTTTTGTTGATCTAAGTTTTGCCTGCAAACGGTGAAATCGACTCTTTGTGATCTATGATTTTGCATTTATGTTGTGCACCTACTTGTATCTATGTATTTTATAAAAGTAACATGTCGTTACAGGACACACCAAGTTACTCTCCCGTGGAGGAGGTTGAAGAACATAACACTTTCAAGCAATTCTATTATAGTACTATATCTGATGAAGAGGACACCACCAATTGCGTGCCATACTACCTTGCAAAGAAATCTACATGTAAGCGCCCCCGCAGTAGTCTCAGCAACATAGATGAGTTCTTTCCGGAAGAGTCACCAAAAAAGAAGAAAGCAAAAAACTCATCAAACGTTGGACGAATGAACAAAGAGGGTGGTACATCATACATATCAACAAACACAGATGACAGTGTTAATGCTACACATCTTATAAAAATTGATGTGTTTGATGTGAAAAAGCTGAGCAAGATTCCTTCTGCCCAACATTGGAAACACGCTGACATTCGTGTCAAATACTACTGCAAGGAGTTGAATAACAAAAATTATGAAAAATTGAAAAAAATTGTCTATCAAATCACCAAGGAGATATCGGAATCAGAAGACAGCAAAATGTATTCTTTTAAAAAAACAATAACTAACTAGGTGTAATAACTAAATGTAAATAATGATTTTTAGAATAGATAATAACATTGTCATGATTTTTCTTGGTCATCAGATATTTTATTTTTATACTTGAATAAAAAACTTTTTAATTTCATGAAACTTTGTTTTATTAGTCTAATGATTCACTTTTAACCACATTTATCAATTAGTAAACTTAGTTAATTTAGCTAACATTAACTATTTGTATCTAGGTGCTAGTCCTTTTAATTTTTAAAGCATTTATTAAACAACTTGTGTAAAAATAGATCATTATTGATAGTATTGTTACTAAATAATTCAATAAAGTCTGTCATAGTATTACCATAAAACTTGAAATACAGATATGTTAAACAATATTCTCCACATACTGTAGTTAAGTCGTGTTGCAATCTATATCTATTAAAACCCCACTGTCTCGAGTTTCTGCGCAGGAAGTTTTTGTGGTAGTCTTTAGGTGCGCGTCCATATGAATCAAAATACTGGCCAACTCCATTTTTATCTATGTGCATGGCTATCCAATGTGATCCTGGTTTGTTGTCCGGGTCTAAATTGCTTATTAGATACATCGGTTTTTTTACATGCAGTGGTAACCTGTTTGCAGCATACACATTTTTGTGTAAAGCTGGGTGAATGTAGTGTAAATATTTTCGAATATCAATTGTATCCATTATTCCTAATAAGGAAAGCTGTGTCAAGTTCAATCTCCAAATCAAGAATGTTAAAAGGAAGTATGTAAATTACTTTTTATAGTGAAAAAGTAAAAAAGAGGTTTCAGGAAATAAAACGATATGTACGTATGCACACGTCAATGTTTTATTTATTATATAACTAAATACAATTTTATTCAATCTTGACAATTGATAGATAGTCTGTGAATGGGGATACAATTTTATTACATCCTAACTACTATAGTCTACAGTTACATTACGATTCTTATCAATTTCAATAACATTATCGAACTCTGCATAAATAATACAATTTATTGTCTGAGTAAGAGTAGATTCAAAACGAACCTCCAGTCTAACGCTACCATGTTTTATAAGATTCCAATGAGTATTTGAATTTGAACTGAGGTCAGCTGTTAGATCAAACGCCAACATACAATATCCTTTTGCATATTGCTCCCTAGATATACCATTGCCTTCATTCAGAAAATGTATACCTGTCCCTGAAAATAGTGTGTGATAGGCTGCTGTGTAAATATTATTATCGAATGATGGTTGCAAAGCTTTCGAAGGTATTTGTTGACCGTCAATGTATAAACAAAATGTATTTATATTGTAGTTTTCAAAATTGAATGGATTTTTTGTTAGACCCCCATTAAACGCTGCATTGTTCACAAATCCGATTATACACCTTTTGGGAACTTGCCCCAAAAAAATATTATCTAGAGTTTTACCCTGAATTCCTGAAGGTATAGTTAAAACTTTGACTTCAGCTCGAGTGATAGGATATTTAGCTGTAGTAGAGGATAAAACCTTTTGATGTGCAAGTAATACAGTAGGATTGATTCGTGCTCTACGTATAATGAGTGTTGCATCTGTAATGCATACTTTAAATTTCAAGTCGGCTGTAGAAGCCATTAGGTTAAATGTTTCTCTCGAACGAACTAACTTAACACTCATTTCAACACCATTTATTAAAAACTTTTCTTGATTAAATATATCACCATGAAGATGACCAATCATTTCTATCTCCTTACTTTCACATGCTAATTCTCGTCTTTTAACAAATCCCTCATTTTTTTCATCAGTTGAATCCATTTTCCCAGCCGTATCTTGATACCAAAGACCGCAAGTCAGATGAGATTCCTTAGCAGCAGGAGCATAATTTAATAATGTTTCCATGTAAGCTCTATAGGCATATGTATTGTTTGGCGGCGATACTAGCTTTTGATTCAAATAAATATCTAGTTGGGTGAAAAGAGAATGGAGCCAATTGTTTACTGGAGCTACAACAGTTGACTCAGTTAATTTCGTACCATCCTGGTTTTGTATCTTGGCTTTTATGTGCAGCAATGTATGGGATAAATCCATGTAGTCATCACCTGTTCCAGGTACTTGAAATTCTATGGGGCCATCATCAGCTAGGGATGAAATGGGTTTGTAGTGTATCCATAATCCGTTTTCTATGCTAGTTTGCGTGGATGGTAGAGCAAATAAATCTAACTCTGATTTTATACATTCACAGGAATGGCTATGTAAGAATGACATTTTAAAAATTATTTATGAGAATATATCTTTTTGATTATTAACTCGTAATTTTTTTAGAGCTTTCACTTTGGTTGTCGACGGTGGAATGACTGAACTAAGACGCTTCCTTTTGGTTATATATCCAGAACCAGACATATTTAATTTATCAATTTTATCATGAGCTTTTCTTTTCAAGTTTGAAGTAGCTACTTTTAGTCGATTTTTAATTGATTCTTCCATGGGGCGGGCACTAACCATATCTGATAGAAGACCGACACCAGTATTTAGTGCCTCCTTGCCTATTACTCGAGCACCACTAGAAAGTAAGGGTAAAACCGATCTAAACAACCCTCCTAAAAAGCTACCGATCCCATGACCACGTTGATAAGGCGCCCCTTTATAAATCACTCCAATACCAGAGCCAGCTTGATGAGAATAATAATGTTCATATGGACAAGTTATGCTGTCACGGGGATACATTATAATTTTTTGAAATGAAGTTTAACACACACTGTTCCAAACTGGAATGGTATTTTTTGACCCGTGCTGGTTCTTATATCTATTTCGATGGTATCAAACTCTCTACGCATAACTGGTAAATAGTGAGGAGGTGAGAAAACATGCATTTTATTTGCGCCATATATATACTTTGCCGGATCTAAAGGAATGATTCTCAGGAGAGGAGACATAACATCTCCTACTATCTGAGGATCGATTATATCACAATAGACAAATAATTGTGATGGCAATCCTAAATGCAAATTTGCAGGGCATTTTCCAAGACCATTATCTACAAGATTCCTATTAGGTTCAAAACCGAGTTGAACACTCAATTTAGGTTTTAATGTTAGCGATTTTACTGAATTATCCATCACCGAAACTGACACAAACTTTGATATTTCATCATAGCGAAACGTTACTTTTTCCTTTATATGATTCAACGCTGTTAAAATATGATTAATGTTATCATAATTTGTAGCTGGAATGTGTTTTTTATAATAAACCAATGAAGGTATTTTCTCATTTGGTATCAACATCGTTTTAGTTATGTAAATAATATTTTCATGTTCTTGAACAGTAAACATGGTACATGGATATTGAAATTCAACAACTCCGACGGTCCATTGTCCCTCCAATTTTATGGGTTTTGGTAATTTAGTTGAAAATCTTGTAGTAACATTATCTGGAAAATATTCCATAGAACTGTTACTAGGTAATGTTAAATAAAAACTTTCTCTATTCATATTTGTTTTAAATCGGAAACTAGAACCCAACTATTAAATTTATCTGGATAACCTTTCCACTTCACTAACACTTGCTTTCTGTTACCAGAATAGCGGGAACTTATTATTTTATCTAGTTTATAATTTAGAGAGGGGTCGTACGTCACTTTTTGCAATTCCTTATCATAAAAGGTTCCAATAATGTTTTCTTGCTGTAAATCTCTTAGTGTGTACACAATCCATGGATCCCGATCTATCACTGAAGATATTACAAATATTTCGTCACTCCAATTAGATTCATATCCTTTTTGAAATATATGTTTATATTTTGTTATTCTTACATAGTCTCCAATATGAAATTTGGGTAGTGTTGGGGGTGTATTGGTATTATTATTTTGAACATGTTTACGTGTATACAAATTGTTCCACACTGTCATTATATTTTTTGAGTTTACATCACAAGGGCACATCTTGATGCTGGAATGGTAACTGTGGTTATATGAATATATTAAGTCCTGTAAAATATCAATGTATTTATATGTATTTTTGTGTGTAAAGTAACGCCACATCCTCATTTTGAGTGTCCTTTGAAATCTTTCAACTACACTAGCCTTAATATCGGGGTTGTTTGTAGTATAGTAATTGATATTCTTCGTATTAAAGTATTTTTGAACATCTTTCGATACAAATTCGGTTCCTTTGTCGGATTGTATATGGGTAGGTGTTATATCAGCTTCACGAAATATACTTTCAAAACATGTTTTAATCGATTCAGAATTTTTATTTTTCATTGATCGTGCATAGGCAAATTTGGTAAAAACATCAATAACACAAAGAATGTAATTAAAACCATTATTATATTCTGAATAAGTTCTCATGTCACTTAAGTCAGCCTGCCAAAGTTCATTGAGATTAGATAAGATATATTTGTTTCGTGGAAATTTTTTGTGAACCGGTTTATGTAGTGTGTATGTTTCTTGTGATTGTAACCATCTTTTAACATCTTCTCTGTTCATTTTACCTTTCATAGCACTAGCCAGTTTATCAATACTACCATACCCCGCTGGGTGTGAAGGGTTATAGTAGATATTGTTTATTTCTAATAAGGATTCCATTTTTCCCAATCTATCTTCTGCCTGGCTTTGCTAGTAACTGGTGTTGAAAACTCTTCGTCCTCTTCATGCGGTGTGTGTTCTTTATATGGTGTAATCGGAAGCTGCTGCATATAGTCGACTCTTTGTGGATTTCCAATATAAATTATTGGTATTTTAATATCTTTCAGTGCTTTTGCAAATTTCTCCCATCCTATTGGAGCACTTCTTTTTAGCGGTCTCAAAAAATCATTTACTAAGTCAACAATATTACTCCCAGGGATTTTTTCTTTGTCTACAGTAATTACACCATCAGCACCCCAATTAATTTTATTTTTGTTCAATACCAACAAATACAATAATCTCTCACCCTTCCTTATATATGTTTTAGGTACCAAACTGAGTATATGTTTTGGGGTGTAAGGAGTTGGTTTTCCATGAGAAACAGTAATATTTACCTGTTCCTCACCTTCGTTTGAAGACTGAACAGTAACTGAATCTTTAACACTGATTTCATTGTTTTTATTATCAACTGTGTCATACCCACTATTATCCATATCAGATTCAATATTTGATACGATGGGTAATTGAATTGGACGACGTCCTTCTTCAGCAAAATGTAAATATCGCTGCAAAACTTGCAGGTATAGAGTACACTTTTTTCTTTCTTCCATATCACTTTTTAAAATGTCTTGCATTTCCATATCTAATCGTGATAGGGGGTTATCAGCCGTATTATGTTGATTAATTTTTTCTATTACACTTGGATCAACAAGCAACATTTTCTTAGCATGTTCCATTTTTCAAACAAGTGAGCCAACTAATGCACTTAAAATTGAGCCCAATATCATTGGTAAAAAGGCACCCCCTTTTTGAATGATTATGTTTTTGCGAATTCTGTTTGTACTTTTACTTACTAGTTTGCGAAGTATGTCTTTATATTTTTTTAAGTTTTTTCTAGTTGTTTCTTCTAAGGGCACTTTTCCTTTTAAAACGTTATGAATGCATTCACAAATACAATTAATTTCTTCTTCATCACACGATTTTAAAAGAGCTTTTACGTATTTTGGTTTTAGTGTGCGCAGAGCTCTAAGTAAATCCGTATGCGTCTTTAGTCTTCGATGCATTATTTATGACTGATATGAATTTGTTGATTCTTAGCATATTTAAACACTTTTGTTGGTATGTACACAGTACAATATCCGTCTGAAGGGAATATTTTTGTCTTGAAACGACACATGTCATTAGTATCTTGTTTTAAATCAATCATTAGGTATCCATGAGCTTCATTAGTCGCATCTTTGTAAGAATCTTCCATAAACTTAATATTTTCTGGTGAAACTTGTCGTGCTAGGTATCGAATTTGAGTCTTATCACGAGGATTTTTGAAATAGATGATATAACTAGAGTTCAGCGATATGTCTCTTTGGCCTTTACCTTGATGAAATAAGTTTTGTGTTATGTAGAAAACACTCAAATTTCTGTGATGACTACCTTTTGTAAAAATATCAACAATGCGTCCATCGGATTCCCTCATGAGATCATCAATAATTATTAGTTGAGGATCCTTTCCATCGAACATACTAAGATCTGGTATTCCTTGAAAATAATTTACGTTTCTCAAACTATACAACGGTTGCATTTCATCAAAACACCATGTGGTTTGAGCAAAATTCACACTACAAACTTCTTTTACATATTTTATAAAGTTTGTGACAAAATTTGATTTTCCACACCCACTTGGACCAGCCACTATTGCAGTAAATGGATGATTGAAATGAAACATTTTTTTACTACCAACACGTGTTTCTGGTATGAGGTAAATGAAGGCAATGATACAATGTTTTAAAAATTAGAAATATATATTTATATTTATACTTAAATTTAAAATAGGATAAAAAATTATGTCATATAATAAAGGAACTCTATAACTATATTATTACATTAACAGCTAGGTACTTTACAAAGTTGTGGTAAGGTAGATAGGCACCTAACTAGATACTTAAATTCTAATATTACTTAAACTTAGTTTCTTAAGCTATAATGCCCCCATGCTAAAGTATTTACAGAATTCGATAAAATAAAACGTTTAGTATCATTATGTGAAAGACATGTTTTGTTAATTTTTTGTGTGAAAATTACATGCTTTATTGACTTAAATCTATACATGTGCGAAAATTGAATATTTTTATCAAAGAGACACGTCTTATAGTTATCCATTGTAAGTTTTTTAGTTACACATTTATTTACTCCTTTAGCCTTTGTTATGATTCTATTCTCAACCAGCATTGCATACATTTTTGATCGTAAGCCCACAAACTCTGTAAAGATTTTACCGTTATTTTCATCTTTAAATAACCCTACTCTTTTCTTGTTAACAAGTGAAAAATTATATACATTATCTGGTGGATAATCAGATGTATCGAAGTATGTATGAATGTCGTCTTTAATATCTCTGTAAAAATCGTTTGTAAATATTTGGTAAACCAAACTGTCTGTATCTGTGTATAACAGATTGATATTGGTATGAAATTTATTTTTCATGTAATTATAATGGAAATCATACATCAAAGTTTTGGAAATATCTAAAACACACAATCCTAAATAGATGGGTTTGTTGTAAACCAATTTTGTTTTACGAAGTTGTATTGCAACTAATTCTTTTGAAAATATGGAAAGACTATGAAATTCAGGTCTTGCTATTAAACTTTGAGCCCCTTGAATCTTCCCTCGATTTTCCCAGTGAGTGAGCAATTTAACATTTACCCGTTTCTCAATGTTTTCCATTGTTTTTCCAAAGATTGCATTGTTCATAAGCTTATAGAAATCTTTTTCGAAGTCGGATTTGGCTTTGGTTCTTTGATTTGTATTTAATTCTATATACTTGCTTAACCATGGACTTTGATCAAATTTTAAAATTCTATGAATTTTTTTAATTTTTAATCCCATATTTAAGCATTGTATTAAATTTCTGTAGTGTATTACGTAGTTACTTTTATTATTTAGATTTGGAACCAGTTTAAAGTCTTTTGTATTTCCTATACAAACATTTTCTGGACAGAGTGGAAAATCAGAATGTAAATCATGTAGGTTATCAGGATATTCTAAATCTACTTCTAAAATATATCCGATTTCAGAATCGATTGCAACTTTGAAATTTGTCTCAATATCAACCCACTGAAAACCTCCAACCGGGAGATACTGTGACATAGCCCAACCATACAAATTATTAGCATCAAGATATATTAAAAATGATGTTGCCTGATTTTTATCGTAATCATTCATATAGTGGTTGTTTGCTTTGGCATATCGATGACTGCACTGTGATACTCCACCTCGAATACCAGATTTAATAAAGGCAATTTTATCAAAATCTGTTAGCAACTCTATCTCTATTTTTGTGTATTTTAACATCGCATCCCAACTTAAACCTGGTGCTGTATAGTAATGCGCAGGATCCAAACCATAAGTGCTCATACAAACAGTTCTAAAGTTTTCAAAAATGTCACTTAGCAATAAAACATCTGTCTTTAAGTACAAATCCGAATAATCACTCATAGAACGACATTTAAAATGCTGCCAGACATCTTTGGCATGTTCATAGTCTTCATTTGAAACGTTTGTATTTGTTATTGAGCTAAAGAATTGGTTTTGTGTGGGAAGAGATGTTTGTTTAAGACTTTCTAACCCGGTCATAAATTCATAAGGATAAACACCTTTTCTTTTTAATCGTTTAAAATCCTGTTCATTCGGGAAATGTTTCCTCAATTCATCGAATTGATTGATGTTTAAATTATTTGCTAGTGTTTCCAAACTACATGGCAAAAATTTCAGAGAATCTATAAACCGTAAACTTACTCGATGGTTATTAACTTTTAATAATTTTGAAAAAGATATATAACGCTCTTTGCTTTGGGGGATTATTTCTACTGCGCCTTCAGCAAAATTTAGGGCATGAACAATAAAATGACCATCATAATTACTTAGATTATGTAAGATAACCGGAACGAAACATTGACTTCTAAATTTACTGCTACATATTTCATGAGCAACACCTCGAAAAACGCCTGTATACCAATCGTAGTCTATTATTTGTTGGGATTTTAAATCTCTCCCACAAATGTAGCATGTAGTAGCTACATCTATTTTAATTTTGTCCATATCTGTTAAAGGTAACGGACATTTTTGAAAGTTATTTATTTTGGTAATTATTTCAATGTCTTTCTGTAAGCTTTCCATAAACTTTTTTGTACAGTCATCACCCACATAAGATCTGTATTTTGAGAGACTGTCGTCATAGGCACATTTAATGTAATATCCGAAACTATATACATCATGTCTTTGAACATTTTCAGTATGAGGTAAATCTGAATCATTTGAACAGGTTGCGATTGGTCTCAGAAATGATTCAAAATCTGCATATATAACGAATGGAACCTTGAGTTGTTTTTGATATTTATCAAATGAAGCCTTATTATTGGAGACATTTTCACCGAACCAATTCTTTAAGCATTTTTTTTCGGAAGGTAAGTCAGTACGAATTTGATTACAATCTCGCTCTTGATGTTTCAATAAGTGCTCATTGTCTGGAAAATACAATAAACAGCCATCACATAAATGTATTCTAGCGTGTTGCGAGGTGAGTTGACTTCTTATTAAGCGTGACATATTTTTTATATAGCAATAATGACCATTTGTATCATTTGTTATATATAATAAGTTAATGTGACAACTTTTTCGACACTTTGTGAAATATAAGGGACCAACAACAGAATTTTGTTTCTTAACATCATCATATTCTAATCCGAAAACATTCACACTGATGTTGTTTAATTTTTCAACTTTTGAGATGTGACACAGTTTAACAGGGAAAGAAATCCCATCAAATTTTAATTTATTTTCATTTCTTACATATGATGTAACTCTATCAGCATTTTTTGCAACTGGATACAATGCTGACAGTAATGCCCATTGGAAACATTTAACGTCTGCGTTTTTAACATTGACTACCGCTTTTTTTGTTTGTATATCATGTGGCAATTCGATGTATGATGTACCACGTAGGGGGTTAAATTTATTGATATTCATATCAATGCTCACAATTTTAGATAAACTCCAACCACTATCCTTTTTTTCAAATTCGCTTATTTTGTTGGATAACGTGTCCTTTAATGATTTTAAGAATATATCTAAATCATCACCTTGCATGATTATAAAGTTACTAGTTTGAAAGTCAAATGAGTTTTTTATTTCTTTTGTTTGTTGTACAAAATCAGCGTACAATATAAAATTAACTTTAAAAATTATGAGTTCTTTGATAGCTTCATTGATTAAAACGGAAATTGTTTCAGTGATTGATTCCACGAATAATTCAGGAGTTTCAAAATCTATTTTCGTTTTATCTATTTTAGATGTTATTTTGTATGTATAAACACGGTTTCCAAAAGCTGATTGTATAAGATCAACATTCGATAAAGAATGTTGAATTTTAACAGAGTTATATTTATGCTGTTTACTATTAAAATGGCTATTTAGATACCTCTTCTTTATTGGCAACTTGCAGGCAGTGCAATTCACAGTTCCAGTTTCAGCCTCCATGCAAAGATTGAGTAATTCATTATCGAAAATTGGATCAAATGCTTCCCGCGATGTTGATGGTGTTTCCAAATGGCTTTGTTCCTTTGATCGTCTTCTCTTCATTATATATATAGGTATGGCACGCAATTGGTGGTGTCCTCTTCATCAGATATAGTATTATAATAGAATTGCTTGAAAGTGTTATGTTCTTCAACCTCCTCCACGGGAGAGTAACTTGGTGTGTCCTGTAACGACATGTTACTTTTATAAAATACATAGATACAAGTAGGTGCACAACATAAATGCAAAATCATAGATCACAAAGAGTCGATTTCACCGTTTGCAGGCAAAACTTAGATCAACAAAACTAAGTTCAGCTTAATCGAACTCAAATAAAGTCAAAGTTGTGTCAAATGTGACTTGTGCTACAACAGTTTATCATCAAGGGTATCTTGAACTCGGTTTAGCTTATATTGATAGTTTAATCGCAAAGGTGAAATCGGTTCTAAGTAAATAAGTAATATAGAACTTACCTCCATTTTATACTGTAGAACACGAAAACACTATTTATTGTGGCACAAGACTGTGTGCTGAGTAACGAATAATTTTAGAATACACGTAGATATAATAGCAGACGTTATAACAATATTTATCTGTAGTTCACTGCACGAATGGTGTAAGACTGTGTCAGTAACTCGAGAGTTTTAGAAATTTATAGAAGAAAGGCATCACAAAAACTCACGACATGTTTCGACAAGTAAACTTGCCTTGTGGGTGGGCGTTTGCAGTGTCACAAAAACTCATGATGAATTATCGATCGCAGATGTTATCTTACAGTTTGCAGTGTCACAAAAACTCATGATGAATTATCGATAGAAGATGTTATCTTACATCGTTTTAGCAAGACGTCATGCCCCGACAAGTTTTTGTTTAGATGGCGCCTCCCTGCCGGCTTTTTTTTATATTTGCATTGAATGTAATCGCGGTTAGTTTATTATAAAGGTGGTTTATTTGAATAATAAATATAATTAATAACAATTAAATAATTAATACTTATTAAATTATTAAATAATAATTTCATATTTATATGTATCGTGGGGGGGCCGTACAATAATAAATATTATACACATAGAATAAAATATATATTGGCGTATTGCTAATAAATATATTAAAATTAAAATAAAAAATAAATATATTGGTTATCATATTATCATAATATGATATTATAATTATTTAAATTTAATTCACACGAATTCTTTCTCTCAAGGATTTGGGTCTGAGCTACCTGCGGCGCAAGCCGGACGATGCAAAAAAAGGTTGGGTTAGGTTAGCTGCGGCGCAAGCCGAACGATGCAAAAAAAGGTTGGGTTTTTTGAAGGTTGAGGTTGGGTTAGTCAACAGTGGCTTTCTAACTTTTGAACGGAACGAGATACGTTAAAATGGATGAGCGCAATCGATCAGGCGTGTGCGAAAACATACAAAAAGAGTCTAAACTTTTTTTTTTTTTTTTTTTTTAGCCGGCGGTTTGGCCAAGACCACCCCGTCACGGCTTTTTTGTGTGTGTGAAAACTAATGAATCCGAATCCATTTTTTTGGTGAGCCAGAATGAACGAATCCCTACTACTGATGAAACTTCAGAATCCTGGTTCTAATTCAGAATTAGAGCATTTTGTATTTCACTGTCAAACTTAGCTACTTCTTGCTTGCCTTAGATTGTACCGCGTGTTTATTTTAAACCTTTGCACCCATATTTTAGAACCCAGCGTTATAATAAACTCGAACTTGCCGTCGTGTCGAAAACAACGATTTTGAACGATGAGGACATCTTTTGTTGTACCGTGGAAAGCAAATTATAATTTATACAAAACTCTGTAGAATATGCTTGACATTGAACGTAATAGCGGTTTAGGCAAGTTTAACCTACAATTAACCTACCGTTTCTTGACTGATGCCATTTTTAATAACACGCAAATATCGGTTGCGAAAAAAACCATCCGTTTTGATTTTCATAAAAGAATGTTGCATATTGTATAAGTTACTCTGGTCGTTTTCAGATGTTGGGTTGCCGTATTTGTTTTGTCAAAAGATAAGCTCGTGTTTAAAACAGGCCAATTTCAGCTGTTTAACCATCCGTTTAAGCAACGGTGAATATCGGCCGGTATTCTGTTTAGGAAGCTGTTATTCACACGGATGGATAAGTTCAGTGCAATCGATCGTAGTTAGATAACATTGTTGAATTTGTTACTACCGCATAGGAGTATGTATTCGGCATTTATGAGAATTCAAGCTTCTGTACGTAAATAAAATGTAGCCTGTATGTATGTAAATAAATGTATATGTATAATATGTATTTATTAACTGAAAAAATAATTTCATATTATTCATAGAAATAATCGAAATGATTTCACGGCGTCTGGTAGAAGCATCGCCTGACCCAAGAGCTGGCTCCTATCTGGCTTGGCGTATTAGCATTGCCATTCAATGTAGCAGTGCCACCAGTATCTTGAGAACGCTGCCCTTTGACAGTGATATGCATCAATTGAGCTATCGATGGATTTAAACGGTTCTTAGATAGCTCAATGTTTCACACTTTATATTATTACTAGCTGTCGTTCGCGACTTCGTCCACGCGTTTTAAAAAGAAAAATATATATCTAATTGTACCGACTGCAGCGCCATCTGCCGGGCTGATTTGTGAATCTAAACCATCCAGGGCGCCACCCAAACGCATACATTCATTCAGTTCAGTGACATACTCACGTACAGTAGAATTATATTTATATAAAAAGATATATTATTCTGTACATTTTCATCCTAGAATTGGGAGTTTACCCAATAAAACTACAACACGATCTGGATCAGTTAAGTTATCTGTCTATTCGAATATAAATGGTCCATAGACAACGTGAACAACATCGGCGACTTAAAATGAACTATTTATATTATACGTAATGATATATCGAAATTAAACAATTATCTTTATTATACCTTATCTTGGAACCGGAAATTTGGTAATTTCAATATGGACTTAAATTATTCGACTTTTTTATAAACATTGGTAGTTTTAGCCGTGCTTGAATGTCGCCATTTTACGTATATATATTTTATTATAGAATATTTTCTACGTTTCTGCAACACGCCATATTAGACAACGACCTATTGCCACTTGTCCCATAACATTGACATTACTTACAACACGTTCAGTCCGAAGACGACCCGTTGGCCTTAACACCGTTCGCGTTTAGCACAGCTCTGTACCTTTAGCACGAGTTTCTTACAAGAAGTTAGTTAGAACATAGAGTTCTCAACCTACTTACTTTATTTGGTTCATGATTTTATTATATATATTGTTTTATTTTATTTTATTTATTAAACAAAATCCACAGCTCTATAAACAATATTACCTAATCTAACGCATTTATCCTAAAGCCAATAACGGATTTACTTTTATGTTTATCACATATAATTTAAATGACAGTCACTAACCAAACACGTTATTAGTTAATAGAATAATTATTCTAATAACTATACATTTTAATAAATGTGAGTGGATGAGAGATGTGTAAAAGTGTGTGTGTGTGTGATATTGACAACGTTTAATGAAACAAAACATTTACTCTTCTTTTTGCCTTTATATTGCATACGCTAGTGTATAATTTATTGGTTTTCCAATAAATAAAAAGATTAGAAGTGTGAGAGGAAAAGAGAGTGTGAGAAGTGTGTAGGAACGATGTTGTGAATCATACAAATGGATGACGTCAGCATTTCGCTAATATAAAATGAAATAAAACATTAAATATATACATATTAAACACAAAAATATGTAGGACGTAAAGTTCAAATTTGGGCAGTAACAGCCAGTAACACTCAGTGTCAGTCAGTCAGTCAATAACGGTCAGTCAAACCGCTCAGCTAGCGTAATCGCAAAATTAAATTTGTAATTTGGTTGTTTAAATCCTAAATTAATAATATTTCTTTTTCCAACGGGTCCATGAAATTGTTTGGTACAGTAAGCAATAAAAGTAACTAAGAACTTACGGAAATTAGGAATCTAATTTCGATAAGATAAGGCAAATATTTGTTTCTTTATAAAATAAAAGGTAATAGATAAATACATCAGGACTTTTCTTTATTTATAAAAAATATTAAACAACTCACTTAAGTCATTAAAAAATAAATTAAATATATCAATCTAATCACAGTTTCAACATAAACACAAAAAATCACCTAAAGTATTAAACATCGAGGTAAATAATATCAATCTTAAACTAAAGACTTAAATATTAAAAATCACTGTTTTAGAACTACAATCAACGGTCCAAAATAAAAAAAAACATATACTTATAACGGTGGATGGAGTGGGATCAAAATCGTTCTTCCTGGAAATCTATTGGGGAGGCCTATGTCCAGCAGTGGACTTCATAAAGGCTGATATGATGATGATGATGATACTTATACCTATAACTATTATACCTATGTTTATGATGATAAACTTGCTGATTGTCTGTGGAAACCAACCTTGCAAATTATATTTATTTTATGCAGTTTATTTGGTAAAAGCCCGAATAGAACAGGCATTATATTCGTTTCTCTCTCGGTGCTTCCAACATCAGCGTGCATTGAGTGTATTTGGTAGAATGGTGACGAACAACTGTGAAATGCGCCGTCCATGAGGAATCTCTCTCTTTAATTAATTTTCTACCGGCTTTTGATGAGAAAATTATTATACGTTCGTCCTCTTGTGGTCAAACAACACGAAGTCTCTGAATTCTGCAGAAATTTCCACGTCTTCTCTGTGCTTGAAATATATTTTCGTAACGTTGAGACTCTTGTTTCTCGTTCTGTATAATGAACTTTTCATACTATTAAAAATGACATTGTCATCCACCGGTCATTACCAGCATGTACATGTTGTTTTATTGCCTCTTTATAGACCTTGGTAATGGGTATATGACTGCCATTAACATTCCTATGACAAGATTTGTTGAACAGATGCAGCGTGTGGGTTTTTAGACTTAAGACTCACTAACTAATGAAATACTCTCTTGTATTTTTAATACTGACTGTACATTCGTTCAATCTCATGGACCTATTGGGAGTTAATGTAAGAATATTTCAAATTCTATAAATATTTTTCATCGACCCTTTGGGAAACTTAAAACAATAGAACCATGGACCTCTGGGAATAAGCCGATTATAAGAGCACAGGCTATAACAAGTTTGATGCGAGCCCGCGAGTAAAACTAGTGCTATGGTATAGATCTGCATATCGATTATCTGTGGTTTGTTGTTATCGCTTGATTGCATCGCCGTGCAAATAGAATTTTAATTGTGCGGTCTGTCTGATTGTTTGTAAATAAATGGGGTGGCCACGTCCACCAGGCAATTAACACTGGGCTAATTGTATTGTACTGTACTTTGACGTTTGGTTGCGCAGTGGGCTAAGGCCCGGTTGAGACACAGAAGGTTGCGGGATCGATTCTCGCTGCGGGACAAATGTTTGTATGATGTGCAAGTATTTGTCTCAAATCTGGGTGTTTCTATGTATAATATGTATGTATTTAAGAAAAAAATGCTATGCTCAGTATAAAACACGGATAAAACGACGTTTTCTAAAAATGAAACCTAGCTAGATCGATTCATCGCCCCCGAGACCCCTGCATACTAAATTTCATGAAAATCGTTGGAGCTGTTTCCGAGATTCAGAATATATATATATATATGTACTTACACAATATACTAGAATAGCTCGTTTAAATGTTTACTATTACTACTACTATTAGCCCATTGTGTCCCACTGCTGGGCAAAGGCCTCCCCTTGATCTCCCCAGTCATCTCGGTTTTGAGCTGTTTGGACCCAAGCTCTATCAAAGGTGTCGAGATCATCTCGCCATCTCTTTTTGGGTCTACCACGGCGCCGTCTCGCTGTCTCAGGGCTCCACTGAGTAGTGGTTTTGGCCCACAGCTCGTCCGGCATGCGACAGACATGACCAGCCCAGCTCCACTCAAGCTTCGCAACGTTTCGAGCTACATCAGCGATTTGGGTCCTAGAGCGCAGAGTTTTGTTGCGTATGCGGTCGGTACGTTTAACACCGAGAATGCTGCGCTCAATCGCCCGCTGACAAATTTCGAGTTCGATATTTGTAATGGACCAAAGTTAAAGGTATTAGAATATTATTTACCTATCTATCTGTCGTCTCCATGGGCTGACTGGTCTCTAAGGTCAGCCTAAACAGCATTGTTTATGACTTATTTATTTTATGACCTCTGTGACGCGGTGGGCCAAGGCTCGTCTGAGACGCAGTTGTGGATTTCATTCCCGTTTGATTGACTAATGCTTGTATAATCTGCAAGTATTTATCTCGGGTCTGGGTGTTTCTTTGTATAATATGTATGTATTTAAAAAAAACAGTATATAAGTAGCATATCAGTAATATATCATGTAGTACTTTGGCTTTAGATGAAATGTTGGGTTGGCCTTGTGTGAGCCGTCCGATAACGGATTTGAAAAAATAAGTTATTATATAAATTAAATAACTTATCTATTAGTCCTATAGAAATTTCATCAAAATCGATTCAGTAGTTTGGCTTTTAAATCAATATATTTAGAAAAATAATGTCATCTAATTAAACAAAACATCGTATTTTGCTATCCTGTGTCTTCCCAGTGGTGTTTCGTAAAATGATAATGTACTAAAAAGCGTCACATAAATACTTACCTCCAAGGGCGAAAAAATAGGGGATGAAATTTTTAATGGTCTCGAATTTTATATCAGCTCAAATTTTTATTCAATGAAGGCGGTTTTCTTTTTAGTAAAATGTAATTATGAAGTGTTTTATTGTAATGTGTATTTGTATTTGGTAATAAGATTTTAATACCTTACTCTATTGTTTAACGTCTTATCTCCACAATGAGCGTAGGTTTGTCTGTAGGTAAGCGACGGCAGGCGAGAAATAGTGCTTCAATTTTCTAAATATGTTCTAACCTGATGAACAGAACAAATTAGCACTACAAAAGAACTTATGTAATGTACTAGTCTAAGATATTGGCGACCTCTGTGACGCAGTGGGCGATTCCCGGATCTGTAAGTATTTGACTCGGGTCTAGGTGTTTTTATGTATAATATGTATGTATTTACAAAAAAATAAAGTATATAAGTAGTGTATCAGTCATGTGGTACCCATAACACAACCTCTGCTTACTTTGGGGCCAGATGATGCTTTGTGAAATGTCCAGGATTATTAATTTATTTATTTATTTATTTATATTTCTATAACATTGTGTCTCAGCCGGTTTAGGCATTGTAAAAAATATTTTATATAGTATAACAAAAACCCATTAAAATCCAATTTAAAATCGTAATTAATTCAAAAGTTCCTTCATATTTTAACCGCTTAAAAGGCTACTAATTCAGTTAAAAAGCAATCTTGGCTCGTTCAAGTTAAAGTGCATTTTAAGTTGTCTGGGAACGAATCGAGAAAGGTCGTTAATATCCATAATCTTATAAATTTCCAAACGTTAGCTTGGTGTGACGTTATAATGCAGCAGTTATGTTAGTGCTAACTAGCTTCAGCCTGCGGCTTTGCACGCGTAGTACGTACTAAGTAGTGTATATGTATATATATTATACATATAAATTATCGAAATGATATCACGGCGTCTGGTAGAAGCATCGCCTGACCCAAGAGCTGGCTCCTATCTGGCTTGGCGTATTAGCATTGCCATTCAACGTAGCAGTGCCGCCAGTGTCTTGGGAACGCTGCCCCTTGACAGTGATATGCATCAATTGAGCTATCGAT
Source organism: Lampropteryx suffumata (assembly GCA_948098915.1). Taxonomy (NCBI): domain Eukaryota; kingdom Metazoa; phylum Arthropoda; class Insecta; order Lepidoptera; family Geometridae; genus Lampropteryx; species Lampropteryx suffumata. The sequence continues at coordinate 1,654,816 of OX402564.1, read as the reverse complement.
GGATTTAAACGGTTCTTAGATAGCTCAATGTTTCACACTTTATATTATTACTAGCTGTCCCGTTCGCGACTTCGTCAGCGCGTTTTAAAAAGAAAAAAATATATCGAATTGTACCGACTGCAGCGCCGGGATGATTTGTAAATCTAAACCATCCAGGGTCTAATCTAAACACCTCAGGGTGTTAATACAATATTAATAAATATTGCTGGACAAAGCACATAACACCATCTAGCCCTAAACTAAGCATAGCTTGTATTATGGTGACCAGATGACTGATAGAGTAGGTACTTATATATTTTGTAAATACATACTTAAGATCCTGGGAAAGAATCAAACCCTCGACCTACAGCGCAGAAAGCAAGCTTTTACCAATTGAGTTGACATGCCAGTCCAGTACAGTACTTGCAGATCATACAGACATTTGTCCCGCGGCGGGAATCGAACCCGCAATCAAATTTGATTGAAAGAATTATATGAAATTAATGAAACCCTTAATGAAGCTTAATAATCGTTCTATTTATCTGTCAAAATCGTTTTGTAAAATAAGTAGGTTAAGAAAACAAACAGTGACGAGGTTGTATTCAAATGACCTAGAGGTCAATAGCACCTAAGGTCATCTACTCGAAGATGCTCCGAATGCGACCTTCGGTAGTCACCAAGTGCCTACTTTGTGGTATCGACAGATCTGCTGGTTTTTATCGAGGTTTTGTAAACGTGAAGTAGGTACTTAATACCACCTTAATAAAAGTGGTTAGAGTATTAAGATCATTAAGATGATGCCCTCAGCAAATTAACTTTAGTATTTAAAAAAAGAGTCTTTTTTACTGCTATTTTGTGGTTACTCGTTAACTGAAGGAATAATAATTATTAAAGATGTTTTTTTTTGAAGTGAAAACTTCTAATGGGAGGTTAAACCGCTTCGTTACGTAACGCGTTACTGCGCCAGCGCTCCCCTTTCTCTCACGCAGACGGCAGCGGTAGGCAGGCTCCTACTCTCTCACTCTTATCCACAGCGCTAGTTAGATTAGTTTGAGTTATCACTTCTGTCGGACGTCCCGAGACGTACACGTTTTTTTATTTATTTCAGCATTAATATGATAGCATATACATTGTTCAAATGCACTTTGATGCTGCTCGAATTTTAAATAGACCTTTCAGCGGTCTTCACACTAGGAAAGTCAATCTTGAATATGGGATATATATTTTAAATGTTTTGCCCACTTCATCGTTTCAAATTGTTTTTAAAGAAATCGTTAGTTTAATAATTTTATAATAAAAATTATTCAATAATCACCTTCTACTAATGTTGACGTCGTTTTTTTAGCTAATCAAAACATTACTCATTAATCTTTTTTCAGACTTCCTTATTTGAATGTTTTCTGATAAAAGAAGTTATTTAAACGCCGTGAATACGCGTCAAAATCATTTGGTCAGGGAGTCGCCTTAAGCTGTGTTAATGTTATGCCTATGTCGACAATCAAGATAAAATAATTTACTTAACTAAGTATATAATTAGGGTTCAGAAATCCACAAAGAACCTTCTAGCTTCGCCAAGTTCTTCTGTCTGACCGTAAAAGTCTTTCAAAGATATTACGAGGTTTCATGAACAGATTTTCGACACTGATATTTGTTTTATGTACGAGTATAGTAGCTTTGAAATGGTAATTTTTATAGAATTAATGGGGTAGGGGGTACGGGGGTGTACCCTTTACTATGAATAAATAATGCCGGAAATTTCACACAGCATCATCTGGCCCCAAAGTAGGCAGAGCTTGTGTTATGTGCACTGAGTTATATGGTATATGGGTATTATAATAGAAACACCCAGACCCGAGACAAATTCTTGCAGATCATACAAACATTTGTCACACGGCGGGGATCGAACCCGCAACCTTCAGCGTCTGAGCCGAAACTTGGTCCACTGCGCCACAGATGTAGATTCTAGACTAGATTCCATGTTATATAGATCTCTAGATTTGACACTATACTAAATCTTAAAAATCTTCGTAGATCTTCGAAAGTCCACACAAAATTATTTTGTTTGGTTAACTAGATAGTTTTGTATATATTTCAGACCTAACCATATTATCCATACTATTAATAATAATATTAAAAGTGCTGGACATTTCATACAGCTTCTTCTAGCGGCGAAAGGAAATATATTTAATTTTAATAACTGATTTAAATTTTGGTCAAGTTATTTAAAATAGCAGGTTTTCGCTGATGGCATGTTTAAAATAGGAAAGGGAGAGGTCAAAATTATCTAACATAGAAAACAAATCATTATTAAAGTTCTTGGAACGGTTAATAAAAGTGTTTATTAAACAATTATCTATATATTAATACGTGAAGCAAAAACTTTGTACCCCTACTTACGAAAATTGCGCGGACGGAGGAGTATGAAATTGCGCGGACGGAGGAGTATGAAATTGCGCGGACGGAGGAGTATTAAATTGCGCGGACGGAGGAGTATTAAATTGCGCGGACGGAGGAGTATTAAATTGCGCGGACGGAGGAGTATGAAATTGCGCGGACGGAGGAGTATGAAATTGCGCGGACGGAGGAGTATTAAATTTCGCACACTTATAGTTTGTATAAAGAAGGAGTGCAGCATGCTAATATTTTTTTTAAATAATGCATAAAAAATACATTAATTTTTAATTAATTATGGTCTTACTTAGACCAGTGGGCAACCACTAGTCTAAATTAACTGACATATGCTACGAACGGACTTTTTCAACAATGCATCTGGTAGGTAACATAAATTAAGATTGAAAATTAAAGAATTACTGCTTTTTACTCATGCTCCTAACCTATAGAAATACAATAACAGCTCATTAATATACATATTACGTTTAAAAAAAAAACGTGTGCGTCTCGGGACGCCCCCGACAGAAGTGATAACTTAAACTAATCTAACTAACGCTGTGGGTTAGAGTGAGAGAGGAGGAGCCTGCCTACCGCTGCCGCATGCGTGAAAGAAAGATGCGCCAGACAGACTGGCGCCATAACGCGTTACGTAACGAAGCGGTTTACCCTCCCATAAGAAGTTATCATTTCAAAAACTAAAAAGAAAAACGATTTCATTGAATATATATAAAAATATAACAGAATCGAGAATCCTTTTTTATTATCCCACTGCGAGGTCGTCTAATCCTTAATTATATGGACATCATACCAACCATACCATAGGCAAGTATGTAACACTAACCTAACCTAACCTCGTTTTGAAGTATCTCCATTTATACAACAAAGCAAATATTAAAATTAAAAACGAGTACGTACGAACCATTAGGTATACGACCTTGCTATTGTGGCATACTGATCGAGTAACCTGCCCTTAGAGGGACACAAGGTCTCAGCTTAGTGTGAAATAATTTGTCTGTGTATCGTATATGTATGTATATGTATAGTAGATGTTATCCCGCACCATTCCGTTTTAACCGACTTCAAAAATGGAGGAGGTACTCAATTCCGTTGTTTTTTTATGTTTGTTTCCTCATAACTCCTTCATTAATGAACCGATTTGAAAAAATATTTTTCTATGGGAAAGGATATACTTTCCGGTTGGTCACATAGAAATTTAATTAAAATCTGTTGAGTAGTTTGATTTTTAAATCTAAAAAGCTGAAACAAATATGTCATCCAAGTAAACGAAATTTAGTATTTTTATATTTATAGTGGTCGCCCACTGGTCGAAATTCGACCATAATTAATGAGTAATTAATTATTTTTTTATGCATAATTAAAAAAAAATATTAGCATTCTGCACTGCTTCTCTATATAAACTACTAGGTGCTGCCCGCGGATTCGCGCGCATGGTACCTACATAAAAAGTAGCCTATGTCATTTTCCAAGGTCCCATCTATCTCTATTCCAAAGTTCATCAAAATCGGTTCAGCGGTTTAGGCGTGAAAACGTGACAGAGAGAGTTACTTTCGTTTCGTTTCGTACATTTATAATATTAGTAGGGATAAGTGTGCGAAATTTCACACTCCTCTGTCCGCGCAATTTTCGTAGGGGTACAAAGTTTTTGCTTCACGTATTAATATAGATAAAGACGGTTTTCTCTTTAGTTTTTGAAACGTAATTATTATTTAAGTACCTCACGTCCGAAGTCGCAGGCAGCAGATAGTATTTCTATACAAAAATTCAATTTAAAATTATTTTTATATTTCGACATCTGCTGAGGTTATTGGCATTAAACTTTTTTAATAATAGGAAACGGAATGTCAGTGACCTGAAGCAGGATAAGTCTCCTGGTTCTACTGGTTTGGGTACCTGTTCAATAATAATTTACTGAACTGATCGCCTAAACTATGTATTGGTAGTGTTTTTGGGTTCCGTACCTCAAAAGAAAAAAAAAGGAACCCCTAAATTGACGACCTCTGTGAGCCAAGGGCCGACTGATACGCAGAAAGGTTGCGGGTTCGATTCCCGCTGCGGGAAAAATGTTTGTATGATCTGCAAATATTTTCCTCGGGTCTTGGTGTTTCTATGTGTAATATAAAGTTTATATAAGTAATTAATCAGTCATGTGGTACCCATAACTCAAGCTCTGGTTACTTTAGAGCCAGATAATACTGTGTTAAATGTAAGGCAAATATATATATATTTATGTATATATATTAAACTAGTGGCTGCCCGCGGCTTCGCACGCATGGTACCTACATAAAAAGTAGCCTATGTCCTTCTCCAAGGTCCCATCTATTTCTATTCCAAAATTCATCAACATCGGTTCAGCGGTTTAGGCGTGAAAACGTAACAGACAGACAGACAGAGTTACATTCTTTATAATATTAGTAAGAATTATAGGATTACTTCATTGTCTGTCTGTCTGTCTATCGGTATGTCAAGACCCTTTTATTTCCAAAGGCGTGTATGTATTAGGTATCAATCTGTAGCCCTAGCTGTAGTAAATTCAAGCGTCTAAGTCAATGAGATCTCTCACACACCATTCTCCAGTGAAATATTAGTTTAGTTTTAAATGTAAGTATTTATCTATTATATTCTTTTGTTCATACACTACATTTTATTTTAGTTTACTTTATTTTTTAACAGACTTCAAAAAAGGAGGTTACTCATTTCGACTCGTATATGTATATTTTTTTATGTGTGTTCGCGGATAACTTCATCGTTTATGAACCGATTTTGATGATTCTTTTTTTGTTGGAAAAGAGTTATACCAATGGTGGTAACATGATAAGGAAACCAGGATCTGATGATCACATCCCAGAGAAATCGAGGGGAATCTTTGAAAATCGTAGTGGCGACTAGTGCGTTTGTTTATTTTTATTAAAGTATTTTAAAGCACTACTATGTAGTGAAGGTCTGGAGTCGATCTGATGATGGAGCTGAAAGACAGTCGAGGGAACTCCTTAACGATTTACAGAAATTACCTGGTGTTTTGGCTTGATTCATTAGTTTTGATGAGAACTTTACACCTAGATGGGTTGTGGCTGTCATTAGGGGTCGGATGATGAAGACGAAGGACAGTTAAGGGAACTCCTCAACGTTTTACAGTAGCTACCTTGTGTATATACATGTAGTCGGTTGTCTTTTTAATCGACTTTATCAAAAAGGAGGAGGTTCTCTATTCATCGTTTTGTTTTTTTTTTTAAGAAAATTATTTTTCTGTTTGAAAGGGTATACACAGGTGGTCCCATATAAATTTTATCAAAATCGGACGAGCTGAAAAATAAACCAAAATCTAAAACTTGTATACATCGATGATGTTTTCATGTACTTTCATACCTCGCTGTCTCATTGGAGCGGTGCGTTTATTTGGCCTACCCATTTTATATAAATACAAAATACATCTACTTTCCACTAAAATGTATTATAGGCTCAAATATCATTCAATGAAGTCGGTCTCTTTTTAGTTTTTAAAACGTAATTATTGTTGTTTATTTTTGAATGATCTAACCTCCACTTGTCCTTAGGTAGAGCACTGGAAACTGCGTCTCAGTGTTATACTTTTGCATTTTTTTGTGTTCAAATCTGTATTATATCCAAATGTACTACGTTCAAAAAAAATACACCCTAAATAGGTACGGTCATTTAGTCCATATATTTCGAACTCTTCGAACTCGAGGTTTTGATTTACCATCAAAACCTACTTCCCGTTGTCTTAGAATCTTTAAAACTTGCAATAAGCAAGCACTATTATAAAAAAACAGAAAAAAAACAGCTTAAATATGGTCATTCAGTCCATATATATCGAACTCGCCAGTAAATCAAAACCTACTTCCCGTTGCCGTAGAATCTTTGAAACTTGCAAGAAGCAAGCACTATTATAAAAAAATCAGAAAAAAACAGCTTAAATACGGTCATTCAGTCCATATATTTCGAACTCGCCAGTAAATCAAAGCCTACTTACGTTGCTACGTTGTCGTAGAATCCTTAAAACTTGCTAGAAGCAAGCACTCACAGCACATATAAAGGAAAACATCCGAAAACCGTTACTTTGTACTTATATCGCAAAAAAACGAGCAAGCCTTACAGTAGTCTCATATGCTGTGTAACATCTGACACCTCACCTTGATAATAAGCAACATTAACATTATATCCTGAATTAGTTTATATAACACACTTTATACTCAATACTGCAGGTTAAGCGCACAGCGTATGCGTCCTTTGTCTCTTCCATTTCCTTTTTTCTTTCTCGTCACACACGCACTATTGGCTGACAGTACCAACCCTCACAATATTTTTTTCCAATTAAAAAGTAGCATATGTCCTTTCTCAGTTCAGTAGTTTTCGCGTCAAAACGAGACAGACAGACAGAGTTACTTTCACATTTTTAATATTCGTATAGATTAATTAAATCTCAAGGACCACTTTGACTCGTCTTCTTACATGCTAGTGAATCTAGGTGTCAGTTTCTCCTAACCCCAAGAAAAATCAAGCAAAAAACACGTCTGGTCTTAACACTTGTATGATCCTTGCCAATTTTGTTACGGATGCCGTGTTGAGTTCAGATCCCAAGCTTCTTTGTCATCTAAATAAACTGCTTTATAATATTAATATTTAATAATAATATTTGATTTTAATAGACAGTTTCTGTTTTATTACTTTTTTAAATTTGCCGAAAGACAAATCTCTTGTTACGACAAACACGCTTGGGACCTTGTTATAGAAGCGTACACTTTGCCCTATAAAATACTTATTAACTTTAGCGAGCCTAACTGTGGGAACAGCGAGTTTATCTTTATTTCTAGTATTAACACAATGATTATCGCTATTTTCTTAAGCAAATGATTTTTTTTGTGAACATACATTAGATTATCATATATACTCACAAGGCACAGTCATAATAGTTATTTCTTTATATTTATTTTTAAGTAATTCTCTACAACTTGTATAAAGTCCTACCAGGAAAAGAAAAAGGAGTCAATATAAATATGATGGGTAGGTACTGCTAAAGTCCCTGTTAAAGTTTCATCTATTTTCAATTGAAAAGATATTACTTTCATAGAACACCTGGAATGAAGTCGCTACCTAATTATTGGTTTTCGTATATTTCTTTCTTCTATTTTCAATTGAAAATAAGATATAAATTTCATAGCAAACCTGGAATGCTGAAAAGACCTTTGAAAAGTTTTTGTTCTAAGTCTGTCTAACTATACTAGTTAGACATATAACCCCGTGGACTTTTTTGTGGGTAATAACGAGTACTAAATACATTTAGTACATTATTTTATGTATCATCAATAGTTGTAGTATGTATTATCGCAGCGCACGCCAAATAATAACTTTCATAGGTAAATTTTTGATACCTCGAGTTGTATTATTGCATAATTATAATTTCGTATAATTTTGGGAATGATCTCTACTTTATGACCAAGCGAAGCAAGTCTCCGTTTCATCTTAGGCGAAAATGCTTTCGTATGTCTGTCTGTCCGGATCTTCTCCTCTACAGGTCAGATGAAATTTTGTGAGCAGGTTCTATAACTATACAAATATACCAATATACCAATTTTTTTACTGGAAACCTGAGCTAGAGGCAACAGAGAACGCAATCAGTTCGGCTTGTTACGCATTAAGGAGTCTTAGAGATGAAGTAAGAATGGGACAACTGAAAACGACATAGTATGCTCTTGTGGAGTCAAAACTGAGATAAAGTGTAAAATTCTGGGGTAACAGCTATGACTACAATATGAATAGAGCTTTTACAATTCAGAAACGTGCAATACGTACCATGGTACGCATACCACTATGGGAATCATGTAGAAATAATTTCACGGAACCCCATATTTTGACTCTACCTAGCCTTTATATCCTTGTAGCTCTTATGGACATTATCAGACATCCGTCAAAGTATGAAACACAAGAACAAAGAGCTACAAGACAAAGAGCTAAATACAAGAAAAAAAGATCTTGCGACACCACTGTGTCCGAAGTTAAATATTGTTAGGCATGGTTGTAGTTATCAGGCCGTTACACTGTACAATTCTCTTCCTGTGGCTATGAAAATCATAGAAAGTCCCACTACATTAAGGTCTGCATTGATAAAGCTTTTGCTGGATAGATCAATGTGTATATATAAATGTATATCATAGGATAAAATACCTGTAAGTTACTTTCGTTTCAGTAAGTAACCATTTCTTGTGAGGTAATTGATGGGTCAAAGGCTTCCCTTATATTATCCCTTTCGCTTGTTCTTAACTCGCGATGAAAAACTATCCGAGTGGGGCAAATTGAAAAACAGCGTTGTGTAGGTATACCTATCTACTACCTACTTATTAACAGTTTTATTCCGTAACTTAGGTGTAAGATAAATATATACATGCATTTTAAACTTAAATATAATAAACATTTTAATAATTATTTCGTTAAATAATTTGGAAAAAATTTTTTATGTAGGACATTATTTTTTTTTACTTATGTAGGTAAGAGTAGACATACAGTTAGGACCCAATCGGATAAGGCCTCCAGATCCTTCCATCTGTCGCGTTTTTTTGTCTTTATTTTGTCTTTAGTTAGTACCTGCCAACTCTTCTTTGTCCTTTTCTACTTTTCCAGACTTTGACTGTAGTGGCCCAGCGGACTATAGTACCCACTTACTATTATAGATGCAGATAGATGTAGTATAAAAAGTTAAGATGCAGTATGTGGTTTAAAAAAAACTATTGAAGTGAAAACTTCTTTTAGCGCGGTACGCATATTTTTAGATGAGGTAAAACCTCTGGATTCGCGGCACCGTTACCGAGATAACCGAGATGCAGCCGGCTGCCGCGCTCGCCCCATTTGATTATAAACCTTAATTCAAATGTTTACAGTCTACTTTTGTATGGAGAATTTTACTGAGGTTCTTTGATATATTATCTACATTCTGAACAAAAAATATTGCATCATCTGTGTTCGTTCAGTATTTGATTGGCAGTCGCCATAATTACTGATTTTCAAGTGATTTATTACTAAACTCTAATGCGCCAAAATAAGTTTTCACTTCTGTAGGCACTCCCAGAGTGCAACCTTTTTTTTGACTCCGCTTTCCTGTAATCTGTAAGAGTAAATTTTCGTGAATTAGGATGGAAGTTTGTAATAGGAAGCCGAGGAAGCGCGCGCTATTTGATTTAACCAATCAACGATCGCGGTGGCAGAGTTGGAATAAGGTACCGACTTTTTCCTGAGATGTCAGATGTTACACATCATATGCGACTGTAAGGCTCGCAGGTTTTTTTTTATGCAAATGTGGTAGGCTAATGAACGTCAAAGGTTTGAAAACCCGTAAGCAGACGGATTAATATTTGTTTATTTTAGTAATGTCGAATACTTACCTAAGTACCTACGTCATTTTTACTTGTTATAACTTCATGGCTGAATAATTTTATCTAATTATTATGAACCTACATACTATAAAATCCTTGACGGTCATCAGGTCACCAATCCAGGTACGTTGGCTAAGATAGATATTATGCTACGAGCGCTTCCATAATTATTATTATAGACGACCTCTGTGGCGCAGTGAGCGAAGACACGTCTGAGATGCAGAAAATTGTGGATTCGATTCCCGCCATGGGATGATACATGGTGGGATACAGTACGGGGTAGATGGCACGCGATACATATATTTTTATGATTTGTCTCGGTTTTTCCTATGTATATATGTATATATTATATTTAGTTTATCATATTGTATTTAAAATTATTTATTTATTTAGGTATTGATGAAGTTCATTTTTTGTTTTCCTGTAAATATGTATGCACATATTATTTTTACTTATATTAATTTCATACCCCTCAGCTACCTATATTGATTTCTATCCATCCCAAGGTTGCTTGGCAGAGATCGTTATCTAGCGATAAGACCGCCCATTGTACTACCGTGTAGCTAAACATTGTTTCTTATAACAGTCTAATGTATTTGTGGTGTGCAATAAAGTATTTTCTATCAAGCTATGTCAGTACAAAAAAAACATACATAAATAGTAGATATATAAGTCAGGTACCTCTAACACAAGCTCTGGTTACTTTGGGGCTAGATAACACTGTGAAATGTTTGATATTACTATTATAAGTAATTATAAAAATTATATCGCGTAACATTGGGTTTGAAATAAGTAAAATACTCTGCAGAACATTTTTGGTAATTTATGTTTCCATTTATCTATTTCAAAAACAAATACGGTCGCCTTAAAGTTCAATGCACGTTAAATATTGCTAAACATTGGCACTGACCTTCAGAACTAGTTTGCTAACGGGGGTAACAGACCTATCTATAGGACTGGTTGCAGCCAGCGTCCATAAAACGAACATGGAGAATTTAAGCTTGAATAATATAAAAATATTGATGAACATTTCACACAGGGTCATCTAACCCAAAATTAAGCAAAGCTAGGGTAATATTAAATTATCCCACGATGGACTTGTAGGTTAGGATACCGGTTAGGTCGTGATTTTTTTTGTTTGACGGACTAGCTCACATTTCGTTTAATACGATCTTTATTTTGCCCGCATTAAAGTCTAAGGTTAGAGTAAGATTGATAAACGACAGTTGTATAAAAAGTTACAATTAAAATTTTATAATTATAATAAATTATAATAATTATAATTATAATATATATATGTATATATATAATCTGAATCACGGAAACGGCTCCAACGATTTTCATGAAATTTAGTATGCAGATGCAGGTAGTTTCGGGGGCGATAAATCGATCTAGCTAGGTTTCATTTTTAGAAATCGTCGTTTTATCCATGTTTTATACCGAGCAAAGCTCGGTCATCCAGGTACTGATCATTCAAATGAACTAAAACATTCCAAACACACGTCACGTTACACGTTAGTTAATTTTAGAAGTGTCATTTAAAAATAATAAATAAGTTTCATTTAAAAATAAACAATAAATAAATAATACTGGACACAGAATCATCCCACCCCAAAGTAAGCAGAGCTTGTGTTATGGGAACCACATTTCTAATATACTACTTTACATATATGTACCGTTTTGTATATCCATACATATTATACAAAACACCAAGACCCGAGACAAATATTTACAGATCATACAAACATTTGTTCCGCGGTGGGAATCAATCCCGCCACCTTGTGCGTCTCAGGCGGGCCGTCGCCCACTGCACCACAGAGCTACAGATTTTCTAGAGAAGTAAGTAAACATAAGCGAGTAAGTGATGGTGTAAGTTGTGTATACTTACTGATGTCACAGTAAATATTATGTTCCGCACACAAACTGCAATCCTTTCGAAATATCCGTTACAGTACCTTGACCTACTATGTAAGTACTTGGGTTCTGACTTGTTAATAAGGTAACGTATCTGATATACATTTTACCTTCAGTTTTCAATTTACAAATTGTTCTGCCTTAGTGGAACAGCTGCCAGGACGGATAATAATAATGCACGTAATTAAAGCTTACATAAAGGGTAGTCTTTTGAAGAAAGCGTATTATCATATAAATGATAAGAATTATTGATAAAAATAGTCTCATGTTGCTTTGCCCTCAGACAGATTTGAAATGTATAAAGTGCTGAAATCTTGAATTAGTTTTTCATAGTTAAGTTATAAGATAGATCAAACAAAAAAGCGCTAGAACCAGGACGACTTTCTTGCCAGTTCTTCTCTGACTTAGGTTAGCAGGAATTGGCACCTAAATTCACCTAGTATGTAAGATGTTTCAAAGTGCCTTTGACTTTGACTTTGCTCCTGATTCGTATTATAATATAAATGACTATATTATTGATAAGAATGCATGGCCTTATGTCGCTCTGCCCTCAGACAGTTAATCGACACACTTGAAATGTATAAACTCTCTTGTATTCGTTTTTCGTAGTTAAAGTAGTTGTAAGATGGATCATGCAAATTTATTATATATGATTACATAAATACAAATTAAATAATGTAGTAAGAACATAAAAGTAGTCTCAGATGTCGATGGAGGGGAACAGATTTGTCAGAAATTGTCACTAAGCGCAGAGAAGTCCCCGAGACGTGGAGTGGCTTCCCCGTGCCATGACTTCACAAAATGTCCATTTATAACGTATTTCTGGCCGAACTGTCAAATAAATAGGCTCTACACGACGGTAGCTGAACACTTCGGGGAAAGCTCTGAAATATTAAGTAGTTTTGAGAGGTTTCTAAATATAGAAGGTGTTTATAGTTTGCAGACTACATCTCTAAAAACAAGATTTTCAAATTCAGATAACGGTCTAACTGACACTTTTGACGTGTATAAACTCTCTTGTATTAATTCACTTTCAAAAGTTGTACTATAGAGTTGTACATTTTGACAAACACGTGTTTAAGAAAATGTCAGTGCGGCAACGAGCGGGACTGCGGATCAAGCTCACCCTGATGTAGATTCTCTAGATGAATCGAAACAGTGTCGGTGCCTCCATCTCTTGTATTCGTTTTTCGTAGTTAAGGTAGTTATAAGATGTCAAAAAAGCGCTAGGATCAGGACGAGTTTCTTGCCAGTTCTTCTCGGGCTTGGATTGGGAGTAATTGGCACCAAAATTTACCTAGTATGTAAAACGTTTTAAAGTGATTCTTGTGATTGTATTGAATAAGTATATTTTTGCCTATGACTTTGCTTCTGATTCAAAAATTCTTAAAATTCGATTAAGATTCTTAAGATCTTATTTTGTTTGCACCAAAGTCTGAATTAGATTTCTTGAATTTCCTAAAATTACATGAGATTGACGTGTTTTACCTTATTTTAGTCATCGTGTAAACAGGTGTTGATTAAAACTGCAGCTAATTCTTGGAAAAACAATTCAATATAGCACCAAAATGAAAACTTTAACTTATATTTCGACGGTAATTTAAAAATGATATTCGAATTTGGACTTTGGTCTACACCAATAGGTACACCACTACACTTATTTTGCGTAGGCAAGGTCTAATGTGTATTTTAAGAAATATTAAATAGTCTTGCGAAACAACAGAATCACCACCAATATCTAGATAACAGAGTATCAAAAGTTCAAATCAAAAGCTCTATTCAGCCAAATAACAAAATCATCGTAGATAAAGAAAAAAATAGCCAGGTTCGGATATTATTATAACCTAATTCGTTTTAAAAACGTTACATTGAAGGAGGCTTCACCTTCCCTCGCCATCAATGCGTAAATATCTTTATTGTTTCCAAAATAGCCTCCGATTTCAGTTATCCCTTTCATCTATCGCCCTTTGTACGGATATGTCCATTCATCGTAAGGATTTCGTCTCCCCTTTTGTTTTTCAAAAATGAAAGCCTGTTTTTAGCCATTTTTTCAACACACATGACTGTTCCGATTTCCGAGCGGACTTTCAAATTCAAAACGAACGCTAGATTTCGAATTTTAAATGCGCTTCATTTTTACTTCTTTTTACTGGCGAATGATTTTTCTATTCTTCTGTATATTGAACCTGCTCCTGATTTTATTAGTTCGCTAGAAATATAACAATTTCGTCAAATACGAACGATCTTATTATGAAAACCAAAGTTAAAATCAGAGTAACATTTTTAAATCACAGTTTTTTAATAATAAAAAAACTAGCTGACCCGTGCCTACTTCGTTGGGCGGTTACAACTTCACAAAAATATTAATGTACTAATGTCACTATTATAAAAAGATAGTTATTGTTAAAAAACCTATCTCCTACCCGGTATTAACAATTTACCTGTGTCGTGTAATTATACAAGGATATGTAAACTACAAAGAATTCGCAAATACTCTGCAGGTCCTTACGTAACGCTACTGCAGGTAAAATTAAGTATTCCGAATAACGCGAAGCTCGTCAAATCAAATTTCAGAATTCATAGCGTACATATTTCACTTTCAAAAACGAGCTATGAATAAAAATATCTGGCAATGCTCCAGCAATTGTTTTCTTTACAAAAATAAATTCAGGTTTCATTCAACTCTCCTATTGTTTATTCTAGACTAGAAGATCTAGACTAGACTTGATACCTACTAATATATGTCCTGTGAGTAGAGCTAACCAGCACATTAACCCGCCATTTGGGAGCTATTTATAATACGACAACAAAAACCAGTTTTATCTTAATGGATTGCTGGTTGTATTTTATTCTCATAGAAATCGTATCAACACTGGTAAAACAGTGTTGACCGAAGAGCTGGCTCTATCTAACCCAGCGTGTTAGCATTGTCATTCAACAAGGTAATGCCGCCAGTGTCAGGAACACTACCCTCTGGCAGTAATCTGGATCAGTTGAGCTATCTAAAGATCGTTTCAAACGGTCTATAGATAGCTCAACTGTTTCACATGTACATATTTTATATTATCGTATATTTTGTACATTTCTGTAAATAAATGAATGTTACTAACACTACGAGTGTGTGTAGTTACATACTTAATACTTAAACAAAATAAAACACGTTTTTATTTTATGTCATACTTTCTATAATATCCATTGCTTTTTCGTTACCAGTCTTAATTAGTTAATTTTCAATAACGAAACGTTTATCGAACGAAAACTCATTCCAGCCAACCTCTTTACATAAATAATTTAAAATATGTCAAAGGGTTCTCCGTTCAAAATCCATTTGAAATTAGAACATTGTGTTGGTGTTTATTTATTAAACGCAGCGTAGGAAAGGTGGATCATTTTCATTTATTTAATATATTTATATCTCTCTGTATTATATATGTACCTAAATTGATTTGATTGTCAAACGATAAGACAGCCACGGTGGCCATCTATTGAAAGTAATCAGAAGAACCAAATCCTATACAAAATGACCTATTTAGATTTTTTATATTTTCCAATTGTTCCTTTGGGTTTTTTCTATTGTTTTTTTCTAAACTACCCCAGTATTAAGGCAAACAAAACAAAATAAAAATAGTGAAATCGGTCGAGTCATTTGCGACCTTTTGCAAGACAATTGATTTTAACATTGAAAATAACTAGTTTGTATATTGTACCAACCTCATTTTGTTACACATGTTAAAATAAATAATTTTGACAGACATGCTACAAGTTACTGGTAATCTCGTGATCTTGGCGCATGCAACTGTGCTAAAATATCGGATATTAAACAAACTCATATATCATGGTAAATAACTCGTTTTTAGTGAATATTAAGTAAAAGTAATGTCAGGTTCGGATTTCCAGAAGGCTTTTTGTTCCGTATAATATAATCTAACCCAGCCACTTCCTTATTCTCTCATTAACTCCATAAAACATAATGATAATACTCTGAACAAATTAATTTTTATAACGACGTAACGCTCAATGGTGTTGGGAAAACGATATTCGATACGATAATAAGTATTCAGGAATTGTAATGTCCCTATACATCCGATTCATCCACCCGATCCGGTTTCGACTAGAAAAATTAAATAAGTCCTTTATGGGGAACACGGTGCGCTTCTATAATAAGCTTCCTGAGAATGCTACTAAACTACCTATTAAGAAATTTAAAGCATACATTAAGGGTAGTCTTTTAAAGGAAGGGTATTATAATATAAATTACTATATTATTGATGCTCTGCCCTCAGACAGTTAACCGACACATTTGAAATGTATAAACTCTCTTGTATTAGTTTTTCGTAGTTAAACTAGTTATAAGATAGATCATGTAAAAAAGCGCTACGACCAGGACGAGTTTCTTGCCAGTTCTTTTCGAGATTGGGCTAGGAGGAATTGTCACCTAAATTCACCTAGTATGTAAGACGTTTCAAAGTGATCCTTGTGATTGTATTGAATAAAATATCTTTTGACTTTGACTTGAATTGACTTAGATATATTACTAGCACATATGTTATACCATTACTCTCTAACGGTGAAGAAAAAGTGAGAAATTTCGTAGAGCCTAAAAAGTTCGAAGACGTGCCAAGAGAACGAATGAAGCATATTGTACATTTATATATTTTTTTGTGCAATGAAGGATTAAATAAATAAATAAATAAATAAATACTTGAAGGCACAAAGTATTTTTCATTTCATTAAAGTTTTGTGTGCAATCTATGTCAAGCCAAAACTACTAGACACGGACAATTGAAATTGCTCTATCCTGGGCCATAATTGGCAGTTATGACTTTACGGCAACATCCAGCAATTTACGGCTATGACAACTATTTGTAGGTATATAGATGTCACCAAATCGTACCTAAATTTAAAATTCCAATTTAAAAAATATAAACTACCTAGGTATATACGACCTCTGTGGCGCAGTGGGCTAAGGTCCGGCTGAGACGCAAAAGGTTGCGGGTTCAATTCCCGCCGCGGGACCAATGTTTGTATGATTTGTCTCGGGTCTGGGTGTTTCTATGTATCATATGTATGTATTTACAAAAAAAAAAGTATTTAAGTAGTATATTATCAGTCATGTGGTACCATAACACAAGCTCTGCTTACTTTGGGGCCAGATGATGCTGTGTGAAACGTCCGGAATTATTTATTTATTTATATAATTAATTGTAATTATTTGACAAACGATACTATTTTTCTTTATAAAATAAAATTCGCATAACAAGTTGCTCGTATTTGACCAAATTGAAATGAAAATGTTGCGCTGTATAGTATGTAATATTTGACGCGGTTGTTTTCTTAATGCGTGCGTCTATATTCTGTTTCCATGTTCCACAAAATATCGCGATAAAAATCGCCGCAGTTTAGTTTTTAATTGCGCGTTAGAATTAAATGTACCTTAACCTTTCCGAGAAACTCATTATCCTAAGAATAAGATTTGTTTCAATTTTTACATTGTAACTGAAAAACGTTAGCCTAGAAACATAATAATAATATAGCTGAGTAGTATTGTATGTGAAATTACAATTAATTATATAGTCAAAATATTTTTTATTGAAAATTAAAATTGAGATACCGACGACCTCTGTGGCGCAGTAGATGAACACCCGCCAGAGACGCAAAAGATTTCGATTCCCGCCGCGAGACAAATGTTTGTGTGATCTGCAAGCATTTTTTAGCCCTGGGTGCTTCTATCCCTACTATATATATCATAATATTATAAACGTGAAAGTTTGTATGTATGTTTGTTACTCTTTTAAGCAAAACTACTGAATGGATTTTAATGAAACTTTACAATAATATAGCTTATACATCAAAATAACACAAAGGCTATAATTTATAATGATATCGTGTGAATTGTCCAAAATATAACGATAAGAGTCAAGAAAGTAGGAAAAAAATCTGCCATCTGCGAGCTATTGTGGCGTGCGCTGCAAAAACTGTTAGAATTACACGAAGTACTAATCCTGCGCAGACGAAGTCGCGGGCTAGTGCTAGTGTATAATATAAGTTTCAAAAAAAAAAGTATAAATGTAGTAGGTATATCAGTCATGTGGTACCCATAACACAAGCTCTGCTTACTTTGGGGCCAGATGATGCTGTGTGAAATGTCCGGGATTATTTATGTTGTTATGTGTGTACATAAATGTATCTTTGTTTCCCACACCGAATCTGCGTTATAATCTTACAAAACATAGTGCGTCTGACAGTGACAGCCAGCACCCTCGTCAGAGCCGCACAAACTACGAATAAAGTTACCGCTAAACGACGCTTAAACAAATACAGAACTAAATTACAATGTTTGTGTATTAAAACAGTGTGGAAACTCAGATTAATGAATCATTCATGATTTGATATTTGGAGGAAATCTACGTTTAGATATTTGAATGCTCGAGTTTGTAATTAAGTATTTACATGTTTGGTTGTGGTTCAATTCATATTTTAATGAACTTCAGAGTAAAAGATCTTTATCTTTAACCTTCACCACATTGGTTTGAAATAACTAGGTAAGAAGCAGAAGAATAAAAGAGTACAGACTCGAAACAGCGTGAGATCTGCGAGCGAAGCCATGGACAGAGCTAGTGAAAATATAAATTGAAATTCATTTCGGCATTTGTAATATAATTGAAAAATGAAAAACGGCAGATCGTTTTCTGATGAAACGGAAATGAATGAGTAAAATATACAGTTATTACATTTTTTTAAGTATTATAAAGGTTCCTTGTAAAGGTTCGTTTACAGTGACGCGACGCGTTGGCGTTGCTTCTGTTGGTACCATCTGACGGCAAACTCTACAACCGCGCGCGATCTTTGCTCAAATCAAATAATGCGCGCTTTCCTGGCTTCCTGGAACACACTTCCATCCCGTTTTAGAAAACCACTACCCCATATTGCAGAGCGAGATGAAAGCCGTTACACATCAATAACATGATCTCCGTGTTTTAATACAGTGATCTAGAAATAGTATATTATCCCGAGATAATGGTGGTAATTCGGTTGGTTCATTTCTAAAATTAGGAATTGTTTAAAATATTTTAGTTAGTCAAAGCATTTGTAAAACCTATTCGGTTGTACCATCTAACTAAATTAGGAACGTTTAAAGAAGTTAGATACATTAGGATAATTTGGTAGCAGCAGAATACCAAAGGTTAATTTGACAGTTCAAAACCTAATTTTAGCTAAAATTAGTTAGGTTGGTGCCAACAGAATTGAGGCATTTGTCTCAACTCATAGGCCTTGCCAGAATTGCGGATTAATACGTGGTTGTAATTTGCGCTATTCATGGAATCAGACGTAGGAGCACGCACTGGAAAAAGTAGCGTTGAAAATAATGTACGGATTTAACCGCGCGGATTAGTTCGCTAGTGCGAGTAAAAATAACAACTAAGTATTTTATGACATCGATGATTTCCATTGAAGAAATATGCAGCAAAGCAAATTTTACAAATATTTAAAAAATGGATGTAAATTTAAAAGTTAATGTTATCTAAATCTTATTTTTAACCGACTTCATCAAGAAGGAGGAGGTTCTCAATTCGGAAACTTTTCGGAAAATTCTTTTTTGTTTGAAGGGGTATCCCATTAAAATTTTATCAAAATCGGTCAAGCTGAAAAATCAACTAAAATCTAAAAATTGTATACATCGATGCTGTTTTCGTGTACTTCGATACCTCGTTGTCTCATTGGAGTGGTGCGTTTATTTGGCCTACCCATATTATACATATATAAAATACATATACTTTCTACTAAAAATGTATTATAGGCTCAAATTTCATTCAATGAAGTCGGTTTTCTTTTAAGTTTTTAAAACGTAATTATAAATAAGATCTTTTAATATATATAATAATATAATATATATATATAAATAATTTTCACTCTATAACTGTTAATTTTTTTGGTCGAAATCACCCCATTTAGCTTTATATAGTGAACTCTACCTACCACTTTACCTCACTATATAATTGAAAGCTTTTCGTCGGCGGGAATATTTTATATCCCAGATCGAGTTCCAGTGTTGAGATTAAAAGCTTTTGCGTTAGGTTGGTTATTTTGGTTGCAATGTCACCACTCCATTCACCACTCCATTATTATGTTACTAACAGTATCTACTACCTGGTGTTGTCCAAATCCCAATCGAAATCAAGTTTCATATCGTTTCATCGTTTCATCCATTCATCATCTGGTCCCAACATAAGCAGAGCTTGTGTTTTGGGTAAAACATAACTGTTATACTACTTATAAACTTTTTGAAGTGAAAACTTCTTTAGCATCGTTGTGATTTGAAAGTCGATGAAACGAAAAAGCGACAGTAAAAAGAGTCGACACATAAATTCATAAGAATTAACGTGGGAGTAAATGAGATAGGAAGCATTATTGTTTATTATTATGTGTTTGTGCGCGCATGCGTAGTAGGTACAAAGCTTGAGAAAAGGCATCACAAAAACCGTGGTGTTTTGTATACGTGTACGTATGATACGTTTGTTTTATGAAGGTTTCAATTCTATCACGTGTGAATTACACACATGTTTTTTTTAAATATATAACATTATACATAGAAACACCCAGCCCCCAGACAAATACTTGCAGATCATACAAACATTTGTCCCGCTGCGGGAAAGCAACCTTCTGCGTCTCAGCCGGACCTTGGCCCATTGCGCCACAGAGGTCGTCAATTATGACTATATAAATAAATAATGCCGGACTTTTCACACAGCATCATCTAGACCCAAAGTAAGTAGAGCTTGTGTTATAGGTACCACATGACATGACTGTTATACATACTGAGACTTACATACTGAGACGCAGAAGGTTTCGGGTTCGATTCCCGCCGCGAGACAATTATTTGTATGATCTACAAGTGTTTGTCTCGGTTCTGGGTGTTTCTATGTATACATATATGTGTATGTATGTTTATATGTATATATGTATGTATTTACAAAAGAAAAGGTAATAAAGTAGTATATCAGTCATGTGGTACCCATAACACAAGCTCTGCTTACCTTGAGGCTAGATATGCTGTGTGAAATGTCCGGCATTATATTATATACTAGCGACCCGCCCCGGCTTCGCACGGGTGCAATGCTGATGTTATATGTCTATCTCTTAGGGATAACCCCAAGAGATAGCCATATACCATCGCGGATTTTTTTGTAGAACTTTTTAAGGTGTACAATACTGTAGTACATTATTTTGATCTATCTCGTAGGGTTCAGACAGCGTTTGCAATGTAAGCGCAAAAATATGACTTTATTTACGACACCACATTGGAAACCTCTAAAATTATCAGTGTTTATCTACTATATTATGCATGTATTATACATATAAACCTTCCTCATAAATCACTCTATCTATTAAAAAAACCGCATTAAAATCAGTTGCGTAGTTTTAAAGATCTAAGCATACATAGGGACAGACAGACAGCGGAAAGAGACTCTATTGTATACTATGTAATGATGTATATACTTTTTTCTTTTGTAAATACATACATATTATACATAGTAACACCCAGACCCGAGACACCCGAGACAAATACTTGCAGATCATACAAACATTCGTCCCGCGGCGTCAATCAAACCCGCAAGCTTCTGCGTCTCATCCTTACGCCGGAGATCATCAAATATGACTATATGGAGTGACTTTCTACTTTAATGTAATTTTGACCTACTAGTATTTTCGCGTATGAGAAATACTGTCGAGTTCACGTAACGCAGGAGGGGTATTGGACTTGAATTTCGCAAGCAATATTGCATCTTAAAAGATCGCAATAAAGCTTATTTAACATTGAGAGTCAACTCGAACTGCCTGGGCCTGAAATTTCAGCTTTATTATGCGCCATTCCCTTGTTTAGTTGCTTTTTATTGGCCATTCATATGGAAAACTGCAATTTGTGACACTTTTGGGTACAAGGTAATAGTTTTGAGAAATATTGTTTACTATCTGTTACCCGCGACTTCGTACGCGTATGCTTAAAATAAATTTATTTTTTATAATCATCATTATATCATCATAAATATCATTGGTAATTTTTTATTTTTTTTTTCTTAAAAAGAATCCTATGTTACTTCTAATACCTCCAAGAATATGTGTAGAAAGTTTCATGATGATCGGTTTAGTAGTTTTCCCGTGAAAGCGTAACAAACAAACTTACATTTACATTATCATTACATGGTGTCAAACAAAGTCGCTTCCCGCTGTCTGTCTGTCCCTATGTATGCTTAGATCTTTAAAACTACGCAACGGATTTGGATGTGTTTTTTAATAGATAGAGTAATTCAAGAGGAAGGTTTATATGTATAATACATGCATAATATAGTAGAGAAACACTAATAATTTTAGAGGTTTCTAATGTGATGTCTTAAATAAACACATTTTGTTGCGCTTACAAACGCTGGCTGAACCCTACGAGATAGATCAAAATAGTGTACTACAGTATTGTACACCTTTAAAAGTTCTACAAAAAAGTCCGCGATGGTATATGTCTATCTCATAGATAACGTTACCTAAGTGCACGAAAGGAGTCTCTGAGGCGCACTTTAATCCATTCACTACACTGGTTAGAAATAACTTGTGACACGATAAGAAGAAGAAGAACTAAAACAATACAATACAATACAAATACAAAGGTGTCATTTCTGTAAGGAACTTAAGTAGCAAAGTTTATCAGTATTGGATACCTCATTTTAAGTATAAAATACTTGTATATAATAATAGGAGAATAGCTCTTCCTAATTGTGGTTTAAAGCTTTTCTATTGATGTAACATAGATTAAAACATTTACTGAACTACTTATAGTAAACTAGCTGCTGCCCGCGGCTTCGCACGCGTGGTACCTACATAAAAAGTAGCCTATGTCCTTCTTCGAGGTCCCGTACATACCAAAATTCATCATAATCAGTTAGGAAGGCTTAGGCGTGATAACGTAACAAACACACTCACAGACAGACAGAGTTACTTTCACATTTATAATATTAGTATAGATCACATTCATTTGAACTTTTGAGGGTAGATTGAGAATGTTAGCAAAGTCAGTTGTGAATGTTGAAGTTTTGTGTGGGATTATTGTGGGTAGAAAAATAATGTTGTGTAATGTCACGAACTGTCAATGATTGAATGAGTTTTTGAGTAGGTGTACGTTTTTGTTAGTAAGTGTTGATGTATAGTATAAGTGTAAAAGTTTCGCCTGATAACACCAGGCAACAACTTTATCATAATATGGGCTGGCCTGTCAGCTCAGTTGGTAGTAGCTCTGCCTTCTGCGCTGTAGGTTGAGGGTTCGATTCCCAGGATAAACAATAGTATGAAGAACTGTTTTTGTGTTTGTTCTGTGTCTGGGTGTTATAAAATATCATTATGTATGTATTTAAAAATATATATGTATTCTATCAGTCAGTTAGTCACCATATTACAAGCTATGCTTAGTTTGGGGCAAGATTTTGTTGTGTGCATTGTCCAGCAATATTTATTTATTTATCTAGTCTAGACATTTTTCTATAAATAGTACTATCCTGATGTATTTATAAGTACGTACCAGTAGGAGATAAACGTAAGTGCCTACTTTTCCGATACGAGTAGTTTAGAGTGGCCATAAAAAACATAATTTCAAGTCCACGTAAAGTCCAATGCACTAAAATTTCCAAAGCGTAGGATATCTAAATTTTATAGACACTGAATTTGTACAGCCAGGTGGTACCTACTCTGCATCTTGTACGTTTTTGAGGTTCCGAAGTCCAACAAGGAATCCTATAGTTTCGCCATCTCTGTCTGTCTGTTCGACCCTAATCTAAGCTCTAGTTATCGTTACGGAAATTCTACTATAAGACTATAAGTTTTTTCGTATCGAAAATTTACTGTAAAACATAGAAACCAACAATGTTTAGAAATAAAAACATTGAAAACATTTTTAGTCTCTACAAACTAAGCCGCTTTTTCACTTTCAAAACATTAGTACTATACATTTTGAGAAACACAGGTTTTTATTCACGTATTTTGTCGATGGAAATACCTGAAAAAAATTCAAAATTGTTAGTATAAGAGCTGAAATTATGGCTTGACTTTAGTTTCGCGTCGCACGAATAGTAGGGTGAAAAGGCTCAAATCTGGTAGTTTTGCTTCCTGATTACATATTAACCACTTTTAACATTAGGTAATCCTTAGTTTTCGAGAAAATAATAAAATATTTCTCACCTCAAATCTGTCAAAACATGAAACAAAACGTAAAAATTGACAGATAATAACCAAATTTGTCGTATTTGTTGTCTGTTTAACATGTTGTGCAAAATGATGCGAACGAAACGTAAAAAACCTGTCATGTGTCACTGTAACCGCGCCAAATCGCGCCATACGTAAAAAACCGATGTCTTTGACATATGGCTTCTTTAGACGACTTTGGCTTATCTTCACTTCACTTGGTTACTTATCACTTTGTAGGTTATGTTAGAGTATAAAAAATAACGCGCAAGGCGAGCGAGCGTAGCGAGCGTGCCTCGGCAGCGGCCGCCGCAGCGCCAGAAGAATAATACAAGGTCACGAGGAGCATTTGAGGTAGGAGCATTTGAGGTTAGAAATGTTTTATTATTTTCTCGAAAACTAAGGATTACCTAAAGTTAAAAGTGGTAAATATGTAATCAGGGAGCAAAACCCTACCAGATTTTACATTTATTCAAATATCTCGAGAACGGGGCAATACCTATTATGGGGGTGATACGGGGGGGTGGGGTCTCCCACACTCTCCCTCCCCATTTTTTTCCATCATTTTCGTGCGACGCAAAACTAAACTTTTATTTTGCTAACTATTTAGTGCTAACTATTAGGCCGTGGTGGTTCCGTCATAGAATAGAAGCCCTCCATCTCCTCCCGTGGATATCGTTAAAGGCGACTAAGAGAACACACACCGGGGGATTGGGCAGCAGCACCCCCCGAGCACATAACACTTAATCTGCGGTCACCAATCCGCCTGCCAAACTATGGCAAAACCCCCAAAAATAATGTCTTCCTGGAAATCAATTGGGGAGGCCTATGTTCACAAGTGGACTTCTTAAAGGCTGATATGATGATGATGATGATGACTATTTGGTGTTAAATTGGTTTTGGACCTGATCACCTTTATTTTTATCCACCATCTCGTTTCACAACAGGACAAGCAGACGTACCGCTCAATACCACCCATATCTTGTCAGGCTACCACTCTTACGAACAAAGCGCTTTGCTTCCACATTTATAATGCGTACAGCCAAGGATTGGAATGCTTTGCCGTCGTCTGTCTTTCCTGAAAACTACAATCTAGGTATCTTCAAGTCTCGAGTAAATAGGTGTCTTCTAGATCTGCGTGCCCCATCGTCGGCCACATCGTCGCCATCAGGCGAGATCGTGGTCAAACGTAGGTTTATCGATGATAAAAAAAAGGCATGGTCACACGCGCGGCCAATTTATTCATGTATTTGACGGTGGCCGCTTTCCGAAAAACCGTAGGATTAGCAATGTAAGCGACGACTGTCTCTTTTGTCGGTGCTGCGATCTCTATGAACAAATTGAAACTGAATGTAAATTTTTATTCGAGGTCGTTCACCCTTGATGTCTTTATCCTGTCCCGATTCGCTCGGGAGACTTAAGTCTCCGTTTTATAGTTTTGGAAATAAGAACAGATTTTATTACGAGTATCAAATATGAAGCCAAAGTCGATTAACATCGTCATTTATGAAGTCCCTGTTCATCATCATCGTCTTTCGGTCTCCTGAAGTGCTTATGGTATAGCTTACTTACACCCGAAAACTGATACCACTTAAATTTAATAGCTACTTAGGCCTAGCATCCACTAGCCATATAATCCGCACGGTTTGAACCGCGCCGTAAAGACAATTCTGGATTAAGTATTAAACTTTTGACGGTGTTTTTTCGTTGGTGCGTGCTTTTTCGTCTGATTCCATGTTTCACAGAGAAGGTTGAGGTTCCGATTCTCTCCCAGGACAAACATTTGTGGTAAGAATATAGGTGTTGGTTCTGTTTTGGGTGTTATAACATTTCATAACTATATATAAGTATACGTATAAGTTTCATAAATATATATAAGTATCTAAGTCACCAGAATACATGCTATGCTTAGTTTTGAGTTAAATAGTGTTATATATATACATATCATAATAAATATTATCCACCAATATTTATTTATTATATATATATTTATCTTTCTTTTTCCTTAGTCTCTCGCTATTCTTGTTCCACATCATCTACAAGTGTGATATATATAAATCAACAGGTAGGTAAATAATCCAAAAGTGGTTAACATTACAAATGCTAACCCAACATTGGATTCGGTTCTCGAAATGTGTTCCAATTTTAGCGGCAGTCCCAAGGGTCACTCGGGCAAGGGTTCTGCCTTCGCACATGCACACGGCTAGGTAATGCTTAAACCGCATTGTTTCCCTCCAGGAGGGTGACTCCGTAAACGTTGAGCTTTACGGAGCTTTAGATGAGCCGTTGTTCATTGAACACGATGATTCCTATCGAGTGCTAAGTTTACTAGATCATTTTTAATTATTTTGTTAGATGACAACCAAAATTCTAATAAATTAACGACACTCAGGTCAAATTCAGTCGTGGAATGGAATTTTTAGATCGAAATTTAGTGCCAGTACATACTAGAACTCTCAAACATATACTAAGGAAACATATAGTAAGGAAACAGGCATGTCGTAGTACCTAATATCTTCGAAAGTATGTGGCAAGATACACAAAAAAAATCCCTTTCGTATACTTGATACATATCTTCGTCAAGTACACGATGCTTCTAGTTTCTACAATGGTTACTAGAGAAACAATAAGAAGAAGAAAGAAACGCACGCCGAAATGTTGATGAATTGGAACATGAGGGAACAGAACGAAAAGCGTTGTAGGTAACATAGGAATACCCGCCATGGAGTTAAACATTGTCCCGTTTAAGCATTGCCTAACCGTGTGCATGTGATAAGACATATACCCAGCACCGATTTATTTCTATTACATTTGACCGCAAGGGTTTGGCAGAAGCGGAAAATTATTTCCCATCAAACGATACATTTTAATGTATAAGTTTTTGATGTTTGTGTGTGAAGTAAACTTACTTAATTATATACTTTATGTGAGTATTTGTTCGTTGTTCGTATATATATAACAATGTAGCTTCTGTCCGCGTCTTTGCCGGCGTTGTATGTAGATGAATGAAGCCATACAATATAAATCCCAAGTTCATGTTTATATTTTATTAAGTTCATCCAAATCGTTTCACTCTCTATTTTATAATCTCACTAGCGACCCGCCCGGGCTTCGCACAATGCTGATACTAAATATACTACAGAATGTTTAATGTGATTAGAAACCTTTAAATTATTCGTGTTTTTCTAGTATATTATGCATGTATTATACACATAAACCTTCCTGTTGAATCACTCTATCTATTAAAAAAAACCGCACCAAAATCCTTTGCGTAGTTTTAAAGATCTAAGCATGCATAGGGACAGACAGACAGCGGGAAGCGACTTCATTTTATACTATGTTGTGATAATTAGCCAGAGTGGAATTAAAAATTAAAGTCTGTCCTTATCATTCTGAATAAATATCATACAGTTGCAAAACTTTAGTGAGTTGTACTATACATTTTGATAAACACGTTTTATTTTGTCGATGGAGCCACCGACAGTGAGAGTGAGTTTGATCCGCGGTCCGCTCGTTGCCACTCGAGTTCGCACTCAATTCCTGATGAAGATTCTCTAGATGAATCGAAACAGTGTCGGTGTCTCCATCGAATAAATAACACGTGAGCGTGTTTATCAAAATGAACCAGATATAGATATAGTTTTAACACATTAGTTAATGTGTGGTTATAGGATAGATCCTTAGTCTTTACCTAAAGCATTGTTTAGTAACAAACAAACATCCACATTAAGTTTTACATTTTAAATAGAAAAATAAAAAAATATTGGTGACCAATGCACCCAACACCATTTAGCCCCAAACTAAGCACAGATAGAATACTTATACATACTTAAATAAGTAAGTATTTAAAATTATATCATGATTATGATACTTTATGAGACCTAGACACAGAAAAAACACCTGTGTTCATCACATAAATGTTCCTCCTGGGAGAGAATCGAACCCTCAGCCTACAGCGCAGAAGGCAGAGCTACTACCAACTTAGCTGACAGGCCAGTTTTAGATTTAGAGGATGACATGTTGATTAACGCAGAAGGTAAAATGGTTTGATTCCTGCTGCGGTTCAAATGTTTGTACCATCTGCAAAATTTGTCTCGGGTGTTTATCTATGTAGTATATATAAAAAAGTATATAAGTAGTATATCAGTCATGTTGTAGCAATAACACGAGCTCTGCTTTTTTTTGGGCTAGATGATGCTGTGTGAAATGTCCATTGGTTTCATTTTACTAATAAGCGGTTACTAAGTTTTGCAACTAGATTTTTGTTAAGGAAGGTACTTACTTACTCGTATGTACTATATTACATAATGCCCCAAAACTCCAGCATAAATATAGTATCTATATCACGGTTTGAGGTCGAGTCAGGGCGATTGGGGTTTTTCCTGGATCTAATTTCATCCCTTTGTATCCGTACCTGTGAATGGGAACGCACCGACCTTCACCAACAGACAAACTGACGGTTACCTTAATCGTCGCAGATAGCAACTTATAAAAAACTATAGGTTTATGTTAATATGTTTTTTGCTTAGCCATTAGACTATTCTTTGTATAAAAACGTACATTAAATTATACAAAATTTATAAAAACATTGTTTTATTAAAATGGCATATGGCATAAAGAAAATTTGTAAATCGTGGTATCCAACAAAAAATAATAAAACCTATGAACTCAATTTTCATGCCGTAAAATGTAATGAAATATACACAATTATGTGAAACATAAAACAAAACAATCATTATTACATATAGTTTTTTCAGCAGTGATTAATTTAATTAGGTGTCTGATTAATGAAAAAAACGGCCAAGTGCGAGTCGGACTCACGCACCAAAGGTTCCTTACAAACCAGTAGGTATATAAGTAAAAGTTCACCCATCACGACAATAGAGTCATTGTTATGGTATTTTTATTGTAAATGTTCTTCTAGATCTCAAAAACGAGGTAATAAGTTTAAAATTATTAAAAATACTTTTATTATAAGATAAAAATTTACGTCTTTCGCAATTTTTCCTTTATCTGTGCTAAGACGTTGCTTCATACTAAATTTCAAGATTCTGAGTTCACGGGACCCTGTAGATTTTGATTCCCTTGCGAGTGTCGAAAATTTGCGGAATTTTGCGGCATAAACTGCTGTAACTTTTGATTGCGTCGGCTTAGAAGTTTGATTTTTTCACAGCTTTAAGGAACAGTAAACTTGAAAATTTTATATAAATTTCAGCTTGATACCTCTACCTGTTCCTGAGAAAAAGTGTCTTGACAGACAGACGGACGGACGGACAATAAAGTGATCCTATAAGGATTCCGTTTTTTCCTTTCGAGGTACGGAACCCTAAAAATGGACCAAAACTAATTTAAAAGCGAAACTGAAATTTCCTCGTAAACTTTTATGCGTTGTTTCTGCTAAAAAAGTCACGATTATCCAATTTATCATCCCCATCCCATGAAGAAGCAGGAAAACTCTGTATTCCTCTAAATTTCCCGACGTTGGGATTCCCCGCGGTTTCCCGACAGTATTGATAAATAGTTTAGTAAGCTGCAGCCACGCTACTTCGGATCGGCAGATACAGCGCCCTCTAGTGGCCCCGTGTCACCACTAACTTGCGTGCCCCACAAGTTTGCAAAACTTGCGCTTTTTTGTTTGGAAGGTTTTATTTATTGCTAGATTCTTTCTGTTCATGGATTATATCCAACGCGTGATATATAAACTTACAGGTACATATTTAAATCCTCACTTATTTGTAGTCACTGATACTCATTACTAAGCCGTTACTGTAGAATCAAATCAAATACCTTAGCAGTTATAAGTAGCAAAATAAATAATTACGTTTTAAAAACTAAAAGGACAACCGACATCATGTTTAAAAAAGCAATATATCAAAATTTCGTATCATCCAAGTGGATGACGTATTTTTCAGTTTTTTTTTTTAATTTAACAGATTTTCTTAAATCGGTTCATAAATGACGAAGTTATGAGGTAACAAACATTAAAAAAAATACAGTCGAATTAAAAACTCCTTTTTTGAAGTCAGTTGAAAAAAAAGTCTCAACCAACATATGTTTTTGTACAAGAAATACTCATCATGTTTTTAAAGCTCAAGTTTAAGGATGTTTCTTGTACAAAAACTTGATAAGTCTATGTTAGTTCTATCGTTTTGAATTTGACTTTTTGGGATTAATCTGCCCCAACTCGTCTAGGCATTCATAACAGATTATACAACCATACAAAAAATTTTTTAGACGAGTTTCTTGCCGGATTATTTTTAAACCATGGTTAGGAAGAATCAGCTTTAAGATTCCCTAGCATATAAGAAAAAGATTCAAAATGATTCCTGTGATTTTATTGAAAAATATTTATTTTGATTAATTCTTATTCGTGGTATTAAAACATTCGTTTGTTTGTTACAGATTTTGTATGAAACCTTGCAAACCCGGCTCCGAAACCCCTGCCAAAGGTAAACCCACATCTTTAACCAATTACAATCACTTGAACGAACCCTCAACCCTTATGCATTTCCCGAGAAAATAATAACAAAGCAGTGACAAGCCGAATCCCTTTTCGCATTTCCAAGATTTATTTTTAAGCGGCTCCATTTGTACAAACAAATAAATATTCCGAAATTTGAACACACGAGGAGTTGAGCTACGCTGAGCCTCTATAAATCCGTCAAGGCAGCTCCGGGGCGAAGGCAGTGAAGGCTCAAACTCAAATAAAAAAGTCTGAAAACAGAAATAGAAAGTGCAGGAGTGAGTGTTGAGCGAGTATGTGAGGGTTCTTTGTGTTTACTTACAAAGTTCCATAATTATTTTATACGAACGGTCTTCTTCTTCGTCTTTAATGGCATGTGTCATAACAATGTCAATTTTGCCAATGTCACGTGTTTATATTGTGTATAGTATGTCACAAAGTCGTATCATGTTTTGTTGACTGGCCTGTCAGCTCAGTTGGTAGTAGCTCTGCCTTCTGCGCTGTAGGTTGAGGGTTCGATTACCTCCCAGAATAAACATTTGTGTGATGAATACAGGTGTTTGTTCTGTGTCTGGGTGTTATAAAGTATCATAAGTATGTATTTAAAAATATATAAGTAATATTTAAGTTCTATCAGTCATCTGGTCACCATAATACAAGCTAGATGGTTTGGGGCTAGATGGTTTTCGTGCATTGTCCACGAATATTTGTTATTTTTTTATTTATCTTGTCGGTCTTCATATTTGTTATTTTATATAAAATTGCGCTTTTCAATTGCAATACGGATTGGATTTTTACTACGGATTTTTATTGCTCGAATCACACAGAAACGCAATAATTTTATTCCAATTATTCACACCCGAGTCAAAAACGAAAGCTAAATAATTAAAAATAAAAACACCTAATAAAATTACTAATAAAACCAGAAATAACTTGAAAAAAATAAATAATATAAGAATGCAATGTTTGCTTCGAACAGGTGATTAAAAATAATCCTAATAACAGTCTATCTCAGTTAAAATCTATTGATCGTTGACACTATAATGACATTAACAGAACATACATTTGACGCTATATTAACATATGATTATGAGAAGGAATATTATATTAAACAAAAGTACAGTTTGCAGTCTTTTTGACCGACTTCAGCAAAAAGGAGGAGGTTCTCAATTCGTCGGAATCTTTTTTTTTTTAAGGTATGTTCACCGATTACTCGAAAACGCCTGAACCGATTTGTAAAATTATTTTTTTGTTTGAAAGGTTGGTCCCATTTAAATTTTATAAAAATCGGTCAAGCTGATAAATCAACGAAAATCTAAAAATTGTATACATCGATGATGTTTTCGTGTACTTCGATACCTCGCTGTCTCATTGGAGCGGTGCGTTTATTTGGCCTACCCATATTATATATATACAAAATACATCTACTTTCCACTAAAAATTTATTTTGGTAGGCTCAAATTTCCTTCAATGAAGTCGGTTTTCTTTTTAGTTCTTAAAACGTAATTATTATATTTGTTTGGTTCTAAGCTGTACCTTTGGATGTACTCAACGGGTTAAAAAATCCTACACTATATGATAGCTAGATTATGCGAATTAAAGGTTAGGTACAATTGATGACGAAGCATCTGAAAAGCCTTAAACGCCATTGAACTCGGTCACCAAGGCACTTCATAATTTACAAACATCGCTTGTAGACAGCCCGTTGAATAGTCAAAGCTTACATAGTTTCACTATTTGGTTACGAGTCCCGAAAGTTTCCGTCAACAAGAAAGAGACAAACACAAAATGGTAGGGTGATTGTATTTATTCACCCCGCGCCGTCCGCGGCCACCATATTTCACGCTGTACATCCACAACCTCTGAATTATTTATATTATCGTGATTGAAATAAATATATTTTGTTATCTCATAGTGCGAGAGACGGTGATTGATAGTATAGAGTTACCGAGCCTTTTATTCATAACCACTTCCCATTTTAAATAGTTTGGAAGTGTGCTGGGTGGTCCTTGTCATTCAAATGTCAATTAATAAAGGTGGCAACTGAATTAAGAAGCATTTTAACTCAATTAATAAAATAATAAAATAATGATGGACAATGCACACAACACCATCTAGCCCCAAACTAAGCATAGTTTGTATTATGGTGATCAAATGATAAAATACTTATATGTTTTTAAATATTTACAAATTCGAAAAGACACAGAACAAACACATATGTTCATCACAAAAATGTTTGTTCTGGGAGGGAATCAAACCCCCAGCCCACAGCGCAGAAGGCAGCGTTACTACTAACTAAGCTGACAGGTCAGTCAATATGAGGCTTACAACCAACCATAAATCATGGGGTTAGTTGGTACATTGAGCTAACATGTTCAACTGTGGAGACAGTTCTATGACAGCTCAAGAGCTCAAAGCTCGCAATACATAATGTCTCCTGGATTAATTGGAGTAGTTCTCCATTTTACAGGTAAAAACGATTAATTCTTTAAATAAAGAATGCCAATATTTACTGCCATTTTAATAACCGTTTCAAAAACAATGCTTAACCCCACATTGGGAGCTAAGCCTAGATTGGATTGATTGGATTGATTGGACAACATCTCAGAACTATCAGAAGAACTATGCTTATTTCTTGATTTGAGTTTAAGTTTATTAATATAAATACGGACGTTAAGTTTAGATATTTAACTGTGTACTTTGTTTTATGTTGTTCAGTTTGTTTAATCAGAATGTTAAAACAAATTGAATGTATGTTATATGAGTAAAGTACAGCAAAATCAATTGAATTAAGTTCTTCAGTATAATATTTTCAGTCACGTCGTCAATCTTTTATAGCATTTTTATTTCAACGTTTGCTGTGCGAACAAAAGTCCGTGTTATCTGAAATCAAGCGATAACTCATAAAATAAAGTTCAAAAACGTGCTGTCAGCTCTCACTCTATAAAGTTTACCTATTTATTTTATCGCCTTCGTCTCTATATTGTTACAATCGCTCGGCTATTGGCTGTTGGCTGGTATCGGTTCGTTAGCAGGCAACGAGATACGAATACATAAATATCGGTTAGACTACGTGCACGAATGAAATGAAATGTCTTAGTAGACGGCTACTGAATTTCTGGACACAGTAGGTATGGTATTTCAATAAAGAAACGAATCCTAAATAGCTGGTTTAGTCATGACCTCCCACTCGTACAATGCTAATAACTCCTTATATGTATCTGTTCGCTCATCTAAATCTATTCATATTTATATAAAGTCAGTCTTTATCCAGATAAGGACTACAATCTGGTTGATAACTTTTATCACTAAAGAAAGTTCTTTGTTGGTATGTATGTTTTCTTTCTTTGTAACATTTATTTTGTAGGTTTTATTATAGGCTTTATTATTATTATTATATCTTGTATTTTTATGTATAAGTAGGTATGTTAGGTAACTGTTTGTACACCGCCGTCTTTTTGTTTTTGTCTATTTTGTCCGTCCAAAGGTTGTTTTTTTTGCATCTTTGTCAAACCTAACAAGGTTTTTAAGATGTTTACAATTAAAAATATGTATTTACTTTAAAATAATAAATAAAATATAAAAATAAAACTTTCCTTTCTATCTAAAAGCAAATTGTACGTGTGTCTTTATTGTTTTTTTTTAAATATTGAAACTGTGCTTGTTATTTTTCGTACAAGTCAGTGGCAAACTTAGCAGACGGAGTTAATAGGACGTCCTTAGGCCTCTGTTATGGCCTAACAACTTTTTAAAAAGCCATAACTAACAGCTTGACAATATATGTTTACAAAAATCTAAAATTATTAAAAAAAACGATAATCATAATATTTATACCAAAAATTTAGATAAACTCTCTTTGTTACAGTAAGGCTCGCTAAATTTAGTCAATCTTTTATAAGGTAATGGTGGCAATTTGGTTGGTTAATATCTAAAATTAGGAATTGTCTAAAATATATTTAGTTAGTCATAGCATTTGTAAAACCTATTCGGTTGGTACCATCTAACTAAATTAGGAACGCTTAATTAAATTAGATCAAATTAATTCGGATAAGTTGGTAGCACCAGAATACAAAATGTTAATTTGACAGTTCAAAACCTAATTTTAGCGAAAATTAGTTAGGTTGGTGCCAACAGAATTGAGGCCAATGTGTACCTTCTATAACAAGGTCCCAAGCGACGTGCTAGATCTGTCGATTGGCAAATAAACGTAATAAAACAGAGACTACTGGCAATTCTGTTGTTCCACTAGACTAACTAAAATTTCCGAAAACAAAAACGGTTTGTATTTTTTTTAGTCTGAATTAGAATAATATTGTTTAATGACACTTCCTAAAATTTACTGAATATAAAGCTTACAAAAAAATAATAGACTATTTAGATGACAAAAAAGCTAGGGATGAATCTGCTCCAACTCAACTCGGCATCCGTAACAAAATTAGCAAGGATCATACGAAAAGTACAGTTAGAAATACCTAGATTCTACACTCGACCTATACCGGTTGTGTTTCACATTAAATACGCAAGCTAGACTTCATAGACAAACAAACACAAACAAAACAAAATGGTGTTTTTGTATGGTATCACAAAACCGCCATTTTGATTTTTACGTCGTTTTGTTATTTAAAATTGACCCCATTTAGTAAATGCGAACTCTGTAACTGAAGCAGTGTGAATGAGTGTGAACTTTCTTTCTTTCTTTCAGATAGATAAAAAAAATATTTGATATACCAGCACTCACGTGCAATCAATGATAAATGGTTCATAATGGTAACAACATAAAAGTAAGACACTGTAACATGGGAAATTTGTGGTAGCAATATTTTATCATTTATTTTATTACTAGCTGCTGCCCGCGGCTTCGCACGCATGTTACCTACATTAAAAGTAACCTGTCTGTGTACCAAATTTCATTTATATCGGTTCAGTAGTTTTGACGGGAAAGCGAGACAGACAGACAGAGTTACTCTCGCATTTATAATATTAGTAAGGATTATTAAAACGTTATACAGTATTTCACCTATAAATAAATCGCTAACGAGTAAATAAATACATATTGGTGGACAATGCACACAACTTCATCTATCCCCAAACTAAGCATAGCTTGTATTATGGTGACTGATAGAATGATCGTAAATTGAAATATATACTTTTGATACGTTATAACACCCAGACACAGAGCAAATACCTGTGTTCATCACACATAATATTTATCCAGGGAGGGAACATAACCCCCAACCTATAGCGCAGAAGGTAGAGGTACTGCTAAATGAGCTGTCAGGTCTGTCATATTTACATTACAAGATGTGCAAGTGGAGCAAAATCTCAAAAGACTAATGACCGTATAAATCAGATAAACACTTTTATACTCTAGCCTCTTTGGATCTTTTAACTAGCATTTCTAGAGAGCATTGCTAGTCGATTGGTAGTAGTCCCCGCCTTCCGATCCTATTAGGTACAAATCCGGTTATGCACCAATGGAATTTTCTGATCGAAAATGTATGTGCGCTTTAGCAAAACTCTCAAACGGTGAAGAAAATTACGTGAAGACACCGGCATGTTATAAAGAACCTTAAAATTTTGAAGACATAATTAAATAAAATAATTA
This sequence comes from Lampropteryx suffumata, assembly GCA_948098915.1. Classification (NCBI taxonomy): domain Eukaryota; kingdom Metazoa; phylum Arthropoda; class Insecta; order Lepidoptera; family Geometridae; genus Lampropteryx; species Lampropteryx suffumata. Next base: position 1,618,839 of record OX402564.1, on the reverse strand, counting down.
AATAAATAATGCCAGACATTGAACACAGAGAATATTCGAGACGAATACTTAAAGATCATACAAACATTTGTCCCGCGGCGGGAATCGAACCCACAAAGTTTTGCGTCTCAGCCGGACCCTGGCCCACTGCGCCACACAGGTCGTCATGTGTAAAGTGCACGAAAGGAGTCTCAGAGGCGCACTTAAACCCTTTCATCCTACTGTTTCGAAATAACTAGTGGCACGGTAGGAACAAGAAGAATCAACATTTCAAATCCACTGTACATCCATACAAATAAACATAAACCCTGTTTCATTACATTGTACCAATACCAACCTACGTATTTATATCCCAAACGTAACAGATGCGGTCTTGAATCGTATTTGCGAAGCCTGATTGAGTTTGCCATCGATATCTGATCTCATTGTTTTCCATTTGTTACCATTTTCGGTCACATTTTGTGATTTATCAATCTAACGTCGCCTTTGTTATAGCCAATATTTACTAGGTTCTACACAAGACAATGGTTTCTCAATATCTTAAATTTATAAAAAGTTTTTTGAAATTGAATTAAAATTTTATCACAAGAACATTTTACATTCTAGGTCAATGTACAACAAACAAATTTTACAATATTTAACAAAGATAAAAATTTTACTATAAGCAATTATTAAGGTCACAGTCAGGTCACATTTGCTCAGCCTCAGTATTTATGGATCTTAAATCGGGCTTTTTTATCTGAAACAAATTTTAATTTTAGTTGAACTATGGCAATGAATATGTCTTTTTTCTTAATGTAACTACAGAATTAACAATTACCTTTAAAACTATTTAAAACGAAAATATAAATGTTAGATTTACACTTATTTTTATAACTGTTTTGCTTTCAGCGGATAGCCACTAAATAGCGAAAAAATTTTAGACATTTCTTCTATACAACAGGTCAATTTCTGAGGCTACTGTCGGGTAGTAATAATAAAGTTAGGCATAGCTAAGTTTTAGTACCTACTTAGATAAATCTATGTTTGATGATTAGGAGTTTAGAGTAAAGTCTAAAACGGATGGATTACGAAAGAAATATAGAATACTTAAGAATACTCTAGAACCTTCAGCAATGTTTTTCAACAATACCGTATTTAACAATGCTTGCATTGTTGCATCCATCTTTCAGATAGTCTGAAGGATTAAAGCGGCTGTCTCAGAGCTTCACAGACCGTACAATACAGCGAGAAATAGCTAGATGTGCTCTGAATCTGGACAATATTTATGTCTGTATTGTGAGTCATCCGACGCAAAAATATTGCTAAAATGTAACTCGTTTAGGTTGATTTAAACAGACTTCCAAAAAAGGAGGTTCTCAATTCATTTGTTATCATATGTTATCAAAACAGGTTCAGTAGTTGTTTGGTTTTTTTTAAATCAAAATATCTAGAAAAAGTATAGCTAGAAAATAGCTAGAAAAAGTATGTCATCCATATAAACGAAATTTCAATATTTTGCTCGCCTTTGCTTTTCAGTGGTGTTTACAATGAAGTACTTACGCGTAAAATAAATGATAATGCTATTTTATGCTAAGAAAGAAAGCCGCCTATTTTTCTTTTTAGTGTTTAAAGCGTAATTATGTAATAGCACTTTACATACATAGGTTAAAGATCACTGATCTATCTGACGACATCTGTAGCGCAGTGAGTCAAGGCCCGGCTGAGAAGCAAAAGGTTGCGGGTTCGATTTCCGTGGGACAAATGTTTGCATGACCTGCAAGAATTTGATAATAATAATAACGTTTATTCAAAATTTTATTTACCTAAAGGTATGCATAATACGAGCCTGAATAGGTAACCCTGTATCTCAGCCGTGAAGAGCTTACTTAAATAGATTCTAAAATAATAACCTATATAGACATTTTATTGTTCAGTTTAATGTATAGAATTGTATCTAAAATCTTATCTGTCTCGAGTCTGGTTGTTTCTAAGTTTTATATGTATGTATTTACAAAATAAAAAGGTATATAAGTAGTGTTTCAATCATGTGGTACCCATAACACAAACTTTGCTTACTTTGGGGCCGGATGATGCTGTGTAATGTCCGTCATTATTATTTATCTAGTGATATTAGCCGTGCCTTTAGATCTTAACGTTGTGTGTTCATATCTGGTCGTACACTATAGGATTTATGACAAAAAATGTATGATCGCTATACCAGTACTCTCAAACAATGATGGAAAGCATTGTCAGGTACTGGCATTTCGTGGAACCTAAAGAATTCGAAGACATGTGCCGAGCGCACGAAAGGAACCTACGCGACACAGATCTTTTTATCTAATAATCTTTTTACCATATTGATTAAAAATAACTCGTAACACAATTAATAAGAAGAACAAAAGGCTATATTTTGGAGTAAAATTCAGAATCAAGACTTTTGACAGCATATTCATTCTTATCAAAAAATCAATCCTTAGGTGTTGATCAAAGTTTCCAGTTTTGATCTAAAATACGAACTCAATTTATTTGTTTACAGAAATGTACAGAATAAAATACAGTTACACACAAATACATGTGAAATAGTTGAGCTCTCCAAGAAGTAATTTGATTTTCCATTTTGATAAACACCGGTTGTAAAACCGGTGTTTATCAAAATAAATCAAAATAATACGTGAGTAATCACGTATTATTTTGTCGATGGAGGCACCGAAACTGTTTTGATTAATCTTGATAATCTTGAGTGCGAACCGTGTACTCGAGCGGCAACGAGGGAACGCGGATCAAACTTACCCTGGTGAAGATTCTCTAGATGAATCGAAACATTATCGGTGTCTCCATCGACAAAATACTACATGGGTAAACCCCGTGTTTATCAAAATATATAATACAACTTACGAAAGGTTTGAAAGTGAAATATCCAAGAACCTTTTAAGCAATGTATAGCTCGGCTCGGTGCCAGCCGAACCGCATGTACTGACTGGTTTTTTCCGGCGGGTCCTGTCGGCAAGGTCGAGAGGTTAGTTTGGGTACCTGGGAAGGCCTGCGCTATCAAACAGAAACATAGGCAGAGAGGCCTCAGTGGAGACGAAACTTCACCCACCTCAGCTTGCTGGAGTGGATCCATGGACAAAAGTTTTCAATTACAAATAACTGCTTTACAGAGCAGTTATTGACTGACGCCACGTAATTTATTTCAACAGATGAACTAAGGCCAATGATGATGATGATAGATAGCTCAACCAATCCATATCACTGCCAGAGTGTCTCTAAGACACTGACGACATTGCATCAGTATTTGGTACCTTAATATAGTTTTGGTTTTATGATTTGTCAAACGTGAATTTTCTATATTTTATATTAAAAATAGCAAACACATTCGTTTGCTTAGTAGTCATTAGTTATATCCATCAGAGAGGAATAATTGGCTTTGATGTGCACAGACACGAAAATGTTGAATGTAGATGCGTTAATATAGGAGTGAGGACTTAATTAAAAACATTAAATGACGCGTCTTGTTTGTTCAGACTGCGTTATGATTTAATTAAGAAGACTGAATGAAATTCTGTCAAAAAACATATTCTAGTTCTCCATTTAAGTTTGAACTTTGTTTAGACATCCTTTGTTTGACAAAAACGTAACATAGCTCGTATAAATTAATTAGATTGTCTCGTGTTTTTTCATGTTGTTTTTTCAGTAATTTTAGTGTTATTATTTATATAGAGCTAGAGTTATTAACTCGGGTGTGAATAATTGAAATAACATTTGTGTTTCTTTGTGGCTTGAGCAAAAATAACCCGTAGTTATTTTATATCACCATCATTACATAGTATAAAACAAAGTCGCCTCCCGCTGTCTGTCTGTCCCGATGTAGATATGCTTAGATCTTTAAAACTATGCAACGGATTTTTATGCGGTTTTTTTTAATAGATAGAATAATTCAAGAGGAAGGTTTATATGTATAATGCATGCATAATATAGTAGAGAAAAACTGATAATTTTTGAGGTTTATAATGTGGTATACATAAATGTGTATTGTGGTGCAATGTGATTTGAACGACGAGTAATCCCAAGAAAATTCTAGACGGCCATTCCGCGTGACGTCTAGAATTGACAATTGACCATCGACAATGACTTTAACAAACAAATTGACTATAAACAAACATAAACACTTAACATTGGCAAAATTGGCATTATTATATCACATGCTATAAACAAAGAAGAATGCTTGTCATTGACGTCAGGTACATTTAAATATTTAACTTCCAAAACTTTCGTGAGTTGTACATTTTGAGAAGCACGGGCTTTTACTCACGTATTATTTTGTCATTGAAGGCACCGATACTTTTTCAATTCATCTAGAGAATCTTCATCAGGGTGGGTTTGATCCCTGGTCCGCTTGCTCACGCTCGCACTCGCGATTCACACTGTACGAATAGGTAAATCGAAACAGCGTCGGTGCCTCCATCAACAAAATAATACATGAGTGCCCATGTTTCTCAAAATATACACTCATGTATGCTGTTAATCACTTATGTACTTAGATACAAAATTCTGTCTCTTTCTTGGTCTTCCAAGATATTCGGTGTTGAGGAGAGAATGAGATTAAAACAAATGTACTCAAGTCAAAGTCAAGTCAAAAGATATTTCATTCAATACAATCACAAGGATCACTTTGAAACGCCTTACATACTACGTGAATTTAAGTGCCAATTCCTCCTAACCCAAGCTCGAGAAGAACTGGCAAGAAACTCGTCCTGGTCCTAGCGCTTTTTTGCATGATCTATCGTATAACTATTACGAAAAACTAACAAGATAGTTTATACATTTCAGATGTGTCGGCTAACTGAATTTGGAAATTTTGTTTTTAGAGATGTAGTCTGCGAAGTGTAAACACCTTAGAAAACTCTCAAAACCACTTAATATTTCATAGCTTTCCCCGAAGCTACCGTCGCGTAGAGCCTATTTATTTGACAGTTCGGCCAGAAATGCGTTATAAATGGACATTTTGAGAAGTCATGGCACGGGGAAACCACTCCACGTCTCGGGGACTTCTCTGCGCTTAGTGACAATTTCTCTTCCCCTCCATCGACATCTAAAACTAATTTTGTGTTCTTACTACTTTATTTATTATGTATTACATACATTATGTAATTTATGTGTTTTGATCGGTATTCGTAACGCTACACAACTAAACACGTTAGGCTCTGTCTGAAAATCAGCGCTGCCCGAAATTATATTGGCAAACAAATTATTACCTTCGAAGACAAAGTCATAACATTTTTTATTCAATAAAATCACAAGGACCATTTTGAATCGTCTTCTTACATGCTAGTGAATCTAGGTACCGGTTCCTTCTAACCCCAGTTCACATCTACATCCCATTACATATCTATGTAATACCATGTTTCATTCAGATCGGTTTCGTTATTATGTAATTGAGTAAAGGGCAAACATCTAGGCAACTATTCCGTGGTTGCTTTTGAGCTGCCTATTAACCCCAGATCACCAGAATTAGGAACCCACTCTGAAAGTAGTAGTATCCAAACATTCAAACCGTTTCATTACCATGTGTTACCATGTGTTGCCATTAGAACATACCAATGATGGTGACAAGCATTATTAGCAGCCGTTCCATTATGTAGAAGTACCACGGCATGTACGACCTTTGTGATGCAGTTGGCGAAGGCCCGCTTGAGACCCAGAAGGATGCCGGTTTGATTCTCACCGCGGGACAAATGTTGGTTTGATCTGTTGGTTTGATATTTGTCTCGGGTCTGGGTATTCTTCTATATGTATGTATTTAAATAAAAAATATATAAGTAGGTAGTATATTGTATTAATTATTAAAATCTCTTCTAAAATTATTAATGCGAAAGTAACTTTGTCTGTCCGTCTGTTACGTTTTCACGCCTAAACCGTAGAACCGATTTTGATGAATTTTGGCATAGAGATAGATCGGTCATTGGAAAAAGACATTGGCTACTTTTTATTTAGGTACCACGCGTGCAAATTCGCGGGCAGAAGCTAGTTATTTATAAATCCACATTTATAATATTTGTAGTATTATTCTGTACTGTAAATAAACACATGTAAAGCAGAAAACGATTAATCATTTACATCGCGACTTTCTCTTGACTTTAAAACAAAACATGCATCACGTTGAGTCACCCATCAACTACCATTTAACTCCCCTCGCTAACGCAATAACGATCTCACCGAACGAACCTCAATTAAATTCCGGCTATCACACAATGTGCCTAGGGATGTACCTTGTTACCTACGAGTACATCTGGTTTTAGATGGCGTGGCTTTAAACTAGGTTTATACTTCGTAAAAAGATTCTGCTGGTTTTGTAACGGCCTAGTTACAGCTCGTTTAGCAGGCAAATGCTTCATCCCTTATTCTCGGAAAAATGAGAAAATGTCATTTGAAGCACTGATAATTCTGACAATTCTGAATTCTGTAATTTTCTGATAATGTTTGACATTCTTGGTTTGACATATTATTAATTCATAGCTTTTCTACTTTCATTGATTTTCCAGTTTTATACTCGTATTGTTTTATTCGGTAATACATTATTATTAACCAATCAAGTTAATAGTAGACCTCCTTGCACCTACCTTGCTTCTTAGTTACTTTTTGTGTTAGTTATAACTCGGGTACTTATTTTGTTTTTCTTTTAGTCTTAGTAGTCAAGTTTAGTATTTAATTTTGTACATTATTTTGTGTCTGTGTAATGTTGTGCCAAATAAAGTGTTTATCTATCTATCTATCAAGATAATTTTAACGGAATTTTTCCTAAAAAGGTATGTAAATCTTGGCACAAGTGTAGTCAATTGAAATAAAAATGTTGTATAATTTTAAAACCACGAATATCATGGTTTTGAACATAATTTTCACTTAAAACTCATGCAACTGTGCCGAAACATCGGTAAGCAGAAAAAAAACTAAAAACAAAATACTCATATAATATCATGGTAAATATCCCGTTTGGAGTGAAAACTATATAAAAATGTTGTAATGAAAATGTTGTATAAAAATGATTTGTACCATCAAGAATCCAAAAAAATTTCAAACGTCAGTTAAACAAACCAATCACTTGTGATTGGCAAAATATTTATTATATGTCAAAGTCAAAGTCAAAATATACTTTATTCAATACAATCACAAGGATCACTTTGAAACGTCTTACATACTAGGTGAATTTAGGTACCAGTTCATCCTAACCCAAGCCCGAGAAGAACTGGCAAGAAACTCGTCCTGGTCCTAGCGCTTTTTTGGATGATCCATTTTATAACTACCTATTATAGATTCCATTAAATGAAGAAGAAGAAGACAAAGTGTCATCTCACTCAATGATATTTTCTTACATTTTCGAACATGAATCCCCAGACGTTTATTTAGTTTATTGGTTTGTTTAAGAACGCGTATTGTATTACCCATTTATTCAGATTTGCCGTGTCTATATTAGGTCTACATATTAGGTACTTATATAATTACCACTCAAGACGGGATATTTACATGATATATGAGTTTTTCTGCTTCGAATTGTTTTCGAAGTTATACCTTAAATAAGTTCAATAGTTTTATTATTCGTAAATAAGGTAGATATAAAAGGATCATACAAAAACGCCCTAGAACCAAGACGAGTTTCTTGACAATTCTTCTCGGACTTGGGATATGAGAAATTGGCACCTAAATTCAACTAGACTATAAGTCGGTTCAATGAGGTTCTTAAGATTCAACGATTACGATTAGCTGACTCCCATCTCACTGCTGTGTAAAAAGACCTCCCCTTGATCTCTGCAGTTACCTCGGTTTTGAGCTAATTGGACCCAAACTCTGTCTAAGGTGTCGAGATCATCTCGCCATCTCTTTTTGAGTCTGCCACGGCATCGTCTCGCTAACTCAGACCTCCACTTAGTGGACCTCCTTAAAATTATTTTTAATAAAAAAAACGTGTGCGTCTCAGGACGCCCGACAGAAGTGATAACATAAACTAGCGCTGTGGGCTAGAGAGAGAAGAGGAGCCTGCCTACCACTGCCGTATACGTGAGAGAAAGGGAGGCCAGACAGACTGGCCGTAACACGTTACATAACGAAGCGGTTTACCCTCCCATAATATGTTATCACTTCAAAAATATTTGAATTTAATTTTCACTGTAATTAATACAAGTGTGGCTCATAATGTTACTAAATAGTTTTATTTATATTTATCCGGACTTTCAAGAAACTTTCTAATGCTCGCCCTATGCAAGCCATCCGACCGAGTTTACACCGTAAACGCGCGATTGTAATTCACTCACATTAATTATTCATGTATAAACACACCCCGAGCCAAGTTTGGCTTGGCGTTCGATAAGGGCAGATGTACAGCGAGAGAAATAAAGTATCTAGAATAGAATAAAATATTAATTGTTTATTGGACACAATACAAACACAAAACTCTAGACGACAAGACAAAAGAACAGAACAAAAGGAAAACAACAGTAGGTTATAAATTGGTATCGTTTTTTAATTAGTCCCCTCTGTGTCGTGTGGGCCAAACAGATCCAGTCTCAGAATAGTTTCAGCTTCACACATACGTGGAAAGCAGAGCTGGTTTTCAGATAGGTCCTAAACTAAATTGTGATACCACTACATCTATGACGCAACGTGTCTTGGTTAAAAAAGTAGGATATTTTTATGTCAATAGTTATTTCTAATCAGTGTGTTAAACGTATTTAAGCGTGCCTTAAAAACTCCTTTCTTGCAATGAGCAATGAGCAAGAACTACATGGCTTTGAAGATACACCTCTACGCTAAAGTAATTCAGAGACAAAACTGCGCGTTTGTCAAAACACAATGCATTTTGACATCGACATAAAAACAGCAAAAGGTAGCTCTAAATAAAGCCATAAAAAAGCCATAGAGGAAAGATGCTGGTTAGAACAAATAAAGAACGTTTGATTCATCTGCTTTTTCTTCAAACCCACGTATTTTTTGCTTACTGTGTCTTTAACCTAACACGGAAATGTTAAGTTACAGGTCATCGCACAAACCAAATAGAACATTATTTCCGAAGGCTCTAGGTACAAACTTCAGTGTGCAAGTGCTCATGCCAGGAAAAATTCAGCCATCATTAAAAACTTAAACTCCAAACGTAGAATTTCTCGGGAAACTGCAGTAAACGACTGTTTAAATACAAGGAAGCCGGGGTAAAGTCGGCAGGGTATTTTGCCCGGTAAAAGTACCCCTTCTCCCCTTTAGGTCAAGTGGTTAATAACGCAGGAATGTGCCATTCTTTTGGGAAATAAAACACAAGATATTTAACTATTTTTGCGTTTTGAAGTACGTTACAGGACCAAACACGCTCCAGCATTAATTATTTTTCTCTTCGTAGGAGTCAGTATCCAGTTCTACTGATGGAGCACTTGACTGTAATAATGTCTCGTTTTAGCTCACTATATCTAATTTGTAATTTCCAACAATCATCTTTGATAACCCCTGTAGTACAGTGGGCCAATGCCCGACTGAGAAACAGAAGGTTGCGGATTCGATTTCCACCGCGTGCCTAAGGTTTAGCTAACGTTGTGTAAAAGTATAGTCTGTCCTCGTTATTATAACGTCAATGAATAAATATGGCATTTATATAACACATTAGGTAGTGTGTCTTCAAAGATAGACCCTAAACTGACAATTATAAGCCATATTTTAACGCTACGCTATATAAAGTTGTATCTATAAGATAGAGGGTAAATGCAAAACTTGATGAAAACGTGATGTAGTTACTGTTGTTAAATAGAAAGAAAGAAAATATATTTATTTTCGACAATAAAAAATAAATAATTACAAAGGCAGATGTGAGATGCAGACAGGAAAATACATATTTACTAATTAAAAAAAGAAAACAACGTAACAAAAACAACAAAATATTACAGATATAAATAAATAAATAATCTCTGACATTTCACACAGCATCATCTGGCCCCAAAGTAAGCAGAGCTTGTGTTATGGGTACCACATGACTGATAATACTACATACATATTAATCATAGAAACATCCAGACCCGAGACATAATACTTGTAAATCATACAAACATATGTCCCACGGCGAGAATTGAACCCGCAATCTGCGTTTGGCGTCTCAGCCACACCTAAGCCCACTGCGCTACAGATGTCGTCATATATAAATTTTAGGTATTACAGAAATGTGTATCTCCCGGCATCGACTATACCTACCCTATCGCAAATTGGCATCTAACTCAGCATTCGTTGTGTTAATAGCAACGCGACATTGATCTTCTAAATATAAAATAAAATTACGCATATAACATAATAAAATATACTTATATTAACGTTTAGAAAAAATAAAGTATCATCACACAAATCAGACACTTTCAGAATATAATCATGACGTATAATGATGGAGGCCATATTAAAAAACAAAGAAAACAACAGCAAAGCAAAACAAAATATAGGAGTACACAAAACAAAATAAATTGGTAATATTAAACTATATTTACTGAAGGTTCCTGTATTGGCGATGACAAAAGTGTAGAAATAAGTTGCTAATTAAAATCACCTGCCAAATTTTCCTCAACATTAATATTTAACCGAGCGGCCTCTAAAAAATTCCGTCCTCAAAATAACGCCCAATCAGAACCACCGCACCCGAAACAGAAAAAAGTCAATTTATTATAGCAAGGTGCCACAATCACAGTTGCCGTAGCCTCGTAGCAGCTCGTAGCAATTACCGCGTAGCTCGTAGCGCGTAGCTGTTGGACCAAATCAACACGAACAGAATACAAAGTCTACAAAGGGAAAGTTTTAAGGTTGTACTAGAATAGGTGAACCCTAGTCTCGTACATAACAGTCTTGACTAAAAACTAGCGCTACTTCGCTCTCTGAGGAGTTGCATAAACCCGAGACTGCCTTTTTGGTAAACGCAGCATAGTGCCTACAGAGTTAGTACAACATGCAATATATTTTTTAATACTAAACATATTCTAGAATGGAACGTACATACCTTGGTTCATTCAAAGGTTGGCTGGATGAAATCGGTCCCATAACGATAAGACCGCCCATTCCACATATTTGTTTAAGTATTCTTAGTTGTCAAATTGTTTATGTGCAAATTTTAAGGTGTACAATAAAGTGTTCTCAATAATTTATTCAAACCTGATCACTTTTATTTTAAAATAATTACACATATATATAAAACTAGCTGTTGCTCGCGACCTTGTCCGCATTTTTTTAAAGGAATTGTAGCTTAAATCCTTCCCCGGGATGCAATTTATCTCCTTGCCAAATTTTATTGATAAGTTTCAAACCAATCACTTGACCACCCATTAAAAAGATTCCATACAAACTTTTACACCTTTTACTCTTTTGTGAGGGTTATTTTGAAAAATCCTGAAACACGTATCCATTTATTTGCATTTTATTTATACATATCAAGTATCAAGTAAATTGCACAACGCGTTAAAAAGTTTCATACATTCGTTATCAACCCTTTTCACCCTCTTAGGGTTTGAATTATAAAAAAACCCCGCCTCAGTGGGTTGTTTTGTTTGCTGTAAATGGAAGCTTCCAAATTTCAGCTCTCTAGCTTCAGCGGTTTCGGCTCGGCGATGATGAGTCAGTCAGTCAGTCAGGTTAAGCTCTTTTATAGGTATATAGATATATATATGTATCTATCTATATTGAGCTATGGAAGAACCATTTAAAACGATCTATGGATAGCTCAACTAATCCAAATCACTGCCAGAGGGCAGCACAAAACACTGTCCGCTTGATTACTTATACAAGTGAGTGTGCCGATTATATATTTCAACTGTTATAATACTAATAGGTAATACAGGTCTGCTTTAATCTTATCCTGTTTTGTTGCAGATGAAAGCAGTTTCGTGGGGTTCAGCGCTTTTGACGCTGTTCGTGGTTTCCCTGGCTGACTCCACTGAGGGTAAGTTTTTTTTTCATTACCTATAAACCACGATCTCGCCTAATGTTAAGCAACGATGTGGCCGACGATGGGGCACCTATTTATTCTCGAGCCTTGAAGAGACCTAGATTATAGTTTTCAGGAAAGACAGTGACCTAACTGTGATACAGATACCGAAATAAACCGAATTGATGTGAAACTTGTTTCTTTTCGCTGTGCTGCAATCTGTGGGAGTAATTTCGTGGAAAGGGATGGAAGTGTGTAACAGGAAGCCAGGGAAGCGCATGCTATTTGATTTGACCAATGAGCGCGCTCAGTGATAGAGTTAACTGTCCGATGGTACAAACCCATTTCCCGAGTTAGTACTGTCAGGCAACAGTGTGTGCACACGAGCGAGATAGAGAAAGAGAACGCACCAGCTCTAGTGTTTTTAACCTAGTGTTGTGTATAAAGTATGTTGTTATATAAACTAATTCAAAATATAATGTTGATGTTGCTTACTACCAACATGAGATGTCTGAGGTTACATCGTATGCGACTACTGTAATATTCGCTCGTTTTTATCTCTCAGTCATTGATAAGAGTAAGTACAACTGTACGTCAATTTCATTATAGCAAACCACTACATCCCTTTGACTTTGAGACTCCGAGCTAGCTCGAGCGCCAAAGGAACTCTTCTTTTGGTGTTCAAAGAAAAGCTGCTGCTGCGATGACATTTTAGTTTTCCAATTTGAAAATAAGACAGTTTACAAATCAAATGAAATGTTGGTACATTTCATTTGACAGTAATAATGCTCACTATAAAAACATCCAATACCTTAAAACGAGCAATTCGTGTATATATTATATGTATTCTACTAAAATTATAAATGTGAATGTAAGTTTGTTTGTTACGCTTTCACGCGAAAACTAATTAACCGATCGTCATGAAACTTTGTACACATATTCTTGGAGGTATTAGAAGTAACATAGGATACTTTTTACGAAAAAAATAATATTTTTTACGAAAGATATTTATATGGCAAAACAACGTTTGCCGGGTCAGCTAGAATATATATAATCTGAATCTCGGAAACGGCTCCAATGGTTTTTATGAAATTTTGTATGCAGGGGGTTTCGGAGGCGATAAATCGATCTAGCTAGGTTTCATTCTTAGAAAACGTCGTTTTATCCGTGTTTTATACCGAGCATTCATCATCCAGGTACTAATAATATTAATAAGTAAATCTGAGAACTCGATAAATAACCTACAAGGATTACCTAATACGCACTCGGTTTAGAACCGTGCGTGTCATCCACTTTCCGGCTTACAGAAGAGTTGATTAAAGTCTTAACATAATGTTAACAATTATTTGCGGACAATTATCTAGATGACTGATTTAATATATGTACTCGTAAATACATACCTAAAATACTTTATACCACTCAGACATAAATAAATAATTCTAGACCTTCACACAGCATCGCCTAGCCCCGAAATAAGCAGAGCTTGTGTTATGTGCTCCCATATAATACAAGCTTTGCTCGTGTGGTTCCCACACGACTGATATTATACTCATATATATTTTTAATTAAATACATAAATACATAGAAAAACAAATAGACTCGAGACAATCATTTGCAGATCATACAAACTTTAGTCTTCGGGAATTGAATCAGCAATCGCAAAAACGCAAAAAAAAACCGTCCCGCAAAAAAGAAGGTTAAGGGTTCGATTAACGCCGCAGGTGCAGACGCAGAAGCGTCTCAGGTGGAGCCTACTGCACCCCAGAGTTCCACATGGAAAAAAAACTATGCTCATCATACGTGTGTTCGTTCGTTCAGAGTGAGATTCGAACCCACAACCTACATAACAAAAGGCAGAGCCAGCAAAGCCTTTAAATCATTTCACTAATTTAATAACACGAAGTGGTGACAAAAAAATGAGTTTTGGATTTTTAATGTTTCCCGAACATTTGCCCAAACAATGACGTGTTTGAAGAAGTGATTTGAACTTGTAACTTGATTATTTCGAGGAAAATAAACAAGAATTCAAACAATTAAATTGTTACGTTGCCAGTGATTATGGTCGATAAACGAGATCATAAATGTTACAACCGGCATTACGTGAAAGCAGGGACAGCAATTGCAAAATGAATGTTATAAATGCAAAATCAGTCGCAAACCGTCATAACGACAGCCAGCCACTGCCTACAACTCGCTTGTCGCCCATTTACAGACGAAAATACACTAATAACTGCAATATTTGCGTACATGAAGGGCTATGTAATCAAGGAGTTTTCCCTCCACTTATTTATTCTAAAATATATATATGTATGTTCGTTTTATTTCGTTATCGCCCTATACTCTTTTTCCATCAGGTATTCCAATAATATTATTCATCTAGAATCTTACCTTCAAAATCTATAAAAGCCCGCAGCAAGTAGGTTCGGGGAATACAAATCCCTATTTTATGCCGTATATGCCGGCGCCGCATCTGAAAATATTTCCGATCAATGTATTATTAAAATCTACCGGCACAACGCCAAAAAATCGGATAACACTTCCAATGGTTCCAAAAACTAATTTATTAACGTGTCAATGCCGCCAGTGTCTTGGGAACGCTACTCTCTGGCAGTGGTCTGGATCTGTGGAGCTATCTATAGATCGTTTTAAACGTTTTACTAATTACTATGTATACTGATTACTAAGTACACTAAATAATAATTACTAAATATACTAATTACTAAATATACTAATTTCTAAATATACTAATTACTAAATATACTAATAACTAAATATACGAATTACTAAATATACTAATTACTAAATATACTAATTACTAAATATACTAATTACTAAATATACTAATTACTAAATATACCAATTACTAAATAAACGAGATTTTTATTTCGATTTCAAAACATATGTGAGTTGTGAGTTGGCCCCACACTGTTTTGAGGTGCGAACGACGATCGCGAATGGAAGCTAGCGAACCGTGGATCAAACTGACAAAATCTGAGATTCTGATTTGCCGATACCCAGCCGGTTTATTACCTTCTTTTTATCGTGTCACTAGCTATTGTAAACTAAATAAATAAATAAAACCGGACAATTCATTTTAAATATATTAACTTTTTGATAATTATTTGCCTTCATCGTCATGATGATGTTGATGATTTGCTTTTAATGTATACTTTATTGAAATTTAATGTTATTATGATTGACTTTTTTTATTTTAGTTTATTAGCTCTTAATTTAATATGATAAAAGACATGTAACTTTCAAGTAATCAATAAAAAATCTGAATATGAATCTGAATCTGCATCTGTATCTGAATCTGAATCTGAATGGACATGTAACATTCAGTAAAATGAGTAAAGTGCAATTATCACTGTTTCCTATACATATAAAATTTTTGAGTATTCTCTTTCAGTTAAGTTGAAAAAACCCACCCTGTACGCTACCTGTGATGGTTTGATGTATTCGTAAAAAAACCTTTTCTCCCCGGACGTCAAACGAAAGATCCACAAACGTTTTGTATGGTCAATAATAAATATTTGACTGAAAAGGGACCAGCATTCAATATTTTATCAAAGCTTTAGAAGTACAATATGTGTATTGAGTTGGGACTAGGATAAAACCTAATGGTTTAAGCTTTATACTGTAAGGAAAGGGTGAGTGGGATTGGAAGGAAAACTTTTTGAAATCATATATTAAATAATTATTAAATATCAAAACCTGAATATTCTAGCCCTGATTCTGTTCAATCAGGGCTTTTGTATGCTCTTTCGTAGTATGGTTACTATTGTAAAGAGAATGAAATTACAAAAATTTCGTGAAATAAGAATGTCGCAGCGCGACATCGACTAAAGTATCGGTCGATAATCGGTCTTGGCAACACTAGAAAACCAGTCCCATGACTAGTGGCGGCGCTAGTGGCGCCGCTGTGACACGAACGGCGCGCACGCCGTTTCCGCTCCCTTCTGACACTCACTTAATGGCCGCGGCGACCGACGACATCGTAATCTTATCTTTTATACCTTAATCACATATTTAACTCTGAAGAACTACAATAAATACATTTATATAAGATCGAGCTGCATATTCACTTGAAGAAGCCCCAACATTGGTCCTACGAGCCTTCAAAATACGGATCAGCTACGACGAGAACGTTGTCTATCAAAAAGGACGCCACCTTGCCCATCACGGCAAATTGATATTTCCAATCAAGAAGATAAATTACGGTAAAATCGAACATCGTCAGAGCCGGAGAGTCATTCAACCACCGAACAAGGAGCAAACAGGGATCCTGAGCGAGGAGCATCAATTGGATATTGTCTGGATTTTCAACATCGAAATACCTAACAAAAGGCAAACCGCCATATTGGGAACGCCACGCCACAACGCTTACAAAGAATTCAGCTAAGTCCTATTCCTCTGCTTTACACCCACTCCTACACATAACAAAATACCTAACATTTCAATTATACCTGCAAAGTGCTTTCATACACACACTCCATATTAAGTCACTGTTCAACGTATTCCCCGTACACAAAGATAGTGCATTTCAGTTGAGGCGTTTAGTCGACACATTCATAAAAAATCTCAAGTCACTTGAACTACTCCAAGAACCCGTTCAGTATTGGGATACACTACTCATACATATTTTGTGCAACAAACTAGACACAGAAACAATACATGAATGGGAGAAATACAAGAGCATGAATCCTGATCGTCAAACAAGCAAGTTTGATGATTTGATTAAATTTATTAGAACAAGAGCAGACATGTTAGAAACATTAGAGCATAGAAACACAAAATGTGAACGCACAGAGCGTTCAAGAACATTACTCACACAGAACACAAACAAAAAGAGTTGTCTTGTTTGCAAGGGTGAATCACATGCATTATACAATTGTAAAACCTTCCTGGACATGTCTCTTAAAGACAAGGAAAGAAAGGTAAAATCATTAGGTATTTGTGCAAATTGCCTTTATAAAGGCCATCCAACAAACAAATGCAAATATGGCTCATGCAAACATTGCAACAAAAAGCACAATACACTACGGCACACTAACTCAGAACAAAATTCAACGGAACATTAAATAACTAGTGATCATAATGCCAGTGCTGTGCTATTGTGCAAGTCATTGCCGAAGGGTCTTCTATCGACGGTAGTAGCTCAGGTTCATAATACAGACCAACATAGGCCTGTTCCTGTACGTGCTGTACTAGACTCTGGCAGCTCAGTCAATTTAGTAACTGAATATTTTTGTAAAAAAACACAACATACCAACAAATGATGTGGTCAGTCTCCTCACCTGTCTCAATAGTGTTGGGACAACAGCGAACAAAATGTGCAACATAAAGTTATCATCAAATTACTCTGATTTCAGTATCGAGTTAATTTATTTGGTCATCAAGGACATAACCGGTCCATGGCCTCAGAGCAGCATAGATAGAAATAGCTTAGGCATACCAAAGGGTATAAGGTTAGCTGACTCAGAATTCAATCACCGCTCCTACATCAACCTGCTTATAGGGAATGGCATTTTCTGGCATCTATTACAACCAAACAAAATAGAGTTGCCGGTAGGTAACATAACCTTATTTGAGACAGTTTTTGGTTGGGTCTTAGGAGGAACTCACTCAAGCCTATTCTGTGGCGTCACTCAGAAAGGTACAGTCAATCAAGAACAATTATCAGTTCAAGACCAATTAGAACAATTCTGGAAAATAGAATCAATTAATAACAATACATCTCCATACTCAACCGATGAATTAGCATGTGAAAATGACTTTATTAAGAACACTAAAAGACTAGCCAATGGCAGATTTGTAGTCAACATCCCATTGAAGCTGTCTCCAAGCTTATTAGGTGACACATACACACTAGCTAAACAGAGGTTTCTGTCACTAGAGCGAAAATTCAAAACTAACCCTGAACTGAAGGTATCATACACCAAATTCATCCATAAATATTTTCAATTAGAACACATGAGCGAGGATCATCATGACAAACAAGGTTCATACTATGCACCTCATCATGCAGTAATTAAACTAGATAGTACTACAACGAAATTAAGGGTAGTATTTGACTTTTCAGCAAAATCAACCACTGGTTATTCATTCAATGACCTCCAACAGGTAGGCCCGACCATACAAGATGACATATTGTCTATTTTGCTAAGATTTAGGCAGTTTAACATAGCTATCACATCAGATATTGAGAAAATGTATAGGCAAGTACTAGTAAACCCTACTCAAAGAAAGCTGCAGCAGATCTTGTGGAGGGATCACACACATCTTCCATTAAGGGCCTACGAACTGAACACTGTCACATATGGCAGTGCAGCCTCAGCATTCATCTCAATACGCTGTCTGAAGCAACTTTCTCTAGACGATCAAATAAGCAGTGTAAACACAGTTAGGGAGGCCATTGACCTATACACAAATCTAACAAAAACTCTGAACAAAGGCTGCTTTCCACTACGGAAGTGGAGATGCAACAACAAGCAGGTTATTGAAGCAATTTAAGCCGAGACAAATGATTATCAAAGCAATTTAAGTTTGCCCCCTAGCCACAGAACAAAGATACTAGGGCTCACATGGAACAATAGCTTAGACACTTTTTGTTTCAGTACAAAAATTAATTCAGACACTTGTGTAACAAAAAGAAATATACTATCAGTAATATCACAAATTTTTGACCCACTGGGTCTAGTAGCACCAGCAGTCTTGGAAGCCAAGATCACACTCCAAAGGCTCTGGCTTCACAAGCTTTCCTGGGACCAGCAGGTACCAGATGATATCAGGGATACATGGGTGGCATTTGTCAGGACCTTGTCTAGTTTAAACGATGTACAGGTGCCTAGGCAGGTACTCACTCATGATCAAAATAATACAATTACATATCTTTACAGACGCATCTGAAAGTGCTTACGGAGCCTGTGCATACATCAGATCAAACAATGAGAACAGCACAGCAGTACACTTACTATGCGCTAAAGGTAGGGTAGCGCCCTTGAAAACAATCACAATTCCACGCATGGAGCTTTGTGCGGCGCTACTAGGTACACAGTTATTAGTCAAAATCACACAATCAATGAGAGTCAGTTTCGATCACTGCTTTCTTTGGACCGATTCATCCATCGTCTTGGGTTGGTTAGGCATGCAGCCAAACAGGCTACACACATTCGTAAGGAACAGAATAGCAGATATACAATCCACTTGTAGTAGCCATGTTTGGAGGCACATTCCCTCCCAGGAAAATCCTGCAGACTTAATATCACGTGGCTCAATTGCCTCTGCTTTAGTACAGAACAGTCTGTGGTGGAACGGTCCACAATTTCTAAAGCAATCAGAGGAACACTGGCCTAACTTAATGAACAAAATACAGAACAATGATGATAACACATTACCAGAAATAAAAGCTGTATGCTTGGTAGGAACAACTAACAGATTGGAAACATTTCCATTTCACAGGTTCTCAAACTTTAAGAGATTGCAAAGAGTTTTTGCTTACATGCTCAGATTCATTCACAACATCAGGGGGCCAGATAAAAATACTGGACCGCTCACAATACAAGAGCTGATAGGTTCTAGAAACACATTAGCATTGCTCTTACAAAGGGAATCATTTCCCACAGAGTATATAGACATACAATCGGGCAAGTCACTTTCAAAAAAGTCTCGGTTGCTGTCTTTGAATCCATTCATATCGAGCAAGGACAATTTACTAAGAGTAGGTGGCCGCCTGCCTCAGTCTAATTACAATTATGACAAGGTACACCCAATCATAATTAGCAAAGAACACACTTTCACAAAATTATTGTTCGAACAACAACACAAAACTCTCATGCACGCAGGTCCTCAACACTTATTGTATTCATTGAGAGAAACATATTGGCCAATTGGAGGTCGGGACTTGGCGCGACTAGTAAATCGCCGATGCTTGCTTTGCAGTCGTTACCGCGGAAACACCGTAACTCCAATCATGGGCAACTTACCAAAAGAGCGCGTACACCCAGCTTTCCGTTCGAACTCGCTGGTGTAGACTATGCCGGGCCTATCATGATGGCAGACCGGAAAGGGCGTGGTTGCCGATTAATCAAGGCTTACATCTGCATATTTGTTTGCTTTACAACTAAGGCTATCCACGTTGAGCTGGTGGGTGATATGACCACAGGCAATTTCATTGCGGCTCTCAAAAGACTTATCTCGCGTAGAGGAAAACCTTCGGATCTATTTTGCGATAATGGTTCAAACTTTGTAGCTCACAATGAGATCAAAAATCTAATCAAATCCAATTCTACTGCAATCATGGATGCCTCTACATCCGAATCGATAAGGTTCCATTTCATGCCTCCTCAAAGCCCTCACTTGGGTGGGCTACACGAAGCAGGCGTCAAGTCTGTCAAGCATCATTTGCGTCGCGTTCTAGGCTTGGCACATTTAACTTTTGAGGAATTATCCACCACACTTACACTTATCGAAGCACTACTTAACTCTAGACCCTTGACACCCCTCAGCACCAATCCCAATGACTTCCTGCCCCTTACCCTTGGACATTTTCTTATCGGAAGAATCTTGGTGGCGCTCCCAGAGTCAGACTACACAGACATGAAAACCACAAGACTTAACCGGTTCCAGAGAATCCAGCAGCTCCGCCAACACTTCTGGACAAGGTGGCAGCAGGAATATGTCAGCGAACTTCAAATTAGAACAAAATGGAAACGAAAGTCTCAGGGCCACATCACGCCAGGGTGCCTTGTGGTCATCAAAGACAAACAGCTGCCTCCAATGAAGTAGCTGTTGGGCAGAATAACAAAGGTCTACCCAGGAAAGAAAGACAATATCAGCAGAGTGGCTGAAATTCAAACTGCCACTGGAATCATCAAAAGAGACTTCACAAAAATCTGCGTCCTGCTCATGGATCAAGTTGAAGACGATACTTCAACGGCGGGCAGCATGTCTCAGCGCGACATCGACTAAAGTATCGGTCGATAATCGGTCTTGGCAACACTAGAAAACCAGTCCCATGACTAGTGGCGGCGCTAGTGGCGCCGCTGTGACACGAACGGCGCGCACGCCGTTTCCGTTCCCTTCTGACACTCACTTAATGGCCGCGGCGACCGACGACATCGTAATCTTATCTTTTATACCTTAATCACATATTTAACTCTGAAGAACTACAATTTATACATTTATATAAGATCAAGCTGCATATTAACTTGAAGAAGCCCCAACAAAGAATGATCTTATTTCGTTTGCATTAAAGTCTGAGTTAAAGTAACATTTTAGAATGACATTAAATTTACTAAACTGACATGTTTTAGTGCATGTTAGTCATCATATAAAAAGGTGTTGATGAAAACAGTAGAAAATTCTAGAAAAATAAATTCAATTTCGATAATAAAATGAAAATTTTAACTGACTGAACGAGCGCGAAGCGCAAGTGAGTGTCTCAGCTTAGGCGAAAATGCTTTCGTATGTATATCCGGCCGGCGTGAAATTTTGTGAGGTTATATAATTTTAAAGATTTTTTTTGTCGATACAGTTTTTGGAAATTTTTCAAAATGGTGGAGATATGGGGGTTGAAAACGTAAAAAAAGTTATATTTCAGTTGAAAAATGTTCGCGAGGACTACAGCTCACATAACCACTAATTTTAGAACTAACATACCATATATATTAAATGTTATTCTAACTTGAACTTTGATGAAAGCAAAATAAGGGTTAAAATGTTTTATTTGCCTTAAAGTCTGAGTTAGATTTACTGGGTGATATTTTAGCTCATTTTAATCATCATGTAAACCAGTGCTTAATAAAGCTAAAAAAATGCCATTTATACATATATTTTACTCTCTAATTTGGACTGTGATGTGAGCAAAATAAAAGGCAAAATAACTACATAATAAATCTATATCTAAATCTATATAGGTATATAATATATATATAAAAAAGTCGACAATTTATGTTCACCAATTATAACGCGAGAACGGCTGGACCGAAATTAATGATATTTGATATGTTGAATTTGTCTCCACTTCGAATAGCAGAATACTATTAAAACATTTGGAAATTTGCAAAAAATCTAAGGTAAGGTAGAAAGTAGATCTGCAAAGTCAAGCAAAGTGTTCCCCTTGAGTGGCGAGCCTAAATTTCGACTTTTAAATACAATTCCCGCGCTAGAATTTTCGGGCCAGTTGTGAGTCAACGAAGTTTTCACTACCGGGTAAATTGTACCAGTAAAGAGTCAACGGGTTAATGTGATATTATATGTTTTTTAAAAGGCGAAGACGAGGCGAGACGAAGTTGCGAACGGGACAGCTAGTACTTGATAAATAAAAACATGTCAATACAGAGCGCGTCAAATCATTAAGATTTAGAACTCAGCAATCCGCGGGCCAATAATCGTAATAATATGTTTTTAAAGACTACCCAAAATCCTAATCGTGTCTGCGGAGAGTTAAAATCATTAACGAAGATCTGCAGGCCCACCAATTAATATCAGCTTATCCTTGTAAATGTATGCAATACCGTGAAACGAGTCATTCAGGCCCGATTAAGGACCCCTAACTGGTAATGAGTGGCTGACGCGGCCGAAATGAGTTATGCGGCCGTTAGTGGGACGTTTGTCTTTTCGTGTCGTTTCGCGAAGTATCTATCTCCAGGTGATAAGTGTGATGGATGGTTGCGACCTGGGCGTCGATTCTGGTAATGGCTTCAAATTTACAAGTTTTCGGCAATATTGAAGAATAATACCGGACATTTCACACAGCATTATCAAGCCTCAATGTAAGCAATTTGTGTTATGGGTACCACATGACTGATATACTCATACTACTTATATACTTTTTTTTTGTAATTACTTACCTATCATACATAGATCCTCCCAGACTAGAAACAAATACTTGCAGATCCTACAAACATTTGACATTTGTATTAATTAATTGAACTGTGACTTATTTTCATAAAGGAAACTCTAGTTAAAGGGAGGACACTTTGTTCACGTGTTCTTTATATTATGTATAAACTTTTACACTATTATACTACACTAACTCAAACGGCTTGGCTCGTTTATGTCTTCTCACTATGTCCGTGTTGAAACTTGGAAGTGATTAGTAAAGTACTGTGGGACCCTAGGACTTTTTTACATACAGCAAATTTTTTATGTAAAAAATGGCGCTATTATACTTTTGAAGCAATTGGTTTAGCAGAATTGAGGCCCTGGTTATTATGAACTGTAATACTTAGCCCCGAGGGCTCATTGGAATCGCGGCGTAGATTCATCTCGATTATACCGCACATTTTCATGTTAATCGTGCAAACATAACGAAACCTGTGTTTTTTTTAACCGACTGCAAAGGGAGAAGGTTATCAATTCGGTTATGTTTTTTATTATTCGGTTCGGTTTGGTTGTAATTTTTTATGTTTGTTACATCATATCTCCGTCATTAACCGACTTCATCAAAAAGGAGGAGGTTCTCAATTCGTCGGAATCTTTTTTTTTTATGTATGTTCACCGATTACTCGAAAACGGCTGAAACGATTTGGAAAATTGTTTTTTTTTTGAAAGGGTACAGGTGGTCCCATATAAAAAACATATACAAAATTGGCCTACCATATACAAAATACATCTACTTTCCACAAAAAATGTATTATAGGCTCAAATTTCATTCAATGAAGTCGGTTTCTTTTTAGTTTTTAAAACGTAATTATAGACATAGACATTTGTTTATATACTTAATAAGCACACATACACATCAATAATAACAAAGAGTACTAAACAAAATTAGGTAAAAAGGAAGTGACACAAATCAAAAAGTAAACACGACAACACAAGACAATATGTCATAGTAGTTCGTAGTAGTGCCCTACGACCCTATCCGCGATGTTGACGCAGTGACGTCAGTTCAGGTTCCTGTCTTTTGACAGTTTAGATTTCCGCTCGGCGCAATCTGGACGAATCTCGTTTCTGGAGTCTTCAGTATGAGTAGAGGCGTGAATCATAACAGTTTCCTGACAACTACAATCTAGGTCTCTTCATGCACGAGTTAATAGGTGTCTTCTAGACCTGCGACGATGGGGCATCCCATCGTCGCTTAGTATCAGGCGAGATCGTGGTCAAACGTAGGTCTATCGAAAAAATAGGTAGTATATTATGTCATCATTATCATCATTGGCCGTAGTACATCTATTGTAGATGACTTAGGTAACGTCAGTCAAGTTACAGAACAGTTATTTGAAATTGAACTTTCGTTCATGACTAAAAAGGACCATGCGAGAGTGGCAACCGCTACCACATTTACAACAAATAAAAGACCCAGGAGATGTCACAGGCTTTGCGGTGTTGGTGACATTAGTGACGTTTAGCCCGTTTGTATCATTATTAGCTTCTACCCGCGGCTTCGCACGCATAGTACATACATGCTACAGGCAACAGTAGCCTATGTCCGTTCCTAAGATACAATGGATATCCATAACAAAAGTTTTGTTGATCCGATCGCTACCAAACTTCACAGGATCACCCGCTAGGCCAATCTGTAAATTTCCAAAAAAAGTCATTGAAATCGCGAGGCCGTTTCGGAGTCTAGGCAACATACATACGCACATCGCCTTTTATATGTATATATGCATCACCTCTGCGTTATATACTATATACTAAGGCCGTTCTAAAACAAAGTCTGACCTGGTTTATACAAGGCCCACTTTTAGTTGACGCTCACAGCTAGGGAAAGATCAAAATGTAAAAAATGCTTGTTATATGAAGCGTGACTGATGCTGTTATTTTTTGCATTGCATTGTCATTTACATTGTCATTGCATTGCCGCAAAGGCATTAGCGGGTAGGGAAAATAATACTGATTCTTCGTTTGTCATTATCTGAAGTAACGTACTACGAGCATAAAATATCCATTTAGATTTCTCTTCTTCAAATTAGATTTGATTTTTCTCGTTTTTTTGCATGTTTTATTCAGTAATCTTATCGGAGTTTTATTGGATAAATTGTGACTACATGGGATAGAGAGCTATGGAGCGCAGTGTTTTGGGAATGAAAAGAACGGATAGGGTCCGAAATACCGAAATCCGATCGAAAACGGGCATAGCGGATGTAGGTACGAGGACTGCATGTTTGAAATAGGACTGGGCAGGTCATGTGACTCGTTCAGCATGACCTGCCTAGTCCCATGTGACTAGTTCGTGAATGCATTCAGAACGTTGGGCAAAGCTCGTCACTCAGTGGGTGCCCGATAGTCGGAGACGACGCGGCAGACCCAGGAAAAGATGGCGAGACGATCTAGATGCATTCGAGCCAAATTGGCAAACTGTGGCCTTGGAGCGCAAAGAGTGGAAGGTAAAGGGGGAGACCTTTGCCAGCAGTGGGACACTATAGGTTAAAGAAAAAAGAAAAAAAAACATGTGACAGGTATGGACAATTGAATTATGAGTGAATTATGGTCCAGTGTGATTTGAACGACGAAATATCCCGAGAAAGTTCTGGACGGCTATTCCGCGATGAAAAATAAATAAAATAAAATAATCCCGGACATTTCACACAACATCATCTGGCTCCAAAGTAAGCAGAGCTTGTGTTATGGGTACCACATGACTGATATACTACTTATATACGTTTTTTTTTTTGTAAATACATACATATTATACATAGAAACACCCAGACCCGAGACAAATACTTGCAGATCATACAAACATTTGTCCCGCGGCGGGAATCGAACCCGCAACCTTCTGCGTCTCAGCCGGACCTAAGCCCACTGAGCTACAGAGGTCGTCAAACCGATGACGTTCAGAATTGTCAAAAGACCATCGACTAAGACTATTATCAATCACTTTACACTGGCAATTGTCGACAAGACAGATGCCAATGTAGGAAGAAAAACAGAAGGAGAAAAGTTTATTTTTGGCCGTCTTGCCAAGTAAACATGGCGCTCTTATATTATAATTTTTTTATTCGAGTTATTTCCGATTTTATTTATAATTTAGATGTTTTTATTTAAATAGAGCTATCGAGACTCGAGTGTGAATAGTCCTTAAAAATAATCCGTATAATTATGTATATGAAAGACACCTTTTTATATCAAACTAGTGGTCGCCTACTAGTCGAAATTCGACCATAATTAACTAATAATTAATGTCTTTTTTATGCACAATTAAAAAAAAAAGGAGTGCAAAATTGCATTCTGCACTTCTCTATATAAACTATGCGAAATTTCATACTCCTCCGTCCGCGCAATTTCCGTAAAAGGGGTACAAAGTTTTTGCTTCCCGTAATCTATATAATAAAAATCAATTGCTGTTCGTTAGTCTCGCTAAAACTCGAGAACGGCTGGACTGATTTGGCTAATTTTGGTGTTGAAATGTTTGTCGTAGTCCAGGGAAGGTTTAAGCGGTGAGAAAATTTGTGGCATTGCAACGCATGCCGGGTACAGCTAGTAATATATAGATTACAAATGACGAACGACAATATACGACTTTGTGACATCACACTATAAACACTTGACACTGGCAAAACTGTGATCATTATGACAACTGTCATTAACATAGAAGAAATAGTGTAAGAAAAAAGAGAAGCTATTCTGAAATCCTAAGCTTGCTTGTAAACATTACGTTTTGAAGATACCAAATAGTCTTACATACAAAACATCCACTACAAAGCGGTTTCGCACCTACATCATTTAAATCCCCACAACTGTCGGGGCTACACTAAAAAAGGCCTACCACATCAGCCCTTACCCGAGCCTCGGCTTAACCGTTTTACTTTGATAAATAAACAAGAGAATCTCTCTTTGTTTGCCTCATACCGAGCCGGCTGAATACCAAACTAGTTGATGCCGGGGGCATATTCAGGGGTAAACAGGAGAAAATCTACATGCCTATGGCGTAGTATTGAGATTTCGAGGCATAAATAATAATAACAACACAAGGCTTTTGTACCTATTAATAACTTAAATTGGCATTTACTGACTTTTCCGTACCTATTTTATATTTTCCTATTTTAGGGGTAAAAACTTTTATTGCTTAAGACGTACCGTCTTCTCAGCAAATTAACTTTAATATGGAAAAACACATCGTTTTTTCGGCTATTTAATGTTAATTAAATGAATAATAGTTATAAACGAAATGTGAAATGTATTTTCAATTGCGGTGTCATTGTGGTGCCCAGGTGCAGTCCATGTCACACGTACTTGCGTGTCCATCTTGCCCCAACTCATGCACTATGGGTGATCTGATGTCCTGCTCGGATAATGCCGTAGATGTGGCTACCTAATGGTCAAATAGGATGTAACAACGACACGAAAGAAGGAGAAGAAGAATTGTTTTTGAAGTAACTGTTCATTTTGTTATTTAATTATATAAATAATTATGAAATAATGTCTTAAATATTCAAGCATCATATTCTCCTTAAGTTGACGCCGTTTTATCTTGCAGCTTATGGGTACTAATGGGCGGAATACAAGCAAATTAAAACATCTTACATATATTTTTAATATATTTAATTTAATTTTTAATTAAAAAATAAGGATTTGACAACAATTTTTCATAAATCCTTATTTTTAACCGACTTCATAAAAAGGAGGAGGTTCTCAATTCGCCGGAATCTTTTAATTCTTATAATTCTTTTAAATTTTAAATATTTACGTAATTGTTCGAGTTGAAAAATCAACAAAAATCTAAATATTGTATACTTGGATGATATTTTCGTTTACTCCGATACCTGGCTGTCTCATTAGACCAGTGCGTTTATTTGGCTTACCCATATTATAAATATACAAAATACATCTACTTTCCATTAAAAATGTATTATACGAGTAGGCTCAAATTTCATTAAATGAAGTTGGTTTGCTTTTTAATTTTTAAAACGTAATTATAATGTTTTCTGATAAAAAAACAACGCGATTTGAGCGCCGTAACTACATGTCAAAATCATTTGAATATGGCTTTGCCTTGCATGAAACAAGCCCGGCTCGGTGCCAGCCGTTATGCACCTGCAACCGACCCGACACCGCATGTACTGATTTGTCTTTCCTGCGGGTCCTGTCGGCAAGCAAGAGAGCTTATATTAAAACATACCTAAGTGCACGAAATAGAACGAGCACTATTTATAGCACTATTTATATACTATAGCACGAATAATAAAAACACCGGTAGAGTGAAGCTGGAAAAACTAGGACCAAGTTTTAACATAGAAAGGGGTGCAAGACAAGGAGACCCTTTGTCCCCAACAATTTTTATCGCTATCCTAGAAGCTATAATAAGTAAACTAGATTGGAAGAAGTATGGGTTAAACATTAACGGCGACTATTTAAACCACCTACGCTTCGTAGACGATCTAGTGCTGCTGACAGAGTCCGGTTCACAGCTACAAAAAATGATAGATAACTTGAACGAGGGAAGTAAACAAGTAGGTCTAGAAATGAACCTATCAAAAACCATGCTTATGACAAACAGCCAAAAGACAAACATACAGGTGGACAACGAAACACTTCAATACACCAACCACTACATATACCTAGGCAAAGAAATTGGCTTCGACAAAAATAATAATGAACTAGAAGTAGAGCGTAGAGCACAACACACGTGGAACAAATATTGGAGTTTAAAGGAGATATTTAAAAGTAATATGCCACTAAATATAAAAACTAAGGTATTCAATTCAACTCTCCATGCTTAACCTACGCTTGTCAGACATGGATATACACAACAAGAATTAAAAACAAACTAACTACTTGCCAACGAGGTATAGAACGTAGTATGCTTAACATAAGGAAAATACATAAAATACTCATACTAAAATAAGAAATTTAACGAAGGCCACGGACGTCCTACATTACGCTCAAAAATTAAAATGGAAATGGGCAGGCCACATAGCAAGGCTACAGGATAGGAGATGGATAGTAAGGGTGACCTCATGGAAAGGACCCAAAGGCAAACGATCCAGAGGAAGACCCCAAACGAGATGGGAGGACGAAATAGCTAAAGCTGCCGGCCCACACTGGATGAAAGAAGCTCCAGACCGAAACACATGGCTTTCATTGGAGGAGGCCTTCACCCGCGGAGGGGTTCTAGCAAACAAATAATCCAAAATTATAAACATTTGTAAAATTTAAATTTAAACATTAGCAAAAAAAAAAAACTAACCTAGAATTAATTTAGACATTAGAGATTACAAAACTTTGTTGTCTTTTTTCAAGTTTTCTTTTTTTTGCCAGAAATAAAAGGCTTTTTGATTTTTGATTTTTGATTTTATTTATTTATAAGTGCACGAAAAGAGCCTCTGGTTAGAAATACTAGAGACACGATAAGAAGAAGAAGACCGGAATTTGCACAAGCAGAGTGGACAAAGTATAGTTGAAACAGTATTTCAGGAAGAACCAGTCAACTGCACTGAGTTCGTCCTCATTCAAGCCTTTATCTTGTAACAGCAGAGCCGGAGCTGGACTGGTGAACATTGTCACTGTTTGCGCTTAGCTTCAGTCTAACATCCGGGTTCTAAAATTACAGATAAGACATTTAAGGCTTTAGTTTCCTAGAAGCTTATGTCCGTCACATGGCGTAATGTATGTGCTGGAACTAGTTTAGTCGATTTTCTTTATTCGCGAAGTCTAATTGTTAAATTCTTGATTATAATCATATTCTATCTCGATTAGTTATAATATTCAACATTTCGATATTTATCGCATAAAATGTCATAAAATTAAACAGTAGAGCTATCTAATTTTAAAACTAAAAAAAAAAAGTGTGCGTCTCGGGACTTCCGACAGAAGTGATAGCTTAAACTAATCTAACTAGCGCTAGAGTGAGAGAGGAGGAGCCTGCCTACCGCTGCCGTATGCGTGAGAGAATGGGAAGCCAAACAGACTGGCCCCGTAACGCGTTGCGTAACGAAGCTGTTTATCCTCTCATAAGAAATTATCACTTCAATAAAAAAATAATGCTGGACATTTCACACAGCTTCTTCTGACTCCAAAGTAAGCAGAGCTTGTGTTATGGGTACCACTTGACGGATACACTACTTATATTTTTTTTTTTTTTGTAAATACATACATATTATATAAAGAAACCCTGACCTGAGCCAAATACTTGCAGATCATACAAACATTTGTCCCGCAACCGAAAGAACCCGCAATCTTCCACGTCTCAGTCGAGTCTTGGCCCACTGCGCCGCAGAGGTAGCCATAGCTATGCTATCATAGCTATCAAATTTCAACTGATCCAGATCACAGACAGAAGGCAGCGTCCACAGGTAACTGGTGGCTGGCATTGCTATTACTTCCAATGCTAATACGCTAAGCCAGATAGGAACAAGCTCTTTGGTCACGCAATCCTCAAGAATACACCCCGAAATAATTGTCTATAGATCATAATATGTTCATCTTATTAACTCGGTCAAGAGGCAGGCAAACAAACTCAAGGGAACGATGGTAAATACAATATGCTAATACACACTATTGGCATTCCTGACATGCCGTTGCATTACCTAGATTGCAATAGATAGTGTTCTACGACCCACTGAATCTGGGCCTGAGATTTTCAGCTTCACTTGGTCCGGCCGTACTGAACCAACGGTCTGGACCAATAAACTAGAAGCTAGCTATTTTGTGTTGCATTGCCTAAATAACTGGCGTGCAACAATAGATTTGTTTTGGATTCGCACTTGCAAACCATTCTCGATCCATTTATTTTATCCTCACGTGGATTTAGGCCGTCTGTCTACTGTATTGTGTGCGACCGGGTTCAATAACGTGGATACGCGATGAGATGACTGATAGGTTCGTTCAATACGAGATCCTGAACACCAGCGGTGCAACACCACACGAAAATCAACGTAAATACCTCACACGTTTCGTGTGTGGCACTACGCGTTTTTAACTCCCGAAATAAAGGCGTGTTTCCAGTTTAACGTATGTATCTTTGTGGCTTTGCATCTGTGGCATGTGTAGCTCCTAAACACATGAACCAATTTTAAATTTGTTTGTTTGAAAGGTGACTTGATTGAGAGTGTTTTTAGATATGATTCAAGAAAATATTTTCAGCCATTTCAAAATCTGCTCTTGAAATGGCTGAAATCTTTTCTTGCTGATGAAGGGATTTTGAGCAACTTGTACAGATCTGATTGATTCTAAATTTGGTATCCTGTCAGTTCTTCATCTTATCGTGTCAGTAGTTCTTTCGAACCACGAACCAGTGTGGTGAAAGGATTAAAGTGCGCCACAGAAGCTCCTTTCGTGGATCAATGATATTATAAGAACATGGATCCCTTATGGGCAACACGGTGCGCTTCTATAATAAGCTTCCTGAAAATGCAACGAAACTACCAGATAAGAAATTTAAAGCATATTATTGATAAGAATGCATGGCTTCATGTCGCTCTGCCCTCAGACAGTTAACCAATACATTTTAAATGTATAAACTCTCTAGGATGGATAAAAATAATAGCATGGATGGATAATGGCAAAAAAGCGGTAGAACCAGGACGACTTTCTTGCCGGTTCTTCTAGGGCTTGGTTTAGAAGGAATTGGCAGCTGAATTCACCTAGTATGTAAGACGATTCAAAGTGATTCTTGTGATTGTATTGAATAAAGTATCTTTTTACTTTTGACTTTGACTTTTGATGCAGAATCACCAGAAATCTGAAAGATATCCAACTCCAATTGTATTGGTCTCAATGAAAGCGTCATAGAAAAATGATTCTTTTTTGTGTACGCTTTAAATTTTTTAATTATACATATCTTTATATACATAAATCTTCTTTGCGTGTGTTTGTAATTAAACTCCTCCTAAACGACTGGATCGATTTTGATGTGTTTTTTTGTGTGTGTTTAAGTGGAGAATCGAGAATGGCTTAGATTTACAATTCGTTTTTTTTTTCTTTTTAAAACGCGGGTGCGGTTCTGTGCGGGTGTGTTAATGCTTAAAAGAGTCGTGAATCATTGCATTTTGTATCTTATGTCGTTTCCGTAAGGTCACTTGAAGACTCTTCCGTATTAATGAGACTACCTGCTATTTAACGGCGGCGCAATTTTTGTTTCTTTCGAATACAATGGATTTTGTGGATTTTGTACATCGAATAAATAAATAATAATAAATAATAAATAAATAATCCCGGACATTTCACACAACATCATCTGGCCCCAAAGTAAGCAGAGCTTGTGTTATGGGTACCACATGACTAATATACTACTTATATACTTTTTTTTGTAAATACATACATATTATACATAGAAAATAAATAAATAAATAAAATAAATAAATAAATACCAACATGAACTTATATGGGTTAAACTTCGTACAGAGGTAATATGAGTAGAGTCGAGAGTTATTCAATAATGTATGTTACAATCATAGTTATAAATGTTACCTTGGCACTCTATTCGTAGCTAATAAACTTTACCGGTAAGCTCTCGTATTCTGAAGCCTACATTTTCGGTACAGAGCCGGCTTAAAAATCCATTAACACACAAAGCAAATCAATTACATCATCGGGCTTAATTATCGGATTCCATTGAGGAGTTCGATTGGTGTCAAAATTAATAGAGGTTTATTGAATACAATTTAAAGGATCACTTTAAATCCATGACGCGCCATCATCACGACATTACTTCGTGCTGCAACTGGGAATCAAACTCACGGATTGGTTTTGAATTCAAAATCGTTACATCTGCTCAACCTATCTATCTATCTAATTAGCTAGTGTAATGTTACTACCAAACCATGTTCCATCTGTTCTTCTGTCTGTCATAATAAACACAAAAACTACTGTACGAAATTTCATACAGTTTTGATTTGACGGAGAGATACATAAGGTTTTTAATTCACCCGTGCGAAGCTGGGAGCTGGGGTTGCTAGTTCTAATCTAATGAAAATGGTAACAGGTTTCAACACCACATTTGCTAATATGACGACCTCTGTGGCGCAGTGGGCCAAGACCCGGCTGAGACTCAGAAGGTTGCGGGTTCGATTCCCGCCGCAAGACAAATGTTTGTATAGCAAGTATTTGTCTTGGGTCTGGGTATATCTATGTATAATATGTATATTTTCACAATATATATATATGTAGTATATAAGTCATGTCCAGCCAGGTATATGTCCAGCATTATTTATTTATTTATCTACAAACATCATCGGGTCTAGATGTATTTCAGTGTATAATATATAAGTATTTAAGAAGTTTAACAGTCATGTGGTTCCCATAACACAAGCTCTGCTTACTTTTGAGCTAAATAATGGCGTGTGTAATGTCCATAATTACTTAATATGTAAGTGTAAATGATTCACCAACTCTTATCAAATGGTGCGACTTGGACAAGACAAAAAAAGACTCAACACCCGCGTTTGACAAGTGACATAGTCTGCGCACTTTCCAAATTACCCGACTCCGTCATATTAATAATCTCATTACGGTTACAAAAACAGCCCCACAAAGGGCTTTGACGCCACCGCTGCCAAATGGAATCTTGTTTTAACAATACATCATTCCGCGCCGCCGATATCTGACCTCTTTCAGTTGGGCCTATGTCGGCAAATAAACTTAATGGATCTACCGCCGCAGTGACACACGTACGACCAAAATAATGAACTCATCATTTACACAATATTACACAATAAAATTCAATATAATTTTCGAGATCAACGAGATAGTTTATCTCGTGAGCATGGCTCATGCAACTGTTCTGAAATATCGGGAACAAGTAAAACTCACATAACATGGCAAATATCCCATTTTGAGTGAAAATCATGTTCAAAATCATAATAGTATCAAAAGTAAATACACAAAAAAAAACGTGTGCGTCTCGGGACGCCCAACAGAATCGATAACATAAATTAATCTAACAAGCGCTGTGGGTTAGAGTGAGAGTGTAACTGAAGCATAGACAAACATACAGCATGTGTAATAAACAACCATAGCAAGAAAAGACAGAGCATAATCAATGTATCTGAGTGGCACAGTTACAAAAAAAAAACGGATTGCACTCCGGGAGTGCCGACAGAAGTGAAAACTTATTTTGGCACGTTAGACATTTTTTAGATGGGTACTAGGGTTATTGGGTTATTGGGTTATGAATTGCATTTAATTTATGAATTATATTAGTTATTAGAAACTTTAAAATACATTTAATATTCTTTTATGTTTTTAACCGACTTTATCAAAAAGGAGGAGGTTCTCAATTCGTCGGAATCTTTTTTTTTTATGTATGTTCTCCGATTATTCGAAAACGGCTGAACCGATTTGGAAAATGATTTTGTTGTTTGAAAGGGTATACTTCACAGGTAAATTACCAATTCACCATATAAATTTTATCAAAATCGGACGAGCTGAAAAATCAAAGAAAATCTATAAATTGCATACATTGATGATTTTTTCATGCATTTCGATACCTCGCTGTCTCGTAACGGTGTCGCGAGTCCAGAGGTTTTACCTCATCTAGAAATATGCGTACCGCGCTAAAAGAAGTTTTCACTTCAAAAACGTGCGTCTCGGCACGCCCGACAGAAGTGATAACTTAAACTAATCTAACTAGCACTGTGGGTTAGAGTGAGAGAGGAGCAGCCTGCCTACCGCTACCGTATGCGTAAGATAAAGGGAAGCCAGACAGACTCGCGCCGTAACGCGTTGCGTAACGGATTAACCTCCCATAAGAAGTTATCACTACAAAAGGCCTCGACTCAGCATGTTTCTCGCTACAGTAAGTTAACCAGGCACTGGTATTCTGTCGAGTTTCTGCAAGTTACATATCAAAAGCTCTCATAAGTATGTAACGTTTCCGAAATAATGTTTCGGAAACGTTTAGTTTCAAGTTGTTTGTTGAGCTCCAGTTCACCGATGCTGTTGAGTTAATTAAACGTATGAATTGTTACTAACAGCGTACGCAGATTATAAACTAATCTAATATTAATTTGAATGTTAGCATTTAGACCGGAAGGGTTGGATTAACTAGATGTATGTTAACTATTTAAGTGCCTTAAAGCAAAAATTGTTTTAAAACAACATAAGTCTATATGATCGGCTGTTATTGTAACCATCAATTTTTCTAAACTAATATTATGAAGGGAAAAGATAAGATTTTTTGATGTATATTTGTGGGAGTGATTTTGAGAAAAGGGACATAAGTGTGTAACAGGAAGCCGGGGAAGCGCGTGATATTTGATTTGACCTATTTGCGCGTGAAATAAGGGCGCGTGGTGGTAGAGTTGGCCGTCAGATGGTACCAACCCATTTTCCGAAAGGTTGGTACTAACAGCCAACATTGTGTACGTGTGTGTCACGAGAAAGAGAAAGGGAAATAGAAAAGGAGAGTAACTAGGGCTGTATAATAATTAGAGATCGTTAGTACAATTGCAACAATGTAACTTCAAGTATTTGGCGTGCGCTGCAAAAACTATTGATTATACATACAATATTGTATTGTACATGTTTATATAGCTCAGAGCCCGCAAACATATAGATTTGTAAGTCATATAATAACCGCTTTATGTTCAAATGAATCAATCTAAACACGGGTAGAATTACACCCATGCGAAGCCGTAGCGGGTCGCTAGTCATAAATAAGGTTGTGTTAAGTTATAAACTTATTTTTAATAGAATTATCTATTCAAAATAAGTTAAAAATAAGAACAATAAATAAATAAAATAACAACAACAATCACAGTAGCTTCGTCCCCACAGTAAAAGCCAAAAACAAAACTCAATCTAAATCTAAAAGCTAGTTTTGATTTTTAATTGGTTCTTATTGTCAGAATTGTCATCAAATCACTGCTGACTTCTCGATCTGTGTTTGAGTTTGAGTTTTGTACCGCCCCAGAACTTCCCGTATTGTAGAAGCAAAAAAGACACAAAATATATACAATTATATTCTATTTTATTCTTATGTATCATAAGTATGTCTTACATCATCATCATTCATTCATCATCTGGTTCCCATATTACAAGCTATGCTTAATTTGGAGCTAGATGGTGATGTGTTGTCCAAAAATATTTATTTATTCTTAAATGGTATATATACCTCAACACCATACTCTCGTATCGTGTTAACATTCTGTAGGTATTGCCATAATTCTCGGCAAAAATTAAAAAAACTGTAATATTTCCACACCCGTGTGTCACTTTCACTAAGAAAACATAGGAAGCAGTGTCGCCAGTGTAGGAATCTTTCATTTCTTATCGCGAGCGAAGACGAACAGTGAACACTCACTAATATCAAAGATATAAGACCCGTTTAGATGAGCATAACTACTGGATCCAATAACTTGCTCTCAATTCACAGGAGTACTAACTAAATTTTATCAGAAAATATTCCAATATTAAACAAATTTTAACGGATAATGTTTTAATTAGCTTTTAATTAGCAATTAGTGTAAACTGGAAGTTGTAAACGACGCGACGTTAACTTTAGGAGAAGATTATTAAATTATTTATTATTATTGATTATTTAATATTTTAGACATTGTTAACCAACTTTATCAAAAAGGAGGATATACTCAATTCGTCGGAATCTTTTTTTTTTTTTTAATATGTATGTTCACCGATTACTCGAAAACGACTGAACCGATTTGGAAAATTTTTTGTTTGACAGGGTATATATTCACAGGTGGTCCCATATAAATTTTATCAAAATCGGTCGAGCTGAAATATAAACGAAAATCTAAATATTGTATACATCGATGATGTTTTCATGTACTTTCATACCTCGCTGTCTCATTGGAGCGTGGCGTTTATTTGGCCTAGCCATATTATAATATACAAAATACATCTAGTTTCCACTAAAAATGTATTATAGGCTCAAATTTCATTCAATGAAGTCGGTTGCTTTTTAGTTTTTAAAACTTAATTATTTTGTAATCTATGCTAATACTATAAATTTGAAAGTAACTCTGTCTGTCTGTTTGTTACGTTTTTACACCTAAACCGCTAAACCGATTTTGATGAATTTTGGTATAGAGATAGATGTCATGGGACCTTGGAGAAGGACAAAGGCTACTTTTTATGTAAGTACCACTCGTGCGAAGCCGCGGGCAGCAGCTAGTTATCATTACATAGTATAAAACAAAGTCGCCTCCCGCTGTCTGTCTGTCCCGATGTATGCTTAGATCTTTAAAACTATGCAACGGATTTTAATGCGGTTTTTTTTAATAGGAAGGTTTATATGTATAAATCACGCATAATATAGTAGTAAAACACTGATAATTTTAGAGGTTTCTAATGTGGTGTCGTAAATAAACACCTTTTTTTGTGCTTACATTGCAAACGCTGGCTGAACCCTACGAGATAGATCAAAATAATGTACTACAACATTATTGTACACCTTAAAAAAGTCTACACACAAGTCCGCAATGGTATATGTCTATCTCTTAGTATATGTTATTCTCTTAGATAACGTTGTATATAAAGACATTCTGTAGTATATTTAGTATCAGCACTTCTGTAGTATATCTAGTATCCGTGCGAAGCCGGGGCGGGTCGCTAGTAAATAATATTCTATTATTCTACTTTTTCTACTTCAGTCACTCGTTATGCTAGTGTGGTGAAAGGAGTCCACCTCAAAGACACCTTTCATGCACATCTTATATAGCTATTACAATAAACAAACTAAAATAAAATAACTTAGTACTTTAAGATTAGTTAAGATAGTAAGTTTAAGATTTTTGTAAAACCTACTCATTTAAGTCGACATTGTTCTTTTTCAGAAATAAATTCGTTAAACACACTTGGCACAGGTCTTAGAACTATAGGTTCTAAGTCATGCCAGTTTCTTCACGATATTTTCTTTCTAGATAGTACTATCATCATCATCATTGGCCTTAGTCCATCTGTTGAAGATGATTTAGGTGGCGTCAGTCAGAAATCTTTCGTTCAAGGATCCATTCCAGCAAGCTGAGGTGGGTGAAGTTTACTTTCCACGAAAGCAACTCTGCCTGGGATTCTGTTTGATAGCGCAGGCCTTCCTAGGTACCCACATTAACCTCTGGACCTTGCCAACAGTACTATAGCGAACATACAATTACAAGTGCCCATCTGTAACTATCCATTTAAAGCATACATAAAGGGTAGTCTTTTACAGATAACGTATTATAATATAAATGACTATATTATTGATAAGAATGCATGGCCTCATGTCGCTCTGCCCTCAGACAGTTACCTGACACATATGAAATGTATAAACTGTCTTGTAGTTTTTCGTAGTTAATGTAGTTATAAGATGGACCCGGACGAGTTTCTTGCCGGTTCTTCTTGGGCTTGGGTTAGGAGAAATTGGCACTAAATTCACCTATAATGTAAGACGTTTCAAAGTGATCCTTGTGATTGTATTGAATAAAGTATATTTTGACTTTGACTTTGACTCTGAAAGCATAACCGATATTTACC
Organism: Lampropteryx suffumata; assembly: GCA_948098915.1. Lineage (NCBI taxonomy): Eukaryota > Metazoa > Arthropoda > Insecta > Lepidoptera > Geometridae > Lampropteryx > Lampropteryx suffumata. The sequence continues at coordinate 1,580,591 of OX402564.1, read as the reverse complement.
GCCCGTGGCCAATTTTAACAGCATGTTTAACACAGGTAAGTTGCTGCCCATCTGTAACTATCCAAAGAAAGCATAGCCGATATGCGTCGCATCGTGATTGCGGCGGAGACGTATTCCCTTCGCTGGCAATCTGACAAAAGACTCTGAAAACCGCAGATTTCAACATCTAGCGATAATTGTAAAAAGTTTCTCGACTTTGATTTGCTTTCGTCGATAAGATTCGTTTGATGAAAATCCGCAAAAAAGTTTGAATCTGATTTCTTTCATGAATTTATCGAAGTATATATTTAGAATGACTACTTTAACTGAGATTTTTGCTTCCAAATATAATTCAAAATATTCGTGTATTTTACAATGTCCATTTCCAGTCTACTTTCGGTTTACCAATGCAGAATATTAATACAGATCCGACGATGCATGTTTAACGGTTGTGGACGTAATCCTACCCGCCCAAGCCGCCATCGCAAGAGCACTGGATCTTTTACTTTTTATTTCAATTTTAATAATGCAGTTCCATAGCTCTGTTATCGTGCTGAATAACTTTATTATTTCATGGTGTTCCGTTTTGATATTATACATATTTATATTAACCTACATCGTACTTGCAATTAATTCAAGAATAATAAATAAATATATGTGGACACAAAACAACACAATATCAACTAGTCTCAAACTAAGCATAGCTTGTATAATGGTGCACAGATGACTGATAGAATATATTATTAAATATATACGTCGTATGATAACACTTATGTTCATCACACTCACAGACGTTTTACTAGGGAGGGAATCCAACCCCTAACCTACAGCGCAGAAGTCAGAGATACTACCGAGCTGACAACGCCAGTCAATTATATTATCAATGATCAAAGTAAATTCAAATAACGCAAGGTTAATACATTAATAAAACTCACTCATTTAATTAGGGATGATATAAATTACAATTTCCGACAAACTTCGTAAATTGCTGAAACATTTATGAATTCAAACAAGTTCATAAATTGTGCTTTATTTCTTTCGCTTGTCCAAAATGAAGGTTCTACAACATTCCAGCAAACTCCATAATTACAACTGAAGCATTTAAAGTTCAAACATGGCTGTCTAATTCGGAGTAATTTCCGGAGTTTGCATAAAAATGGCGGAAGAAACTCAGTTTTATTAGAGCATTTAATGAAACCCGAGCGCTTTCCATAATTTACATGCGATGCATAGATCTACGCGTCTGGTAGAGAAGGTATACATCAAATGGATACCTATATCTTATAAACATTATATTAACAAATGCTTTATTTAAATTTTGTTTTAGTTTTCAACGGATTATCGCGTATTATCTTTATCTTATTTTATTTGTATATTATACATTTTGATAAACACGTGCTTTACTCACGTATTATTTTGTCGATGGAGGCACCGACACTGTTCACGCACTGAACAGTGTTCAGTGCGAACCGTGAACTCGAGCGGCAACGAGCGGACCGCGGATCAAACTCAGGGTGAGTTTGATCCGCGGTCCGATGAAGATTCTCTAGATGAATCGAAACAGTGTCGGTGCCTCTATCGACAAAATAATACGTGAGTAAAGCCCGTGTTTATCAAACTATTTTTATATTATCACGGGCTTATTAGAAGCATAGCGTGGTCCCGCCGAGTAGTTAGGGCAAATTTTCGAAACTGGCCAAGGGCCATGGGCCAAGGCCCGGCTGAGACGCAAAAGATTGCGTTCGATTCTCGCCGCGGTACAAAAGATTGTATGATCTGCTAGTATGTATAATGGTCTGGTTGTTTCTATGTATAATATATATGTATTTACAAAAAAAACAGTAAATAAGTAGTATATCAGTCATGGTACCCATAACACAAGCTCTGCTTACTTTGGGGCTAAATTATGTGTGAAATGTCCGGGATTATTTATTTATTGACATTAGAATGAAAAGAACAAAACATACTCTAATGCCACGTTATTATAGGATGTAAAATACTCGTAGATGTTTGAGAGCCTGTTACAAGTCACATTACTAAAATAACAAACTTGAATTCGTATTTTAAGCTCGTAAACAATATTACCTACACGCTTGTACATTCCGATGTTGAATGTTATCGTTTACGCACCCATTCTACATTAGGTATTCAAGGGAAAATACGCTATAAATACGGAGGTACAACGCGATTTTCAACTTTACGTCATCCTATTATATGATGTCTCCGCTAAATTGTAACCGTGACGGCTGCCGTTTCATGGAAATCTAAAGCTTTAATGAGTACCTCTCCGGTGAGATATACGAGGCTCCAAGATTATCGTGACTATCATCGCGTACGAGTCGAGGTACCTACTTTATGGATATTGCCACCTTGCGGAGGCTGTAAAATAAACATTAAACTTCGTGTGTTAATAGTGCTGCGAAATTGGAATCGTTTTATAAATAAAACGTAGGTGGAGACTGAAAGGTCTTATGAAGGACCAAAGCAAGCAAGCGTTTTGATTGAATCTAACGCCCGTGTGTATTTCAGAACAAACTTCAAACATCGAGATTCAGATGAGATAATTCTTGATTCTTGATTATTTTTCATAGCATTTCATTCAGTAATATCACTAAATTCTCCACCTGATAGACAGACCTTACTGTTAACAGAATACCACCCCTAAGTGTGGTGCTGTTTTTCAAAGTAAATTCTGCTTATGCTTACTAAACTGTAAAAAAACAAAGTAGAACCCAGACGATTACCAGCAGTAAACAACAACGTAACCCGATTTCCTTGACCGATATAGAAAAATATAATACTTCGAAAAGTCTGTTAAAATATATTTCGTTGCATGAATAAAACACGCGCTGGGATATTGAATAAACTTCGCTGAAACTTGCGACACGACCAAATGGATATTGCACTTGAGAGTTCTCGTCTAATACGTTGAGTACATACTCGCTGTGGTCTGAGAGACTGCGAGTTTGAGTTAGTGATCACCGTACAAAATACAATTAACGGTCTTGAAAGAATTTCAATGAGATTCTTAGTGGATACAGTAAGAAACTCTTTCAAATTGGATTGGAATATCATACTTTATCTAACCCCACTTCCCACTTCGTAATGTGTAAGTAGCCGATTCTGAAAAGCTAGTTTTTTGCAGAGATATCGATGTTGTCTTTGGCGTCTCTGACCCTTACCCTACCCTGGGTATCTTCTCGCAAGCCAGTTTTGATATTATCGGAACTGTTGATAACATCGTTGAAATAAATAAATAAATAATTCCGGACATTTCACACAGCATCATCCGGCCCCAAAGTAAGCAGAGCTTGTGTTATGGGTACCACATGACTAATATACTACATATATACTGTATTTTTTTGTGAATACATAAATACATAATACATACATAAATACAATCATATCATACATAGAAACACCCAGACAAAGAATACAAAGATTTATTCCGCGGCGGGAATTGAACCCGCAACCTTCTGCGCTTCAGCCAGGCCTTAGCCCACTGCGCCACAGAGGTCGTCATCGTTATCGATTTCAAGAGTAAGCCCTGCGGATACCTAGAAGTATCCAGGACCCTACCCTAGCATGCTTGCTTGCTTGAAGCATGCTTATCAGAATCGGCTACTTACACATTACGATTATAAACTTTATCATACACTTAGCTTCATTATTTGTGCAATGGCTAATTTATTGTATTTACTGAAATATTCTGAATAATATAAAGCACAATGTCGAACAGTTTAGCTATCTAGGTACCGTTTAAAGCTCAAATAATCCAGATCACTGCCAGAGGACAGTGCCCCGAGACACTGTCGGCATTGCCACGTCGAATAGCAGTGCTAATGTTCTGGCTCTGCGTAGCCAGCATGTTGGTCAAACGATGTTTACATAAGCAGTTTTATTATTACATTCAAACAGATAAAATATAGATTTCTATGCAAAATTCATACTTACTACAGCTTATACAATGACACACGATCCAATGACACATTCAAATATTATCATGAGGCAACTTAGTTTCATTATAGAGGTAGTAACAGTTCACATTTCGCTTAGACCGCATTATCTGTGGCACCGAAAGTAATAATGAGCGTGCAGTATACCGTCTTCCGTAATATGTCCTTTTCCACAAGCGCTCTGCTAACACACAATTCAGTCTTATTAAGCTTAGGATGAGGGAGATATCTAGTGTATGTTGAGTGAGACTTGTTCTTTACATATAAGACTTGTCTGTTTGTATATCTGTAACAGGCCTAAGCACATTTATTTACAGAAATGTTGAATAATTAAATACATGTGAAATAGTTGAGCTGTCTAAGGACCGTCTATCGATTAATTATCGATATTGGACGATCTATTTGTAGCTCATCAAATCCACTGCCAAAGGGCAGCATCGCCAATACACCAATGTTGATACATTGATGTTTCTACAAAACGCTGTAAAATCATTTAAAAAACAAGTTGAATTCCCAGACGGTAGAAACTTTTTCAAATCTTGGATAACCTCTGACGTCTGAGGACATTTAATAGGTATTCAGAAGTATTTTATCTAAAATATAATATTATAAATAGAAAAGTTTCGATGTTTTCTTGTTTGTATTATGGATAAACCCAAAAACTACTTAACCGATTTTAAAAATTCTTTCACATAGAAAACTACATTATCAGCGAGTACATAGACTGTATTGCATTTTAAAATAATAAGATATACGAAAATTATAATCATGTAACCCGTGCATCAAGTATGTAGATACAATATCTAAATACTTGATGCATGTTAAACTAATCTGAATATGATATTTCATGGACAATAGTTAGTAGAATTTTGCTTTGGTATAACTTGCAAGATTAGTAGCAGTAGTACTATTTTAGTCTTCTTCTCCTTCTTTCGTGTCATTGTTACATCCTATTTGACCATAAGTAGCCACATCTACGTCATTATCCGAGCAGGACATCAGATCACCCATAGTGCATAGTTGGGGCAAGATTTTCACACCACCTTACGTGCTCGGTGGTTACATACACACAAACACTCACTTACTTTGCACTCTGCATTCAATCGCAGTATATTACACACAAGTATATAAAAAGTGATGGCTACCCTATTAATTCTGTTATAGTTTGAGTGTCGATATATTCCTATTTTTTGAAATGATGTTTTTTGCAAACAAGGTTTTTGTTTCCTACTTACCTAGTTATTAAGTTATAGTTTTTCAGTTCTGCATGCTTCGCCACTAGCTTAACCAAATACCTACTTAGGTACATTATTTATGTACCAGTTAATTAAATACTTTAATTCTCTATGTGAATAAACTCTTTAAACCAACATCAGATCACCCATAGTGCATAGTTGGGGCAAGATGGACACACAAGTACGTGTGACTATTTTCAGTAAAGAGCAGTCTAACCCGCGGGTTAAAACTAGTACCACAGCAGAGATATCCACTTAGTTAGAATATGTTGGTTTGAAATAGTTAGTTTACGTTGAAAACCGTGCTGAGCAGCGAACAGTGTTTACTTAGGTTTTGCATTCGGTAAATGAGATGAGTTACCTACGGGTTAGTTTCGACGTTTTTCGGGAAATAAATTAATTTTGGAAATTCAAGATTAATTAATATTAGTTTAGATAAGGTCAGTGTGGGTTGTTATAAATATATCTCAGTTATGATACCATTTGTGGTGTAGGTTCAATTAGCAAGGATCATACAAAAAAGCGCTAGGATTCTCTGGAAATAGGAGGAACCTGTACCTACATTCACCTATCATTAAAGAAGACAATACAAAACGGTCCTTGAGATTTTATTTAAACAAAACTTTGTGATTTTGTATTGTGATTAACAAGTTCCACATGAAATAACGCATACAAAAAAATGTTGGTTTGAGTTAGACTTAGGTTTGACAACAGTAAATACAGGCAATCACGGATTTTACTTGTGTTAATTTGAACGTAAAATGGGTATAAACCTAATCTAAAACAATCCACGAGCCTAATTTACCGGACTTTCCAAATATATATTGTCTCAGAAACGTCATATCAATTATTTCACTACACACTATATATATTATTTTGGCCGGCAACAAAATTGTGAGCTTGAATATATATAAAATGTTGAATAACTCACATAACACTCACAACTTGGCCTCAACTAAGTAAAACATGTACAATGGGAACCTGATCAGTGGTAATATAATCATATGCAATTAAATACAAATATGTGTGTTCACAACCGAAATGTTTATCCTGGGTGTGAGTTGAACCCACAATACAGCGCAGAAGGCAAATCTATTGACGACCTCTGTAGCGCAGTGGGCTAAGGTCCAGCTGTGTCGCAGAAGGTTGCAGTTTCGATTCCCGCCGCGGGACAAATGTTTGTATGATCTGCAAGTATTTGTCTCGGGTCTGGGTGTTTCCATGTATAATATGTATGTATTTACAAAAAAAAATATATAAGTAGTATATCAGTCATGTGGTACCAATAACACAAGCTCTGCTTACTTGGGGCCAGATGATGCTGTGTGAAATGTCCGGGATTATTTATTTATTGTCAATTTTTGACTAGCCTATCAGCTCATGGTTCGATTCCCTCCCAAGACACACAATTGTGTGACAAGCATAGATGTTTTTTTTGTCTGGGTGTTATTAAGTATCATGTGTATGTATTTAAAATAAAATATATAATATATAGTATTATATCAGCCATCTGGTCATCATAATACAAGCAATGCTTAGTTTGGGGCTAGAGGGTGTTGTGTTCATTGTCAACAAATATTTGCTGCGAGGCGATTCAAAATCAAATAATGCTGTTTAGATTCTTACCTCAACACAAACACACAATTTATGCTATCAATTGATTACCGACCTACAGCCCTCGTACACTCACCCTGAGCGGAAACAGTTAATAAATCTTCCAATAAGGGCCCGCGCTCATATCGCGAATAACTTAAGCAAATTGCAATGAGCTCCTTCACCGAGAGACGGGATCTTCTAACTTTATGCTCTCCCAAGTTAAATAATGTTTAGTAAATTACGGTGAACTCCGGGACTAGAGCAATGTCAACATTATTACGTGATGCTGGATGTCGGATTAAAATTGTAGTCGCTAGAGCACAGAAAAACGATGCGAGTATAAATTAACTGTAAAACTCTCTCTCTCACTAAAAATACAAGTCTATTCTACATCCAGTTTAATCGGCTTCTCTGTTATTTGCAACGTATTTTTTTATTGCTTATATAAAGTTCTACCAGGTTAGATACCTATGACGATGAGTGAGAATGAAATTAACAAATATATATCTTACAAATATTATAAACGTGATAGTTTGTATGTATGTTTAATAATAATAATAATAATAAACTTTATCGAGAACACTACAAAAGGAAATAAGAAATTTAAGCCTAAGTGCATAAACATAAATTAATAGTGTTCTGCAAACGGCGGTCTTATCGTGGTTACGATTTCTACCAGACAACCGTTTGTTACTCTTTCACAAAAACTACTGAATGGATTTTAATGAAACTTTACAATAATATAGCGTATAGATCAGAATAACACATAGGCTATGGTTTATAAAGATATTGAGTGAATTGTACAAAATATAACGATAAGTGTCAAGTAAACTGATCAGCATTTAAACTAACCAAGTCGACAATGGGAAAAACAGGCAGTTTACATGTAGTTCACCAAAATATGCAAGGCCTGCCCAGCAAAGTATTAGAATGTGAATTATTTTTAAATCATTTCAGTGTAGATATTATGTGTATCACTGAACATTGGATGGTACAATCTGAGGTACTTCCTTTCTACGAAAATTACAATATTGTCAGCAGCTATAAACGCAAGAGCGCAATACGTGGTGGCTCGTTAATTATTGTAAAAAATAACTTAAAATGCAAGGAGCGTAAGGATATTAGAAATCTTTCTATTGAAAGAATTATTGAGGTGTCGTGTGTCGAGCTGGAGCGGCATGTCGTCGTGAGCGTTTACCGTCCTCCCAATGCTGATTTTGGGTTATATGAATGCACTATGGAAGAAGTATTGCAAAAAATAGCTTGTGATAAGATCATAATAGTTTGTGGTGATTTTAATATAAATATTCCGATTGATCCATTATCTGAAAGACTTTTAAACTTATTTAAGTGTTTCAATTTAAGTCCTCTTTTTGATGAATCTACAAGAGTGACACTAACAACAGCCACTTGTCTAGATAACATTTATTGCAGTTGCACACCAGTTCATAAGTGTGTACTAAAACATTTTAGTTCTGACCATTACGGTCACTGCGCCACCTTTTCTTGTGATCGTATAGTTGAAGCTCAGAACTTTACTCACCGACCTATTACAGAGAGCCGCATCAAAACATTTCAAAGTAGAATTGAACACAAAGTTTCCCTTGTACCATGCATCGATGATCCAAATGATCTTTTCACCACATTGTCTAATTTAATAATTAAAGAACATGCTGATATATTTACAGTAAAAACATGCAAAACAAAAAATTGTGCTAGATTTGTCGACTGGGCTACACCGGGTATTTATAGAAGTAGGAATACATTGTATGAATTATATGCTACCAGAGAGACAATGTTAGATGATCCAGTTTTTATCTTATATGTTAGGAATTACTCAAAAGTATTCAAAAAAGTTTGTCATGCGGCTAAGTCACTGTTTTTGAGAAAAATAATAGAAAATTCAACAAATAAAATAAAAGCAACTTGGAAATTAATTAATAATGAAACAGGTAAATCAAGGGCTCGCAATATACAGTTCAAATTAAATATAAATGGTACAATTTTGACAAAGGAACAGGATGTTGCGAATGCATTTGATAGTTTTTTCTCAGATATACCAAAAATAGTGACCAAATCGTTAAACTCTTCAGCCTCCAGAGCTTCCGTTCTATTAGAATCTAGTGTTGCAAAATGTAAGAATGAGTTTAGTTTTAGCTACATTAACGAGGCTAGTATTGTAAAAGCATTCAAGTTAATTAATATAAAAAATACAGAAGATCTTTGGGGAATGTCTACAAAGGTGCTGGGTGTCATTATCTTAGATATTGCACCATGTTTAGCTTATATTTTTAATAGATGTATCGACGAGGGAGTTTTTCCCGATCTCATGAAACACAGTAAACTCATTCCTATGTTTAAGTCTGGAAGTGAAAGTGATCTCGCTAATTATAGACCGATATCGATATTACCTGCTTTAAGTAAAATCTTTGAAAAAATAATTCTTAATCAGTTATTATACCACTTTAACGTTAACGGCCTGCTACATAGTAATCAATACGGATTTACTAAAGGTCGATCAACAGCTGATGCAGGTATAGCGCTCTTAAAGCATATATTTGAGGCCTGGGAGAAGTCACAGGATGCAGTTGGGGTATTCTGCGATCTATCTAAGGCCTTTGACTGTGTGAGTCATGCAACCCTAATCACAAAGTTAAAATATTATGGCATTAAAAACCGGGCGATTGACCTCATACAGTCTTATCTATCCAATAGAGTCCAGAAAGTAGACGTGGGTGGTGAGAGGTCTTTGGGATCAATTATTGATATAGGGGTACCTCAGGGATCGATACTAGGCCCTTTTTTATTCCTAGTATACGTTAATGATTTACCTTTTTTTGTAAAAAATATTTGTGATATAGTTTTATTTGCAGACGATACGTCTTTAATTTTTAAAGTTGATAGAGGTAAAACCAGTATATGCGATAACGTAAATGAATCCTTATCGTTAGTTCTTAACTGGTTCACTGTAAATAATCTTTTGCTTAATTCCAAAAAAACTAAATGTATCAAATTCACTTTGCCAAATGTTATTCATAGCCCGTCCAACATTGAAATAAATGGAGAGGCAATGAATCTTGTAAATTCCACGATCTTCCTAGGTCTTAATATTGATTCAAAACTACAGTGGGGACCACAAATTGAAACGCTTGCTGGTAGGCTTAGTTCCGCTGCATATGCAGTTCGTGCGATACGGTGGCTTACTGATGAAGCTACAGCTAGACTAGTTTATTTCAGTTACTTCCATAGTGTTATGTCATACGGCATCATTCTCTGGGGGAAAGCAGCTGATATTGGTAAAATATTTGTAATTCAAAAAAGGGCAATACGTGCCATTTATAAAATGAAACCACGAGAATCTTTGAGAGAAATATTCAAAGAAATTAATATTCTCACAATAGCTTCACAATATATATATGAAAATTTGTTATATACACATAAAAATAGAGATGGGATTCAGCAAAATAGTGACCTTCATAAAATGAACACTAGGAATAAACATAAATTATACATCCCTAGGTTTCGACTAGAAAAAGTTAATAAGTCATTTATGGGGAACACGGTGCGCTTCTATAATAAGCTTCCTGAAAATGCTACTAAACTACCTATTAAGAAATTTAAAGCATACATTAAAGGTAGTCTTTTGAAGAAAGCTTATTATAATATAGATGACTATATTATTGATAAGAATGCATGGCCTCATGTCGCTCTGCCGTCAGACAGTTAACCGACACACTTGAAATGTATAAACTCTCTTGTATTTGTATTTCGTAGTTAAGGTAGTTATAAGATGGATCATTATAAAAAAGCGCTAGGACCAAGACGAGTTTCTTGCCAATTCTTCTCGAGCTTGGGTTAGGATGAATTGGCACCTAAATTCACCTAGTATGTAAGACGTTTCAAAGTGATCCTTGTGATTGTATTGAATAAATCATCTTTTGACTTTGACTTGACTTTGACTTAAATAGGAAAAAAATCTACCATCTGCAAGCTATTCTGGTGTGCGCTGCAAAAACTGTTAGAATTACACGAAGTACTAACGCAAACGAAATCGCGGGTACCAGCTAGTATAATATAAAACAAAGTCGTGTGAACGGCTGGACCGATTTTCATGATTTTCAATTTGTTGGGTTTGTCGCCCCCCCAAATAGCATAATAATTATTAAAACAATAGAAAATTTGCAAAATTAGGAGGGAAAATTTGAGATTAAAAGTGGGTAAATCAGTTTGATATAACCTTTGTCGACGTTTGGTGTGTTAGGTTATGACAGTCATTGTGTCATATGGAACCAAAGTCCAAGCAAAAGGTTTTAATATCATTATATATTTTCAGCTAGTATTATAAAATACCGACTACTGCTTTTTTTCGTGTTCTGTAAAAAAACAAGGAACCCTTTTAATTTCACTATGTCCGCCTGTCTGTCAGTCTGTCTGATTGTCCGCTTGCTTCTTATCTCTCGCAAACTACTAGTTACGGGTAAAATGACAATATACACATAAAGCAGGGTTAATTATTTTTATTATTTTACACCTCCATTGTTTGCCATACCCTATTTCAAAAATGTTATAAGGTAGGTATCTTTAATAATTCTTTGATACAAATATATATTTTTTTTAATATCTAAAGAACTTTTAATCCCCTGCTGTTAGGCGGGGGGCAAACATTATAAAATCGTTGCACATATGCTGAAATTAAGAAGGAACTTATCACGGCTAGTAAGATCTTACTAGATTAAATTAACAGCTGGATTTGTAACTATAAATCATAAATGCTTTTAATTTCAATAAATATTTGTTCTTTTATTTTGCTTGGTAGTAGCTGGATGGTGTTGAATTTGTGTGGGACCTGGCTACTTGTCATTCTTATACTTACTAACAGTATGAAGCCTTCGTCACAGACGCTTGCAAATTTATTTCTACTAGTGGTCGCCAATGGTCGAAATTCGACCATAACTAATTAATTATTAATGTATTTTTTATGCATAATTTATAAAAATATTAGCATTCTGCACTCCTCTATATAAACTATAAGTGTGCGAAATTTCATACTCCTCCGTCGGCGAAATTTTCGTAAAAAGGGGTACAAAGTTTTTGCTTCACGTATTAATATATAGATAAGGTATTAGGACTTTCAACATTAGATAGACAGACATATTTATTTGCCACTCAATCACAAAACCGGAATAAACAGTAAATCACAGGAGAATTAAAAGTGGAAAAGACAAAAAGAATAATAATGTATCTGTATGGTAATAACATAGTAATATGAATACGTTTTAAAAACTAAAAAGGAAACCGACTTCATTTATATAAAAATACGAAATTTAGTTTTTTCGATTTTGATGAAATGTCTATGGGACCAATTGGAACGTTATTCTTTCACATTAAAAAAAATCAGTTCATAAATGACGGAGTTATGAGATAACCGACATTAAAATAAAAAAAATACAACCGATTCAGAACCTCCTCCTTATTTTGTAATGGGTTAAAAATGGCTTAGACTCAGCATACGCCTCGCCACTGGGAGGTAGCAAAGCGCCTGTACTCTGTCAAACCTTCTGCCATTAGACCCTATGCAAATTTTGTATTCTTTTTCACACATAAATAATAATCTAACCGTGTCCCAGTAATCTAGGCGTCAAAGAAGCATCTAGAAATTCCAATTTACCGCTCTCTCCCACGCCAAGTAAAGAATGTTTCACGTGCAGATAAAATTCCATCACTTTGAAATTCAGTTCGCAAATGAAACTGCGCTTTTCGGTAAAACTCGGAATTTTTCGCGCCGCGCCTCGCGTCTATATTTAGTTCTTGAAATACTTCTACCGTATATGGACCTAAATGCACCTAACAAAAAAAAAGATTGTGATTGTATTCAAACTTATTTGAATTTAAAACTTGGATAAACATGTTTCAAGCCAGCATTTTCAATCTGTTGGAAAAGTTTTATGAAATTGACGCAACTCAAAAATTTTCTCGTACTAGTTATTCTCTGACTCATTTGAAGAAGATTAAAAATATGACACTTGATTACGAGCGTCATGGTGTCGGTCGTGGTTTCTCAGTCAACCTAATCTTAAAAATGCACAAATTTTCATAAAACTCACTTAATTTCAGTCGCTGAAAACTTTTTCCTTTGCCTGTGATACTTTTTGGAGTACTTTAATATGAAACTGCGCAAGTAATAAACTTATTTTCTTAGAGATTAAAATTATCATCATCCACAGCATTTACCCTATTCTTTGGAGTACTTTGATAATTTGGTAATAGATGTGCTATCCAATCAATGAGTTTCACACTACTGTTTAAAAGAGGTGTACAGATTTGTATATTTTTGTTAAATTTTAACCGAGTAAGCTTTAGTTATGTTTAGTCCTACTATTTAACTTAAATGCCTGTTCAAATGTATTTGTCACGTCTTTTCATAATGAAACAAATAAATAATAAATAATGCCGGACATTTCACACAGCATCATTTGGCTCCAAAGTAAGCAGAGCTTGTGTTATGGGTACCACATGACTGATATACTATTTATTATATATTTTTTAGTTAATACATACATATTATACATAAAAATACCCAGACCTGAGACAAATACTTGCAAATCATACAAACATTTGTCCCGCAACCTTCTCCATCTTAGCTGAGCCTTGGCCCATTGCGCCACAGAGGTCATCTACTCATATTTACATATATTTTGGTTAATTGTTAATTACTATGTGTTCTATAGCAATAGATTTGTATGATACACATTAGGGAAGTTACTTTTTTTCTGTAACACTGTGTAAACTGACATAGAAACCAATGCATCACTAAATATGTTACTTACAAAAATTATGTGTTAATTAAATTATTTTGTATTTGATTTTGTATTTGACCATATTTAAATTACTCCAACTAAGATTTGAAACTAATCATAGCAGCATTTCATTCAGAAATGACAGTAAATCTATGTCTAATTTATATCAATTTTGCAACAAAATATGGGTCTTAATATCCCAGGTGGGTCTAAGCCTCCGTTTCATGTACGTTATTATTTTTAACCGACTTTTTTGAAGAAGTTATTGAAGAGTTTTTCAATTCAAAATATTGAATTTTTTTAAGTTTGTTACCTTATAAATCCGTCATTTACGAACCGATTTAAAAAAGACTTTTATCATGTATTGGTCCCGTAGAAATTTCATTAAAATCTGTTCACTAGTTTGGTCCTTTAATCAAAATAGTTGCATAAAATATGTCATCTGCGAAGTAGACGAAATTTCGTATTTTTACTTATAAATGAAGTCGGTTTTCTTCTAGTTTTTAAAACGTAATTATTGAAGCAGTACTTTATTTACAAAGATACAGCCTCCATATTTTGACAACGTTGTAGGTTAACTTCTTAACTATGACCTAGAAATAATTATAATCAGAAGCTAGATAATCCATTACAGGTCATTAAACGGATGGATAAATATTTAGTACTATTTCGCCAATCGATCCCCAATAAGTTAGACACTATGGATTACAGGTAGAAAGGAAACAAAGCAAGGAATACTCCCACGAGTATACTTAAACTATAGTATATACTGTGTTCTAACAGCTCCCGTTCCAGTTTGCACCCAACAATTTATGACAATACCGATACGGCCATCCAGACGCTGCGTGTTCCAGCTTGCTCGCTATGCATTGACCTCATGGGGGAAATAACGGGAAAACGAACCAAAATATCACCATAGAGGGAATAAGAAGCAATACATTAACGCCACGCCATTACTATTCACCATCCGATTTCAGATCTGCTTTGTTAGACAAATGGTTTTCGTAATGCGAAATCGTAAGTGAAATTTTTATTAGTCTTGTTGACAATTTTAATTGCATTTTATACTATAGTTGTGGTGGGAAAAAAATGGTAAATGTCATTGGGAGAGATTACGTCACATCCGCTTGAAATCTTAGTGAAACATATTATATGTTACGTTACCAGTACATTGAGTATCGGTTTAAAATTTTAGATAGTTTCAGTATAAAAACTAAAAATAAAGCCAACTTCATTTAATGAAATTTGAGCCCATAAATATACAACCGAATGAAAAACCTCCTTTTTTTAAAGTAGTTTTAATTTTACGATTTTAATTCATTATCATTTTTCGAAATTCATAAAAACCACGGTAAAATCACAGGAAAGTAAAATATCGATGTTTCGTTTACTTGGATGACAATTTATCCCAGTTTGGGTTTGAGTGTTTCTATGTACATATAATATGTATGTATTAACAAAAAAAGTATATAAGTAGTACATCACTCATGAGGTACCCATAACACAAGTTCTGCTTACTTTGGCGCCAGATGATGCTTGTGAAATGTCGGTATTATTTATTATTATAATTATTATAACAATTGATTTTGATGAAATCGCGAACATTCCTTTCAGTGAATCGGCTGAACGGATATATCTATATATACATATATATATATATATATATATATATATAATATATTATGTAGATGATATAATTGTGACCTGGAATACCATATAGGCGGCATAAGCATGTATTATATAATAATATATGTAAGTATTCTATCAGTCATCTGATCACCATAATACATGCCATGCCTAGTTCGGGGCTAGATTGTGTTGTGTGCATTGTCCACGAATATTTATATTTGTATCTTGATACGCTTGCGAAAAACGTGCTTGAAATCGTAAAGGCTAATTATCGCAAGTCGAATGTCTAAATCCGCTGACGCTGCCGGATTCCATTAAACCTAAATTCACTTTGAATCCTTGCGGTGTCCGAAAACCTTCACATAAATATTTACGGCAGCCGAATAGCCCGCAACTTTTTTCAAGTGAAACGATACCTTATATACACGCAGCAAAGGTTAAGTTAGAGTGGAATTTCGCAGACTTTTTTGGACGAAATTGTTCGTTTGCTATCAATGTGCTATAGTGTTATCTTTTGCAATGGTGTTAAAACCGCTTCGAATAAGGCCTATTATCCTACGAAGCCAAGCGGTTTAAAACGTGTTCAAAGTTCAAAAAATATGACCTAGCGTTAAGCGATTTTAAGTTATATATCATTTTAGTTTTAATTTTAAGGGACAGTGAGTTAGTTTTTCCATTCAAACATGATTGCTATACATCCAGGCAAGTTCATGTAAACGCAGCGTAAACATACATTGTAAAAACAAATAGGACATGATCAATTAGAAAATAAGTGTTGTAATAATAATCACTTACTTCGCACTTATCCATTAATCGCTTGATGACACAAATTACACAGGAAATGATTTATTGATGGACTTCCTAACACGTGCAACGTGTTGGTTTTTTACTACATCGTTCAGCTATAAATAATTCATGTTGTATCGAAAAACAATCTCACTCTCTAAGATAACTATAGTGTTATTACCGTACTTTAATGACAGTTACTATTACGTCTGCGCAACAAGGCTATTGATCTTAATTTAATCCTACACTAGCTCTCCGCGCGCAACTTCGCCTGCGTTGAAGATTTTTCCCGGGACAAACCAATTTTCCCGGGATAAAAAGTAGCCTATGTCACCCGTGGATAGTGTAGCTTTCCAACGGTAAAATATTTTTTCAAATCGGTCCAGTAGTTTCGGAGCCTATTCCATACAAACAAACAAACATTCAAATCTTTCTTCTTTATAATATTAGTATAGATAGTGTAGACTAACTGACCCGTTCGCATTTTTTTTTTCATTGCAAAACAATGAAAATCCAAATCAAACAAATAAAAAATCACGAAAATCAGTCCAGCCTATCTCGAGTTATAAATGGTGTAACTAACACGACTTTGTTTTATATCGACTTTGTTTTATATATATATATATATATTATAGATGGTACGTAAACATTCTAAACAAATCTAGCTATTACAAAAGAGGGATTATAAATAGAGTTTTCTAAAATATTTCTTCATAACTTTCAGGCGCATAATACTGAAGTTTTAACATAAAGTCTTATAATTTTGACGTCAGCCTGTGAACAGGAGCACTCTTATGAATATATTACAGGCCTCAAAGCTTGAGACGCTCAAAACCGCAAATAATACTTTTTAATAACGTCCCTAGAGCCGAGACAATCGGCTTTACAGGAATAAACAATCATCCAAGAGAATAAAGTCCTGATTGACGTGCCAGCCGCCAGCCGCCAGCCCTCTCATCGACTTTGATTATGACATAGTTGGTAGAAAATAGCTGGAACACTGTCTATGAGTCATAAAACAGAAAACATCTATACTATATCTATACCATAAATGCGAAAGTAACTCTGTTTGTTATGTTTTCTCGTCTGGTGTAGACGTGAAAACGCTAAACCGATTTTGATAAATTTTGGTATATTTTATATATAGGACTTTGGAGAAGGTCATAGGCTATTTTTTATCGAAAGAAAGAAAGAAAGATTATGTTTATTTGACACACAAAAAGAGAAGAAAGAAAGGAGTTCATAAATGCAAAAGATTAAAATATTATAATATAAGGTAACACTAAAAGTGAGTCACTACTACCAACAATTGGCATTTTCAGTCCTACCCTAAGAGTGCGGTCAAACAGTTTCATTCTCAGCTTAATGCTACTCCCATACATGGTAAGGAAGCAGCGATGGTTTTCAGACTGGGCCTGGCAGGTTGACATCACGGGCGAAAAATATATATTTATCAAAAATTAAAATATTAAGGTTGCAAAAGGAAGATCGTATCCGCTTCTAAATAGGTTTTATTTTTAGCATGAGGTACCTATGGACCAACTTCATCCGACTAAATATGTGCTCGTATCAAAATCATGTTTTATAAGACTAAGTATCCAACACAGAAGTGCAGGGAAGCTGAGCGAAAAATTCCAGTTTCGTAACCTTGTTCGCACATGTCTGGTGATTACGCAAATTTGACCTCTCCTCTCTATGTATTGCTTTCGGATATGCCCAGCTGTTTAAAAAACTGTGTTGATGGGCTCCTCAACAGTAATGAGTTTCTGTTCTCTAATGAAACAATGATTAGCAGTACTCAAATGTTTGACAGAGCACTTTAGAGGGCGTACGAATTTTTATGAAGCAAATTGAAATAAAAAAATATTTTTTAATAAAGACAAATCAAGTATTATACTGATTTTTTAAAAACAATATGAATCATTTTCTTTACAATTTCACTTCTCATCTTTAGGTGCCGAGTCTCTCTCAATTTGCAAAACCTTTTATTTTATCAATAACTAATTTTTCATTTCATTTTTAATTTTTCAATAATTATTTTTCATTTCCTTATTCCAACGATGTTTATTTTTATCTTCACGCACCTCTCAGCCTTCAAGCTTGTGCGTTTGTGTATGTATTACAAACTGACTCTCGTTTTTTCAAGATCTTTTTCCCAAGTGCAAACCTCGAAGACCTCTTGTGAGATAATTGTCGATCGTAAAAAAATTGCCTCTTTCCTTTATAATAACATAATTAACGTGATATAAAGTATGTTTTATCCTTGTCACTCTAAAGTGAACGAACGATAGCAACAGATTGAAACAAAACATTGGTGATGTGGGATTATAAATAAATACAAGTGGACAATGCACACAAAATCATCTAGCTCTAAACTGAACATAGCTTGTATTATAGTAATCAGATTACTGACAGAATACTTATATATTTTGAAAAACATACTTATAATACTTTATAATACCTAGACACAGAACCAAAATTAGATAGACCTACGTTTGACCACGAACTCGACTGATGTTAAGCGACGATGTGGCCGACGATGGAGCACGCAGGTCTAGAAGAATCCTATTTACTTGAAACTTGAAAAGACCCAGATTGCAGTCTTCAGTTTTCTATGTTCATCACACAAATGTTTGTCCTGGGAGGGAATTGAACCCCCAATCTACAGCGCAGAAGGTAGAAATACTATCAACTGAGCTGACAGGCCAGACTAAATATAGATTGTTTATACCTATAGGATATATAGATAGTCTATAAAATAAAAGAATATAGTCAATAATAACAATAATACCAGACATTTCACACAGCAACAACTGGCCCTAAAGTAAGCAGGGCTTGTGTTGTGTACCACATGACTGATATACAATTTATATCCTTTTTTGTTAATACATACATATTTTACATAGAATCACCCAGATCCGATAAAATAATAAAAGAAGAGTTGCTCGATGACATTAATGATACAATATGATACAAAATGCTTTTGTTATTGAACAGAACAAACCAACTAATGCTACATTACATTACAGCTTTCAAAACCTCTAACATTTTCATAACAAAACCACACTTCAAAACAAAGCCCCCACCTGACACCTATTTGTCCTTACAAAAGTCGCCATAAAAAAGATTTAAAAGCTGTTCCCGGGATGTCCTTTCATGGCGTGAAGGATGTCGGAGTACCCGCGCCTACGTACCTACACTTTAAGCTTCAGCTAAACTGATGCGACTTATTCAGTGACTTCAGTGGATGATGAACCTAATAGTACATAATTACGTTTTAAAAACTAAAAAGAAAGCCAACTTCATTGGACACAATTAGAGACTATAAAATAATTTTATTTTGAAATGTTTAGTAGAAAGTAGATTTTTGAAAGTATTTTGTTTATACCTATATATAATATGGGTAGGCCAACTAAATGCACTGTTCTGCACTGCACGCAACGAATATATCATCAAATATCATAGATTTTTATTGATACTTTAAAAACCGCTGGACCGATTTCGATAACATTTAAATAGGATTCAAATCGGTTCAGGTGTCTTTGAGTAACCGATGAACATACATTAAAAAAATGGTTCGTACGAATTGAGAGCCTCCTCCTTTTTTGAAGTCGGTTAAAAACACCTTTGTGTTAAAAACAACAAACTCGTACATGTTTATTTTAGAATTGTACTTATTGTTTGATCTTGATTGTTTCGTTAACTTTCTAGTATTCATTTGGAATTATTCACTTTTAAAACTTTCGTGAGTTGTTATTTTGTTAAACACGCGTTGAACTCACGTATAATTTGTCGATGAAGTAATCGACACTGTTTCGATTCATCTAGAAAATGTTCATGATGCAACAAAAATTAAAGGACTGACACATGCCTAAAATCTAAAAGATTAATTGCACAATAAAAAATATGTAAGCATTAAAAAATACTAGTTTTGAAGAAAAAGGGTACCTTGTTAAAGATATCTTGGTATCTTGGATTATCTAGGTACCTTGTTATGTTGCAGACACACATAAAGGTATCTTTATGTGGCCAATTGCTTCAACCCACATCATTGAAAGTGAACGTTATCTGTTAAAAAATCAGACAAAGTCAAAGTCAAAGTCTAAAACATTTTTATTCAAAACAATCAACAGGATTGCTTCGAAACTTCTTACATACTATGAGCATTTAGGTGCCAATTCCCAATTCTTGTCAATTCTTGACAAGAAGACAGAAACAAGAAACTTTAACAAGAATCTTGTCTTGGTCCTAGCACTTTTTTGTAATCCTTCCTAAAACTAGCTTATCTACATAAAACTAATACAAGGCAGTTTCGGGAGCAGTTATTCGCAGTAGTTTAAACGTAGCTTTATACCGATATCTGAGGGTATGCATAAGCACATCCCTCTTTCAATCTGAACACACGGTTCAAATGTTTTTAATAAATTGCGAATAATATAATCATGTTTTTAGATTTTGCTATGCCTCAATTTGAACCCTTTTCAAATTATTTCGTGTGCGTAATGGTGTGTAGACTTATTGTAGCATTATATTACAAACTTTAGTGGTTTTTTGTGCTATATTTAGCATTTTTTATTGTAAACTTTTTTATTAAGATAAATAAAAAAAAAGCTATATAAATGACTAGCTGCTGCCCACGGCTTCGTTCGGCTTTGTACCTACATACAAAGTAGCCTATGTCCGCTCGCAAGATAGGTACAGTTTATATCCGTACGAAATTTCTTCAATATCCGTTCACCCGTTTAGTTGTGAAAAGGTAACAAACAGACAGACAGGCAGTTTATAATATTATTATAGATGGATAATATTGTTCACAAAACTTCTGTATTTTTTTATTACAGCTAATAACGGATCTTTCTTTTTATGTTTATTACCTATTATATATATAAACACATATATGGTTAGTGACAGACACTAACCATACATGTTAATAGGATATAGATAATATGAATAATACATACATATATGAAGGATGTGTGAAAGTGCAGAGGAAACGTCACCCACCTCAGCTTGCTGAAGTAGATCCATGAACGAACGTTTTCAATTGCAAATAACTACTCTGTAACTTGACTGACGGCACCTAAATCATTTTCAACAGATGAACTAAGGCCAATGATGATGATGATGTGAAAGTGTACGTGTGCGTAAGGGTGAGTGTGTGTATGGGTGTGTGTTATTGTATTTGTTTTGTGTGATTGTGTATGTATGTGAGATTATACGGTATGTATAATATAACACATATATATAACGGATACAATCTTATTTATCTACCAATATTTTTTTTATTTTACTAAGATTTACTGAGATATTTGCTGCGTATCCTTAGACCCCCTGTGTCCCGGCGTATCTCCAGGTGAGCACTCAACGAGTGTTGTCTGTCACGTGCCTTTGTGCGAGCCCACTTTTCTCGCGCACCCTGTATCCTACTTATACAAATACACATGCAATTTCTTAGCGCGTACATAGTTATTTGGATACATGTGATCTTTTGAGAGTTTTTTAGGGTTCAGCTTCACAGTATTGTTATTAGTTGATATTAAAAAAGTTTAGAGAACCCTCAATGTCCGAGGTTAGAAGTTATTAAAGTCAAAGTCAAAAGATACTTTATTCAATACAATCACAAGGATCACTTTGAAACGTCTTACATACTAGGTGAATTTAGGTGCCAATTCATTCTAACCAAAGCCCGAGAAGAACTGGCAAGAAACTCGTCCTGGTCCTAGCGCTTTTTTACATGATCCATCTTATAACTACCTTAACTACGAAATACTAATACAAGCGAGTTTATACATTTCAAGTGTGACGTTTAACTGTTTGAGGGCAGAGCTACATGAGGCCATGCATTCTTATCAATAATATAGTCATTATATTATAATAAGCTTTCTTCAAAAGACTACCTTTTATGTATGCTTTAAATTTCTTAATAGGTAGTTAAGTAGCATTTTCAGGAAGCTTATTATAGAAGCGCACCGTGTTCCCCATAAATGACTTATTTACTTTTTCTAGTCGAAACCTAGGGATTTATAATTTGTGTATTAATTTGTGTGCATGGGGCTCAATTTCAAGCGGTTAGATTATACAACTCTGCCTGTTGAACTGAAAACCATTAATATCCCAAGTATATTTAAAAATAAGCTTAAAAAGCTCTTGCTGGAAGTGTGCTTTTATACCGTGGACGAACTCAAACTGTAGTTGTTATTGAAATTGAATTTTATAACATTAATATTTATTTTTAATGTCTTTAATTTAATTGAATTGAATTTTTTGTTTTGTATTATCTATTGTTATAATTATGTGTAATTTTATGCAAATTTAATGTAACGTATTCATATATAATGGATATTGTTAAATGAATAAATAAATGAAAAATATTAAATGAAATTAATACGACCGGTAATATTATATGTGTATATTATTGTACCGCTGTAACAAAATTTATTGTATTACTAATACAATTTTTTATTTTTCTTTCTTTAATGTTTTTGTTTTGACTATTTTGTACTGTTCAGTTCAGTTCAGTTCCTGGGCCTGGGCCGGGTCGGCCCAAGAACTGGGTCGGGCCTTTGTGGTATTATGTACTGTTATTGAACCTTAAATGACATTTATAATAATCTAGAATATATTTTTTTACTGACATCTTCTAAACTTCTAAACTTAAATTATAATTTACGGTTTTTATTTTTGTACTATTTTTTATTAATAAGTGTTATTGACATGTTCGTACTAGTTAATAAATAAATAAATAAAATACGCAAACTTTTAATAACGAAATTCAATTTATCGAATATTTTTTTCGTTATAAAGTGTAGAAAGAAAAACAAACAAATACTGATACTACGATTGATAATACGAAGGGTGCCGCCTGGTATGCTTAGTAACAGGGGCCGCTGTTCCAGGAAATTCACAATAACAAATTAAGACGGCTGTTTACGAACTCAAATGTATTCTTAGAAATTTTGGCGCTTCAATGATTTAGTTGGAGCCTTTTGTAAACAGTAATGCTGATATAATTTAATCTCTGATGTCTAAATATGAGCGTATTCCTGGTTAGACAATGTCGGTCGCTATAAAGAGTGTATCAATGTATGGGTTTTGTAACCGAATGTAAACCGAATTGAACCAATTTTTACGTGTTACGTTATATCGAAGGGCGTTACAAAGTCCACTATATTTATATATAAAATCGTATGTCTGCGTACGTTAGCTCAAGGCTACGACAATAATGGGTATTATCTCATTAACTACATTGATAGACTTTATCAAACTCTATTCATATTATAGATTCCTTACTTATTTATCTTACTTATTTATCTCGACGAGACGAGGAGGACGAGAGGTCAAGTTTCTAGCCGGTTTTCTCGAGCTTGGGTTAGGAGGAATTGGCACCTAAATTCACCTAGTATGTAAGACGTTTCAAAGTGATCCTTGTGATTGTATTGAATAAAGTATCTTATGACTTGGCTTTTGATGAATCAAGCTATTCACATGATGATTAGGCAAATTGTCATCTTAAGAACATAGATGACATTAAATAAAG
This sequence comes from Lampropteryx suffumata, assembly GCA_948098915.1. Taxonomy (NCBI): domain Eukaryota; kingdom Metazoa; phylum Arthropoda; class Insecta; order Lepidoptera; family Geometridae; genus Lampropteryx; species Lampropteryx suffumata. The sequence continues at coordinate 1,557,076 of OX402564.1, read as the reverse complement.
ACATGTTGAGGAAGATAACATACAGGAGATGAAGATTATTGTTGCTTGCCTTGCGCGGGAAATATAGCACTTTTATATTATTTACTAGCTGACCCGGCAAACTTCGTACCGCTTCAGAATCAATAAATAAAAAAGCAAGCATTTTTTCATAATTTAAATAATTTAAAACCAAAATTAGCCAAATCAGTCCAGCCGTTCTCGAGTTTTAGCGAGATTAACGAACAGCAATTGATTTTTATTATATAGATTGTTCTCTAGTTATTTCGGGTTTTATTAGTAGTTTTGGTGAATTTGGATGATTTTTGCCCGAATCACAACGAAATACAGCATGAGATACTTTAACAGGGAGTTAATAGGCATCTTAAAGATCGGCAACGCGCATGTGATGCTCCTGGTGTAGCGTCCACATAAATAAAAAAATACAACCGAATGAGAACCTCCTCCTTTTTTTAAGTCGGTTAAAAAATACAAAACTTTTATTCACACCCGAGTCGAGAACTCTTGCTTTATTTGAATAAAATCATCAACATTACAAATACAACCTGATATAACCTAAAAAATAAATAGGTAATATAAGAACGCAATGTTCACTTCGCAAAACGGCCAAAAATATTCTACAAACAATCCAAACATCTCATGACACATGCTGTCACATGACACATGCTATAGCGAAGACTGTCACATGACACATGCTATAGCGAAGACGAAGAAGATACGAGAGATCAACGGCGAGATAAATAAATAAATTAGTTTATACCGATAAAATTTATACCGATATCTGAGGGTATGCATAAGCACATCCCTCTTTCAATCTGAACACACGGTTCAAATGTTTTTAATAAATTGCGAATAATATAATCATGTTTTTAGATTTTGCTATGCCTCAATTTGAACCCTTTTCAAATTATTTCGTGTGCGTAATGGTGTGTAGACTTATTGTAGCATTATATTACAAACTTTAGTGGTTTTTTGTGCTATATTTAGCATTTTTTATTGTAAACTTTTTTATTAAGATAAATAAAAAAAAAGCTATATAAATGACTAGCTGCTGCCCACGGCTTCGTTCGGCTTTGTACCTACATACAAAGTAGCCTATGTCCGCTCGCAAGATAGGTACAGTTTATATCCGTACGAAATTTCTTCAATATCCGTTCACCCGTTTAGTTGTGAAAAGGTAACAAACAGACAGACAGGCAGTTTATAATATTATTATAGATGGATAATATTGTTCACAAAACTTCTGTATTTTTTTATTACAGCTAATAACGGATCTTTCTTTTTATGTTTATTACCTATTATATATATAAACACATATATGGTTAGTGACAGACACTAACCATACATGTTAATAGGATATAGATAATATGAATAATACATACATATATGAAGGATGTGTGAAAGTGCAGAGGAAACGTCACCCACCTCAGCTTGCTGAAGTAGATCCATGAACGAACGTTTTCAATTGCAAATAACTACTCTGTAACTTGACTGACGGCACCTAAATCATTTTCAACAGATGAACTAAGGCCAATGATGATGATGATGTGAAAGTGTACGTGTGCGTAAGGGTGAGTGTGTGTATGGGTGTGTGTTATTGTATTTGTTTTGTGTGATTGTGTATGTATGTGAGATTATACGGTATGTATAATATAACACATATATATAACGGATACAATCTTATTTATCTACCAATATTTTTTTTATTTTACTAAGATTTACTGAGATATTTGCTGCGTATCCTTAGACCCCCTGTGTCCCGGCGTATCTCCAGGTGAGCACTCAACGAGTGTTGTCTGTCACGTGCCTTTGTGCGAGCCCACTTTTCTCGCGCACCCTGTATCCTACTTATACAAATACACATGCAATTTCTTAGCGCGTACATAGTTATTTGGATACATGTGATCTTTTGAGAGTTTTTTAGGGTTCAGCTTCACAGTATTGTTATTAGTTGATATTAAAAAAGTTTAGAGAACCCTCAATGTCCGAGGTTAGAAGTTATTAAAGTCAAAGTCAAAAGATACTTTATTCAATACAATCACAAGGATCACTTTGAAACGTCTTACATACTAGGTGAATTTAGGTGCCAATTCATTCTAACCAAAGCCCGAGAAGAACTGGCAAGAAACTCGTCCTGGTCCTAGCGCTTTTTTACATGATCCATCTTATAACTACCTTAACTACGAAATACTAATACAAGCGAGTTTATACATTTCAAGTGTGACGTTTAACTGTTTGAGGGCAGAGCTACATGAGGCCATGCATTCTTATCAATAATATAGTCATTATATTATAATAAGCTTTCTTCAAAAGACTACCTTTTATGTATGCTTTAAATTTCTTAATAGGTAGTTAAGTAGCATTTTCAGGAAGCTTATTATAGAAGCGCACCGTGTTCCCCATAAATGACTTATTTACTTTTTCTAGTCGAAACCTAGGGATTTATAATTTGTGTATTAATTTGTGTGCATGGGGCTCAATTTCAAGCGGTTAGATTATACAACTCTGCCTGTTGAACTGAAAACCATTAATATCCCAAGTATATTTAAAAATAAGCTTAAAAAGCTCTTGCTGGAAGTGTGCTTTTATACCGTGGACGAACTCAAACTGTAGTTGTTATTGACATTGAATTTTATAACATTAATATTTATTTTTAATGTCTTTAATTTAATTGAATTGAATTTTTTGTTTTGTATTATCTATTGTTATAATTATGTGTAATTTTATGCAAATTTAATGTAACGTATTCATATATAATGGATATTGTTAAATGAATAAATAAATGAAAAATATTAAATGAAATTAATACGACCGGTAATATTATATGTGTATATTATTGTACCGCTGTAACAAAATTTATTGTATTACTAATACAATTTTTTATTTTTCTTTCTTTAATGTTTTTGTTTTGACTATTTTGTACTGTTCAGTTCAGTTCAGTTCCTGGGCCTGGGCCGGGTCGGCCCAAGAACTGGGTCGGGCCTTTGTGGTATTATGTACTGTTATTGAACCTTAAATGACATTTATAATAATCTAGAATATATTTTTTTACTGACATCTTCTAAACTTCTAAACTTAAATTATAATTTACGGTTTTTATTTTTGTACTATTTTTTATTAATAAGTGTTATTGACATGTTCGTACTAGTTAATAAATAAATAAATAAAATACGCAAACTTTTAATAACGAAATTCAATTTATCGAATATTTTTTTCGTTATAAAGTGTAGAAAGAAAAACAAACAAATACTGATACTACGATTGATAATACGAAGGGTGCCGCCTGGTATGCTTAGTAACAGGGGCCGCTGTTCCAGGAAATTCACAATAACAAATTAAGACGGCTGTTTACGAACTCAAATGTATTCTTAGAAATTTTGGCGCTTCAATGATTTAGTTGGAGCCTTTTGTAAACAGTAATGCTGATATAATTTAATCTCTGATGTCTAAATATGAGCGTATTCCTGGTTAGACAATGTCGGTCGCTATAAAGAGTGTATCAATGTATGGGTTTTGTAACCGAATGTAAACCGAATTGAACCAATTTTTACGTGTTACGTTATATCGAAGGGCGTTACAAAGTCCACTATATTTATATATAAAATCGTATGTCTGCGTACGTTAGCTCAAGGCTACGACAATAATGGGTATTATCTCATTAACTACATTGATAGACTTTATCAAACTCTATTCATATTATAGATTCCTTACTTATTTATCTTACTTATTTATCTCGACGAGACGAGGAGGACGAGAGGTCAAGTTTCTAGCCGGTTTTCTCGAGCTTGGGTTAGGAGGAATTGGCACCTAAATTCACCTAGTATGTAAGACGTTTCAAAGTGATCCTTGTGATTGTATTGAATAAAGTATCTTATGACTTGGCTTTTGATGAATCAAGCTATTCACATGATGATTAGGCAAATTGTCATCTTAAGAACATAGATGACATTAAATAAAGACATGTTGAGGAAGATAACATACAGGAGATGAAGATTATTGTTGCTTGCCTTGCGCGGGAAATATAGCACTTTTATATTATTTACTAGCTGACCCGGCAAACTTCGTACCGCTTCAGAATCAATAAATAAAAAAGCAAGCATTTTTTCATAATTTAAATAATTTAAAACCAAAATTAGCCAAATCAGTCCAGCCGTTCTCGAGTTTTAGCGAGATTAACGAACAGCAATTGATTTTTATTATATAGATTGTTCTCTAGTTATTTCGGGTTTTATTAGTAGTTTTGGTGAATTTGGATGATTTTTGCCCGAATCACAACGAAATACAGCATGAGATACTTTAACAGGGAGTTAATAGGCATCTTAAAGATCGGCAACGCGCATGTGATGCTCCTGGTGTAGCGTCCACATAAATAAAAAAATACAACCGAATGAGAACCTCCTCCTTTTTTTAAGTCGGTTAAAAAATACAAAACTTTTATTCACACCCGAGTCGAGAACTCTTGCTTTATTTGAATAAAATCATCAACATTACAAATACAACCTGATATAACCTAAAAAATAAATAGGTAATATAAGAACGCAATGTTCACTTCGCAAAACGGCCAAAAATATTCTACAAACAATCCAAACATCTCATGACACATGCTGTCACATGACACATGCTATAGCGAAGACTGTCACATGACACATGCTATAGCGAAGACGAAGAAGATACGAGAGATCAACGGCGAGATAAATAAATAAATTAATAAATAATCCCGGACATTTCACACAGCATCATCTGGCCCCAAAGTAAGCAGAGCTTGTGTTATGTGACTCATTGTCCCGTTACGATCGTAGCGAGAGCGCATAACAAAACAGATAGATGCGCCCATTGCACCACAGAGGTCGTCATATATATATATTTGTAAATACATACATATTATACATAGAAACACTCTGGGTGTTTATATGTATACCCGAGACAATTACTTGCAGACTGTACAAACATTTATCCCGTGGCGGGAATCGAACCCGCAACCTTCTGTTTCTAGGCCGGGCCACTGCGTCACAGAGGTCGTCAGAGGTCGTCAATTGATGTCAATTATACCTACCTAGGTACTAATTTTATTAACACTTTGTGATGGATAGGTCGTTATTTATGGAACCTTTGCGGGGTCAGCAAGATCTAGGTATATATGACTGCTACGTCTCATATATTACGCGAATGTACCAAGCTGGAACTTCAAACCAGCAAAATTCCCAGTGGATTCACTTCTGCCGTAATTTTCGTGAAATAAAAAAGCAATGGTATAATTTCATACGCGCTTCTTGAACCTTCAAAGATTTATCAAAGGGTCTCATGGGGGATGTTTGACCTCTGAATATGAGAGCTTATTACATACCTTCCATTTTTATATTCTTTTTACATCTACATAATACATTAGAATCTACAGTTTGGACGTATATTTTGTATTACAATCACGCCGTATCGTTCCGTTTTAATAGTAAGAGCAATGTTGCTTAGATCTAGTGTTGCATTCAAAACAAGTAAAACTTGAAAGGATTTGTTGCGTAAAAAAATCGTTTAAATAAAACAAAGCTCAATATAACATACCTACTAATTACCTAATTATAAAATACCTACTAATATTTATTCTGTTGCTGTATAGGGCTCTAACGCCTGTTTTCCCAAATAGTTTTAAAATTAATCGTTTGCTTTAATATCTTATCCAAAACAGTCTTTCTACCAAAATCTATATAAATAAAAAAAGTCGTGTTAGTTACACCATTTATAACTCCGAGAACCGGCGGACCGATTTGGATGAAACTTAAAATGAATATAGTTAGTAACTTGAATAAGGATATAGGCTATTTTTTATCCCGGAAAAGCAACGGGAACGGGAACGGGGCGGGTGAAGCCGCGGGTGGCCGCTAACGCCATCTATCAATATTTATCCGTAACTTTGTTAATCTCTGTAATTATAACAATAATTTAAATAGGTAGCTATCTTTTTTTAAAAGCGATATTAGTACTTTAATATTGTTTGTGAAGTTGTAACCGCCGAACGAAGTGGGCACGGGCCAGCTTTCAATATAGTTTCAATAAAAAAATGCGTGAATGTCGTGGAACACTCGGTTGGAACTAAGTTCCTATCGTAGTATATTATTATTGACAAACGTATTATATTATTTTATAACAAATACAAATGAATGAATTACTAGCGTCTGATAGCAATTAAATAAAACACAGATATTATTATAACAAATGAATTAAAATGATGTACAACAAAATATTTATTTTCACAACTCGAAAAATATATTAATAACGAAGATTTATAGAAGATATTTTGTCCGGGGATGAAGAATTATGTCACCCTATGGATAACCGTCTACACTAAATAAAGGGTCGTGACGGAAATTCGTGACGGAAAAATCTTACACTTTTTTCGCCAAGTCCACACCGTGCGATAAGGAACTTCGTTCCAAGATGTTCAAATTGATAATTTTGGTTTGTTTCTCGATCAATTTGAATGTGTACGAGATAGAAGACGAAGTATATAATCCTAAATATGACCTAAATGTACGAAGCATTAAATAAATAATAGTACAAATCCTGTAGATTAAATAAGTACAAGAACGAAAGTTTAGGCACCGCCACGTGCAATTGTGAGGCCAATTGCACTTGAAGAGAGCAGTCATGGTCCATATTGTTTGGTTAGATTGAGGAGGCGGCGGCGAACGCTCAATTTGCGTTGATTTCTTTATCCGGGCGCACAGCCGTAGACGTGACCACGGCGTAGTGAATCCAAATGAGTTGCGGGTGTGGCCATACTTAAAGCGCCTAAAGACAGACACACTTTCTTATTAGAACACAAACAAACAAACGCAAAATACAGGAAAATAATAACAGACAGTATAATAACAATGAGATAATCTAACTAATATTATAAATGCGAAAGTAACTTTGCCTGTCTGTCTGTTTGTTACGTTTTCACGCCTAAGCCGCTGAACCGATTTTTATACATTTTGGTATAGAGATATATGGGACTTTGTGGAAAGACATAGGCTACTTTTTATGTAGGTACCACGCGTGCGAAGCCGCGGGCAGCAGCTAGTGTTTTTATAAGTATTAATGTGTATTTCCATAATACAAGCTATGCTAACCTTGTAATTGTAATAGGTGCCGTGTTGATTGTCTACCAATATATATTTATGTATATGTATATGCTACAGCAGCAAATTAACCCCGACTCAGCATAATGCCTAGTCTATCAGTAGATGCTGTTATTCTGCCGAGACTATAACTGTAACAAAACCCTGTGCGAAAAAAACAATAATAATATTTGAAATAAGAATTTTACACACATTATCTGCATGTTCAACCCCATTACAAAAAGGAGGTTTTATGCGTAGGTTTTATGATTAGACGTAACGACTCAGAGATATTTGACGAATGGCATTGAACTAATGAATAAGTTTTAATAATAATAATAATGCCGGACATTTCACACAGCATCATCTGGTCCCAAAGTAAGCAGTGCTTGTGTATTGGGTACCACATGACTGATATAGCACTTATATACTTTTTTGTTAATGCATACATATTATACATAGAAACACCCAGAGCCGAGACAGATACTTGCAGATCATACAAACATATTTCCCGCGGCGGGAATCGAACCCGTAACCTTCTGCGTCTCAGCCTAGCTTTGAGCCACTGCGTCACAGAGGTTTTGGGAAGATATTTATAAACTCTGGGTTAACTATTGAAAATAAAGAAATATATATTTAAGTAATAGACGTATTCGCTTAATTCGTTATCATTACTGACATAATTTTAACGAGTTACATTATCTCTATCATTTCATAATGATGAGCCTCTGAGGCGCACTTTAATCCTTTAACCACACTGGTTGGAAATAACTAGTGACATGATAAAAAGAATAAAAATAATGATAAAGATATTTTAACTTAAAATATTAAATAAACAATAAAGTGTTAAATATACTCAGCCCGCTCATACACAGACCAAATCTCATTTCTACGTTTACATTCGCGTTTCCCCGTCGGGGTATAAATGACCTTTTTATCAGAGGTGAGCCAAAGTCGGTCGGTACGTCTCCCAAATCCCTCAAAGGGACAGCCATCAGTAGTTAAATACTTTCCAAAGTGCTTAGTGTAACCATTCCTGCGATTGAAGTGAGCTTAAGTACTCTTGTTTGGTCTCTGGGGAATATTTTAGGGCTCCATCATTAAACTATGAGTTAAGTTAATTTAAATGGCTTTGATGAAATGTTGACGACATTATAAGAAACTAAATAGATTGAATTATGATAGAACATTTTTCTAAGCATATAAGACCATAATATTTACTTTTTAATATAATAATGTCGGTACAAACATCCAAAAGATTTGTTTGAGATTTGTCAGCGGGCGATGGAGCGCAGCATCCTCGGTGTTAAGCGTACCGACCGCATACGCAACACAACTCTGCGCTCTAGGACCCAAATTGCTGATGAAGCTCGAAACGTTGCGAAGCTTGAGTGGAGCTGGGCTGGTCATGTCTGTCGCATGCCGGACGAGCTGTGGGCCAAAACCACTACTCAGTGGAGCCCTGAGACAGCAAGACAGCGCCGTGGTAGACCCAAAAAGAGATGGCGAGATGATCTTGACACCTTTGATAGAGCTTGGATCCAAACAGCTCAAAATCGAGTTGACTGGTGAGATCAAGGGAAGGCCTTTGCCCAGCAGTGGGACACAAGGGGCTAATCGTAATCGTAATCGTAATCGTAATAATGTCGGTACGATACGGTTTTGTCTTAGGTACTTACTGATCGACTGATGGTCATTATTGTTAAAGGTAACATAAAGAATGGAATGTTAAGACTGTCACCACTTCAAGGGCATCTTAACCCTAATCATAGAAAATCTTATGGTAGGTAAGCAAACACGCAAAGTAATTAAAATAATCGTGATCGTGACCTAATTCTTAGTAGATGCTATAGCAGCTCAAATTCAACCAAGTTTTGATATAAACGTTTTCATTGTCAACAGAATTCAAAAGCGAATCAGTAGACAGCAGCAGTTCAACCTCAACCGGCAGTTCTCAAGAAGATGAGGATACCAAAGACACGTGGATGCGAGCTCCCGCTAGCGGGGTTGCCGTTAGGAGTGGAGAGGACGCGTTACTGACGTGCGTGGTTCTCGGAGCGAGGGGCAAGCCTGTGCTGTGGAGGCGAGCCAGGGATCTGCAATTACTGACTGCAGGAGGCGTCAGGGTCACTAGGGATGACAGAGTCCATATTCTTCATGATGATTGTAAGTACTTAGAATTACACGATTTTGCTTCGTGTGAAAGATTAAGTATACCATGTGGCTTTCTTTTTGCATATGTTAAAATACATGATTTACATGCATGCATAGAAATAACAGCTTGAGATTTAAAATTCTAGATTATTCCCTCACTATCCACTTGTTTACATAGTGTGATAAATGATAATCAATCACAGTGACGTGAGTATTGACAAAATAGAGTAACAACAATTTGCGTCCAAAAACTCTTAGACCGTGGCATCATGTATGGAAATCCTTTTTAGCTGAAGAACCTCTCCAAGGCCCTGGCATCAAGAAGGGCGGAGACGTGTGGGCTCTCGTCATCAAATCAGTTAAGGCGTCAGACGCCGGGGTGTACATGTGCGAGCTGAACACCGAGCCCCCTGTAAGGAGCTTCCATAGACTAACTGGTGAGTTTTTTTGATCTCTAGACTGCTGTTATTCCATAAACAAATAAATGATTGTTATATATTATGTAATTATTTTATATGGGATCCTCAAAAGAAAGGGCTTATGCTCAAAATTAATAATTTTAAATTTAAATAAATAATTTTTACTCAATACGGGATATTTACCATGAGTTTTCCTGCTTCCCGATATTTCGGCACAGTTGCATGCGCCATGATCACGAGATAAAATTAAACGATAGAAAAACTCATATATCATGGTAAATATTCCGTTTTGAGTAAAAATTATGTTCAAAACCATGATAGTTTTAAAAGTTAAATAAATACATTATTTTTTAATATATTTGTTTATCTTCCAGTGATATCACGAAACCTCACGCCACCAGAAAACGTGAATACTACAGACACGTATTCTGCCAACGTACCCACACTGTCCTCTTCGGCACTGGCACACAACTACACTGACTGCTGTGTAACAGCTAATGTTAGCAAAGGCTGCCTCGGCTTTTGCAGTATACAAACTATTCTAGAAGGCACGGGGCAGGACCCTGAGTCTTGTCAACCAGATTTCCCAGCCATTGTCAAGTAAGTGTTTCCCCATTAAAATGTATGTCACTGCTATATATGTGGGTTCCTTTAGCTCCTATATGAACTAACGACATTGCTCTTTGTACTACGACTTAGCATACAGTTCGGAGCCTTGTAATTCGGTAGTCAGCAAACCCGTGCTATGGCGCTAGGCCATATGGAATCTCAATATTATTAAACCTCACCAAACTTGACTGCAGATAGACAGAATATAACCTCAGTTAATATCATGTTATCTAGATGTATGGCAGACGGTCGTAACCACGTGCCCTGCTGCGTACAAGAGCGAGTTCCCGACATCTGTCAGGACGTCTGTAGAGGAGAGTTCACACCTGTTACAGACAATATCAAAACGCACTACTCATGTGCCTCTTACATGGAGAAGACTTTAGCATGTATTGTGGAAGGCATAGGTAAGTTTTTAACCTAATATCTCTTTCTGCGCGTTAGAAATTGTATACTCTGGCCTCATTATGAACTCATCAATGAAGTCGTAGTCTATATCACCGATCCAAAATTCTAATCAGGTGTGTGATTTATATTTAGGAACTTCTGCAAGACTTTTTTTATCGGAGCTTATATTTCAGAGCTACTCCCAAGTCCGCCAGAAGATGTTGAAGTTGAGCCTTTAAACGAAAAGCAGCTCAACGTATCATGGAGCCCACCAGTAGAAAATACAGACACAGTAGTTGAATATATTGTCAACGTCACCACACTGAGATCCTTTGACGCACATCTCATAGACCCTTCGGAGAGCTCCATAAAACCTATCAATGACACCATTAAATTGTCATCATCCGTGACTTTTAAGGTTCATAGTAACAAGACTTTCCTAGTGGTGAATGACTTACTGCCATTCACTATGTATGAGATCACTGTGACGTCATACAATATACACGGATCAAGTTTACCCAGCTATGTTATCAGGTAATTTTACAAATATACTCAATCCTTTCCAACATACCAACTAGATTACTTTATACCGGCTCAACATAGATGGGTGGTCGTTGTTAATGATAGATCTGTGCTTCGGGAAACATTATTTTTTCGTTTTAGTCGTCGTCTTCAATGGCAATCCTTTTTAGGTCACTTACGCTGACACCTGGTAAAATGAAGCCCAAAGACGTCGCAGCAGCTCCAAAGCTCCCCGACGTGAAATCATGCTGTACATCCGGCGGGGTCACCCATTACGGATGCGTTGAGAAGCTCTGTGACCCTACGAAAACATTCGAAATTGTAGTAAGTTTAGAAAATCCAGATACGTGTGTGTTGTGTGTTCACGAAACCATCTGAGCAAACGGATGGACCTCCAGTATCAATGTATATAGCATCAACATTTTGTCTGTTTCATTTCACTTCATCAGCAACATACCAGCAACAAAGTCACAATCATTGCGACATAACTATACACATACAACATTGGACATAACTGCACAAAGGTCGACTCAAAATGTACGAATGAGTGGGGGCTCGAATCTGTGTCTATGCCTAGAAGCTAAGTAGCCACTGTCCATAAGCATCCATCATGACATTTTGTTAGTCATCCATGTAGATATCTGTAGTAAAACATAGTCATAACCAAACAAATTAAACCAACACAAACATTTACATCAAAACAAGTTTTTAAAACAAAGCACATCTCCATTTGTGACTAACGAACAATCACTCCAAAAGGGCCCGTTTAACCTGTCAGTTGCAGGTGACAGATTTGATGATCTGCGCGCCGTGGGCTGGCGTCACGTTCGGTTGTTTGGCGAACGGGATGGATCATACTCCGTGCTGTCGGTCGAGAGGGCTGCCCGACTCCTGTCTGCCTCTGTGTAGTGGAAACATCACCAATCTGGATTTCAATCATTTCAAGTAAGTTCAACGAAAAGCGAGTACAATTTTTGAGCTTTGAAAAACTTGATTACCTATTCATAAACAATGCTATCTTATTAGATATTTTAAAAAGAAGTTTGATGATAAAATACAGTTTTAAGATAGATCCAATAGTTTATTTACAACCTTTTTTGTGGGTACTTTCATGTTTAGTTAAAAGTAAAAAAACAAACAACTTTTCCAAATTTTATTTTTTAAAGGTTAAGGTTTTTTTGTTTAACCAAGCAACTTCCTAAGGTCTTATCATATAGGTTTTAAAGTATATAATACGCTGCGGCTATATAACTTTGCTGAACTGCTGCTCAAGAAGTTCTTAAAACATTTTTATATACTCGTTCAACCACTTTCTTCATCTGGCAGATGTCTGCGCTACATGAACTCCTACACCAACTGCCTTCTCCAAGGCTATGGAGTGCTCCCAGGAGCCCCGTCTCGCCTCTACCTCACAAACATAGACACAGACTACGTAGTGGTCAACTGGTCCCCGCCAGTGACTTTGCCTGACACCGTGCAGTTCTACAACCTTCATTACAAAACTCTTCAGAACGGTGATGAGTTCAGAGTTTTAGAGAAGGTTAGTCATTTCAAACATGTTAATTTTAATAATACAAGTACTTTTTTCGTTGACTGTTAGGTACTAAGACTCAAGACAGAATAGATTTTGAAGTGATAACTACTTATGGGAGGGTAAACCGCTTCGTTACGTAACGCGTTACGGCGCCAGTCCGTCTAGCTTTCCTTTCTCTCACGCATACGACAGCGGTAGGCAGGCTCCTTCTCTCTCACTCTAACCCACAGCGCTAGTTAAATTAGTTTAAGTTATCCCTTCCGTCGGCCGTCCCGAGACGCACACGTTTTTTTTTTAGATAGTCATACAAAATAAATACAAAAATTTTTGCTTCCAAAAGCAAGTCCTATGATTGGATTGATACATTGTAGATTTATCATTACCGCTAAAACTAGATTACGCATGATCGCGAATTATGCAAAACGCCAACGATTCAAACATCAGCGCGCTGAATAAATTCCATTGTACAAGCGTAATCCCCTCCACTTTACATACACAAATTAGGCCATTGAACATTGCCCAACTATATCATTAAGCTACGGCCAAACTAACGCGTGTCTGTCAACCGAGAACAATGCAACAGCGCCATATTCATACTGACGATCTTTTTCGTGTTGCCCAGAGTCGTGTGTGACAGAGGGGCGTTGAAACCTGTTGCTATCTTTTTTTATACTTTGACGCCTCATAGGCTCATATGTGAATATGAGATTGACTCAGTCTCTACCGAGCCACATTCAAGTAGCAGCAGTAAAGCTGACCCTCTAGGCCCAGTCTGAAAATCAGTGCTGCTTCCTTACCATGTTTAGAAGCATTAAGCTGAGACTGGACTTGTTGGACTGCACTACTCGTTTCTAGTGTTGCTCTATTTTTTTGAAGTGATAACTTCTTATGGCAGAGAACCGCTTCGTTACGTAACGCGTTACGATGCCAGTCTGTTTAGCTTCCCTTTCTTTTACGCATACGGCAGCGGTAGGCAGGCTCTCACTCTAACCCACAGCGCTAGTTAGATTAGTTTAAGTTATCACTTCTGTCGGGCATCCCGAGACGCACACGTTTTCTTTCATCTTTGCATGTATACAAATATATAAATAATGCCGGACATTTGACACATCATCTGGCCCCAAAGTAAGCAGAGCTTGTGCTATGAGTACCCAAAGACTGATAATACTTATATCCTTTTTTTATAAACATATTATACCCAGACGCGAGACAAATACTTGCAGATCATACAAACATTTGTCCTGGGGCGGAAATCGAACCCGCAACCTTATACGTCTCAGCCTGGCGATGGCCCACTGCACCACAGACGTCATCTTATCTTTGTTCTTTCTCTTTTGGTGTGTGTCATACATTTTTGAATTCTTAAATACCTTCTATATTTATTACGCATGTGATAAGCAACAAGTAGGTAGTCCTCGGAAGTTGAAAGTATTTACTTCTGGCAGGCTGCCATGCGGAAACATTAGCAAGCGAAAGCCCCCACTTGTAAATAGAATTAACTTGTAATCAAACCAAATCTTTCGGAAGTAGCAACACTCGCACAGATGTTTACTTGAGAAGTTTGTTTGTGAATCCGAGCTGTATTTGGTCTGGAACTTTATGTAATTGTGTACAAAAAGTTTATTGTTAAATCGCTTTGAGCCACGTCAGTAGTCTGTGGGCGTAATTTAGTTGTACTATTAATTCTAATAGGAGCAGCCGGTAACTGTAGCTGTAGGATTTTACAAAAGGAAAACTAAGACGGTATTGACATGAAGTCTTTTTTTTTCACTTTGGTGCTAGATGATGTTGTGTGAAATGTTCGGCATTATTATTTAGTTTTTATTCAACTTTTTGTGGCTACGCAAGCACAAAGCTACCCTTACCCTAAGATTTAGATAAATAATATTATCTCCAAAAACTTACAAAAGCAACCTCATTTTTATCTGGACCTTAATTTTTTTACTGGCCTGTGAGCTCAGTTGGTAGTAGCTCACCCTTCTACGCTGTTGGGGTTGGGGGTTCGATTCAATCTCAAATAAAGCGTCTTAGCCGGTCCTTGCCTCACTGCGCCATAGAGGTCGTCAAAAAAGTATCAGTAAGTATGTATTTAGTATGTATTTAAAAATATATAAGTATTCTATCAGTCATCTGTTTACCATAATATATGCTATGCTTAGTTTGGGGCTTGATGGTCTTGTGTGCTTTAAAATAGGTATAGATAAAATCAACATTATAAGTGTGACTGTTCACAAGTAAAAAATATATCAGCATCCTAGTAGTATGTGGGTAGAAAATAATTTTGGGAACATTGACTTTCACCTAACATCCAAACATTGACTTAACTGATTAAAGCAACGAGCTCTGTCACTTATATTTCCCTTATCCTTACTAACGTTATAAATGCGAAAGTAACTCTGTCTGTCTATCTGTCTGTCTTTCTCGCTTTCACGCCAAAACTACTGAACCGATTTTAAATTTGGTACACAGATAGTCTAAAGCCTGAGAAAGGGCATAGGCTACTTTTTAATTGGAAAAAAGTGTTGTAAAGGGTTGAAAAGGGGGATGAAAGGTTGTATGAAACTATTGTCATTTTCAGAACTAGAAGCATACAATTTTAGGCTGTACCAGGCGCGAAGCCGCGGGCAGCAACTAGTATATTGATAAAATACAAAAAGTTACCTTAATTCTGGTTCAGGTTCATTCACCTTACATCTTGGAAGATCTAGAGTCCAACTCGGATTACGAGATCTTTGTGGAAGCAGTTAACGAACACGGTGTTGGAGATCCATCGCCCAGGCTCATCTTCAGGACACAAAGTCAAGTAAGTTTAATCTTCTGAACTATTAGACATAGTGATGATTCTCTCAGAGGTTTTACTCTCACTATCAGACAAACGTTTCTAGGTGTAGATATTGAGGACAGAATGTTAAAGGGTCAGGAATTTATCGTTAGCACAATTCTGATTGGCAAAGATAAATTTCTAACCCTTTCACTTCCTGCCACTATAAACACCTAAAACAGTCAAATACAGCTGATCCACGTATGGATCTCAGCTTTCGATGGTAGGATAGACAATGATACACAAGGTGAATGACCGTCTCGACATCAAATAACGTCAATACCTCTTCTACAAGGTAATTGAAGAAGAAGAAGAAACAGCCAACAACTACAACGTGACCGCCTGCTGTGAGAGAGTCCAAGTAGCCGGCGTATGCATGCCGTTATGCTCCTACGACGCCAAGATGTCGGACCTCAGGATGTTGGCTCCGCTTTGTGCGCAGGAGTTCCATAAGCTGCTGAGGTGTGGTGCTGGAGGTACGTACTAATGTCTGCTAGCTCAGTTGGATATTCTTGGTTCTCTACAGGAGGCCAACAGGTACAAGTGACGTAGTTATAATAACTCATGGTTCTACCAGGTCGTAACCACGAAGCATGCTGCATGCGTCGCGGCGTGCCTTTGAACTGCCGAGGCGTGTGCTCAGGCGCTTTTTCTGGTGGTGTCAACTCCTGCGTCCCCTACATCGGCAACATTGTGCAATGCTTTGAGGAAGGTCAGTTGTCAAACCCCTACTCGGTAACAACCTCGTACAATTCATGGTAAAGCTCTTAAGAATGAAAAGAAGAATGAAAAGGTAAAGAATGAAATTAGGGATCATTGAAGCATGAAGCAATTAGCTAGATTCTTGTTGTTGCGCCAGCTTACTCTACTTTTACTCTATTTTATTGCTAAACTTTGTCACTGTGCTACAATATTTTGACACAATATTTAGACATTTCAAAATACATCATGGAGCTAATCTCAACTAATCAGTCGTTCCATGAACAAGGATTTATTTAATTGAATCGCTAGTGAAATTACCTAAAGCCAGCTTGATTACTAACCAAGCTCCGGTAACCAGGTACGGGCATTCTTCCCGGGCCACCCCGCGAGCTGCACGCCTCAGTGTCGGGAGACAAGGTGTTCCTAGAGTGGAGCGCGCCGACCGACGGAGCCAACGTCACCTCCTACGTACTGCACTGGCAGAAACTGGACAACAACACGCTGCCTTACAGCTACAACAACATGCAGGCTAGCTACAACGTGAGTTAAAACTAGTATGACACATGGAAACCACCTGGAAATTTTAAACTTGAATTTAACTTTCAATCGGGTCAGTTTATATTGAGACTTTACTGCATTTTTTTCTAATAAGTCTTACTGGATTGATATGAATTTTACTGAACAATCAGTAACATCTATCTAATCAGAGGGACAAGAGTGGACAAGTGTAAAATAAACCGGATGTATCAAGCATGGTCCCTTTTCGTCTACAACTTTTTACGTAATCCTCTCTACTTCGCTCTCTGTGGTAAAATCACAAGCTTATGCGGGCTCGCTTTGCTTGCCTCTAATGTAGGTGCTTAGTGCATCTATGGTCTGCGGACTTTTGAAAACCAAGGAAGTGGTTCTTTATGATAATAATTATGTAAACTTATCTCACTTAATTTAATAGAATTATAACAAACTTGGTATCAAGTCTTCTATAGCCGCTCTTGTATACTAGTTCAAAAATGATTCCCCATCAGCAAATAAACGAGACGGAGACGACTGCGCGCATCGAGCAATTGGAAGCGAACAGCACATACCACTTGTTCGTGGTCGCCGTCAACGAGCACGGAGAGTCTCTGCCTTCCAGCATGCTGCTCTTCAACGTCACTGGCACCGGTGAGTACTCACGTACAACAGATAACTGTTGTTCAACTCTAGGCGGTGAACCTTCAAAATTTGTCTTCCAAAACAAAACAAATTCCAAAACAAAAATTTGGCTAGTAGAGCTCCTCGGGGAGCCCTAAGGGTTCTTCTAGTCTAGTGCAGTCTAGTGTTAGGGTGTTTGTTTTTGTTTCACATTCTTCTCATAAAATATAATGAAATTAAATTGTCTCTGGGATATGGTGGGTGTAGTAAAAATAACTCCTCACAAATGAGGGCGCGGCCAGATCGGATTTTAGAATTTAGATTTCGAGATGCTTTAACTTGCAAATTCGCATCAAAACAATCAAATCCTTGATTTGCTGAATATTGAATCTTGATTTACGAAAGACAACAACTGTCAGAAAGGAAAAGAAATAAACTTACGCCTGTAATCCGAAATCATAGCATAACTCTCCGTAGATCTCTAGGTACTCGTACCTATCAGATCATCCGTAAGGTAGATAGAGGCTCGTTCAAATATTAATATTCATCACACTTTTCCACAGCAGTTAGTGATCCAAACTTACTTATATTCAAACCGCGAAGAGACCTTTTATTAATTTTAACAAAACTCGTGAAAAAGCAGCTGCTTCACGCGTGTTCGAGCCAATCCCAAACTTTACGTCCCACAGACATCACAGCATCTAGGGTCTTGGTGCTATTAACATAATATGCTAAGTGCTTAGGCATTTGTACCTAAGCCTTGTTGGTGATAAACCAAGAGTAAATCAAGGATTCATAATCATTAATGCTAGGAAAATCTGAGGCCACGGATTACAACGCACA
Organism: Lampropteryx suffumata; assembly: GCA_948098915.1. Classification (NCBI taxonomy): domain Eukaryota; kingdom Metazoa; phylum Arthropoda; class Insecta; order Lepidoptera; family Geometridae; genus Lampropteryx; species Lampropteryx suffumata. The sequence goes on along the minus strand of OX402564.1, from coordinate 1,538,860 downwards.
AGATTGTGGTGGATGGTATAAACATAGAGAGGCTTACGCCCAACTGTCGGTGAAGCAGGCTGACCGTGATGATGATGAATGTTAGAATCATAAAGATTATTTTGAATGAAAACCGTATCGTAACGTGTTTTACACCTGAAATTCGACTGCGGAATGCCGGTGGTAAAATTTGGACGATGAAACATTCCTCTACGTGTGCTTTAACCATATCTTTAACCATAGCTTTAACATGTCAATTATCCAAATAGTCAACGCACTAGTACCTAGAATCTAGAAGATTACCAACCCTCGCGAGCTTGTGGGCGTGGGCCCATGCCGCGGGCTGATTTCTTGAATCATATAGAGTATTCTCGATCAAATCACTTTTCAAACTACCCTTGACTTGACTGGCCTGTCAGCTTGGTTTGTAGCAGATCTACCTTCTGCGCTGTTAGTGGAGTGTTCGACTTCCTCCCAGGACATGCACATGCGGTCTGTACATTTAACACCGATAATGTTTATTTCTTTATAATGTTTATAATCCAGCATTTAATAATTTGTACAGAGGAAAAGGAGGTGTCCGGTATTCCATCTCCGCCGCATTCGCTGTCAGTGTCGTCGCACTCGGCCACCTGGCTAACCCTCACCTGGCAGCCGCCGCAGTTCTCGCAACCAGACGAGAAGATCACCTACACGTAACTACACCCTTCAACTATTTCAACATTGCCATCATAATACATCGAACTTATTAGGTATAACTAATGTTGTACACATTGGGCCAAGGTGCTGAGCCAGCATGATCGTCCAAAGTATCGAATTCCAAAGATCACTGTTTACACATTGGCGTATTAATAATTCTGCATTGGCTCTTTGATCAAGATCGACGTAGAACCATGATGTATTTTTATGTTATATATAAATCACATAGTATAGCAGCTTTTCTTTAGCAACTTTCTTTGTTTTTGTTATTTTGTTGTGTATGTTTTGGAAATTAATAGTTCATTAAGGTACATTTCTATTAATTCATTTCATTAATTGCTTGTCCACGCCGCTGTCGTCGCAATTCTCAGGAACTTATATTTTACTCACGAACACTGCAACTGTCTTTGCTGACGAATAATATTAAACTGAATATGACACCAATGTGTGAACGCTGTTTGCGGAATGAGCTAAAATCCTTTGATGTGTGCACGAAAAACCGACAGTATTAGGTTGGTTGGTCAGTGTTGGCCTTCAACTTCCAACATACGCCAAGTAGATCTCTACAACGTTGGCCCAACACGATAGCCCAGCACATTAGCCAATGTATACAGATAAAAAGGCAAATGGCAGACAACTTTTCGTGCAAATGCCTACATGCGAAACTTTTTACGCTGGTAGTACTATTTCATTTTGGTGGATCAGAAGTAAACAGTTCTTAAATTTAGGGTTAGTCTCCTGAAAAACAACACTCATCATATCATCATCAAATTTATTTTCTACCTTAAAAAACTGCGTTCTGATTTTCATATCAAAATCAACCAACGGATATCACGACTATCCTTTATACCATAACTTATTTTATAGCGTAGCGAATATGTAGAATATTGGTAAAAACATAAAAACAAAGTTTGTATAATATAAAATGTAGCAAAATTCTTCGTAATTTGGCTAGCTAAATTGAATTGTATCTCCGATATAGAAAGTGTTTAAATTTCATAAATAATAATAATAATAATGCCGGACATCTCACACATGCATCATCTGGTCCCAAAGTAAGCGAGCTTGTGTTATGGGTACCACATGACTGATATACTACTTATATACTTTTTTTTTAAGTACATACATATTATACATAGAAACAGACCCGAGACAAATACTTACAGATCATACATTTGTCCCTCGGCGGGAATCGCACCCACTGAAACAGATAAAATAGTTATCTATTTTGTCCAAAGACTTTTAAAGGTGCAATAGCCTGTTGAGTCAGTGTTTCCGTAGTTAAAATCTGCCTAAACCGTGTTTAGAGCATGACCGTGTTATTTGTAATTTAGGTTAAATAAAGATCAAAAAAAAAACCGTTTAAGAGTGTGTCAGAAGAAGGAAATTTATATAGTACTAGCTGACGGCAAACTTCGTACCGCCTCAGAATCAATAAATAAAAAAGCAAGCATTTTTTTTTCATATTTACTCACCTTTTAAACCTTCCCTAGACTTCCACAAATAATTCAAAACCAAAATTAGCCAAATCAGTCCAGCCGAACGGCTTGACTCGAGTTTTAGCGAGACTAACGAACAGCAATTGATTTTTATTATATAGACTAGCTGCTGCCCGCGGCTTCGCTCGCATGGTACCTACATAAAAAGTAGCCTATGTCCTTCTACAAGGTCTCGTCTATCTCTATACAAAATTCATCAAAATCGGTAAATAGTAGGGATTGCTGGACAATGCACACAACACCATCTAGTCAAACTAATCATAATGGTGACTAGATGACTTATAAAATATTTATATATTTTTAAATACATACTTATGATACTTTATAACACGCAGACATGGAACAAACACCGTGTTCACACAAATGTTTATCCTGGGAGGGAATCGAACCTACAGCGCTATAATAAGTCTAATATTAATCTGTCTATTTGTCAGACAAACAGACGGACATTATAAATTATAAGGGTTTTTTGTGGACTTCAAAACCCTAAAATGGTAATTGGCGCATACATTATCGGCCATTTTAATTACATTATATGTATATATGTATGTCGTATCCCTGTCGTTTAAGCTTCTACCGCGTTAGACCGAGACCGAGGTGGGATGAGTGACGCGGTCAGCCAGAGGCAGCGAACGTATTTCGAAACGAACCTTATCTGAACTGAATAATTGACTGATAGACGATTTGAAGCTAATTGAAGAACGTCCGATTTATTCCTACTGTAAAAAACCTAGCTACTGAAAATAAAAATACTACCCATCATTTTAAAAATTCTATTCGGTTCTAATTCTTCATGAACCTTAGGAACACTTTGGTTTCGTTATACACATTAGTTACACATATTCCAACCAGGCCTTATCAAGGTCGGTTTTATTAGGTGTATCTAGGTAGACAGACAGATAGATAGATAATATATAATAAGCTTTATTTAACATAACACTAAAAGAAAAATAAAGAAAAAATTTTATTACATAAAAAATCTAAAAAAAAAATACACGAGTGACAACTAACACAAAAAGTAGCTAAAAAACAAGGTAGGTGCAAGGAGGTCTGCGCTGTAGTTTGTCAAAAAGGTCCCGACTGAGACGCAAAAGGTTGCGGGTTCGATTCCCGCTGCAGGACAAATGTTTGTATGATCTGCAAGTATTTGTTTCGGGTCTGGGTGTTTCTATGTATAATATGTATGTATTTACAAAAAAATATATATAAATAGTATATCAGTTATGTGGTACCCATAACACAAGCTCTGCTTACTTTGGGGCTAGTTGATGTTGTGTGAAGTGTCCGGTATTATTATTATTATTTATTATTATTACTCTGCGCCATGATATGGCAACGCTGGTTTTCAGACTGAGCCTGTATAGAATATAATAGAATAGAATAGAAAATATTTAATTAACGCCACATAACAAATACAGTTGTGACTCTATTAACAGAGAGAAAAGTAGGTAAAAGTGATTCGATTAAAAAAACTTCATCAAAGTTCAAAAAAGTCATCGTGGTAGCAAAAGCTGTAGATATACAGCTCAAACGTCAACCTTTTTTTGGGTTTCAAACGTATCATAACTAAAAAAAGCTACATCTTTTTACAAAAACAAACCCTGTCTGATTTCCCCAACAGGATGTTCTACAAATCCCCGTCCGCCCTACACCAGGGCAACGTCACAAACATCACCACCACAGTACCAGGACATACCCTCGAGAAGCTGACTCCGAACACCCAGTACGTGATCTGGGTGCGAGCCCACGCGGCCGCCGGGGACTCACAACCTTCGGAGACACTCCTGGCCTGGACTGACCCTGCCTATCCAGCGTATGTGGAGGTAATAAATAGGTTTTTTGATTTCTGCTGGAGTTACTAGTCCACAAAAGTGCCTCTGTCATGGCCCAGCGATTTCTTAAGTCGCAGAATGCATTTGGATAAACACAGGCTATACTCACGTATTATTTGTCGATGGAGGCACCGACACTGTTTCGATTCATCTAGAGAATCTTCATCAGGGTGAGTTGATCCGCGGTCCGTGAGTTGTCGCTGGCGTTCAAGATTCGCACTGTTGAGTGTCGGTTTCTCCATCGACAAAACAATACGTGAGTAAAATCCGTGTTTATAAAAAGGTATAATTCAAATAAATAAATAAATAATGCTGGAAATTTCACACAGCATCACCGAGCCTCATGACTGATATTACTTTTGAAAGTGAAATTGCAGAATGCTGATTTTAGTTTTCACCCGGTACTCTTCCAATACACTCCTCAATATCCGATATTTTGTTATATGTAGACAAGGTATTATAAGTATGTCTTAACAAGTTCTTCTTCTTCATCCTATCGCTTTTTTTTAAGGTTAAAATATTTTTATTTAGATTCAGTTTTATTTTTTTTAAGTTCTACAACACGCCGGTTACCACACGGTATTTTCCATCACCAGTGAAAGTGAAATATAGCGTCACCTGGTAAAGCACACATAAATATATTCGATCAGAAAAAACTCATTGATGCACAGATTCTTCTTGACTGGGGTTAGGAGGAACCGGCACCTAGATTCACTAGCATGTAAGAAGACGATTCAAATTTGTCCTTGTGTTCTTGTTCTTCTTCTTCTTCTTCTTTGTTATTGGCATGTGTCATAATAATGTCATGTTTGAAAGTGTCGGTGTTTATATTGTTTATAGTTATGTCACAAATCAAATCTTGTCGTTCGTCATTTGTTATTTTATTTAAAATGGTGCCTTTCATTTAAAATAACGACGGATTTTTTTTGCTCCGATCACAAAAAAACAAAGCTTTTATTGCAACCGAGTCAATAACTCTAGCTCTATTTAAGTAAAACAGCAAAATTACTGACAAAACCAGAAATAACTCAATAAAAAAATAAAAAATATAATGAAAAATATATAAAATAAGAGTTCAATGCTTACTTCGCAAGACGGCCAAAAATAATTTGTTGTGCTTGTGATTTTATTTAATAAAAAATATTTTTTAAATATAGTTTTATTTTTTATATTTTTTTTTATTTAAAAAAGGAAGTCCTTTGACTTTGACTTTGACATTGAATAAAATTATAAAAAATGTAGTATTTGGTTGATACAAAATAAGATCGTTCATATATTTTAACATATATTAGTTAGACCGGCAAAAGTACAGCATTAGGACATTGTGTAAATTGTCCAGAAATATTTGTTATTTATTTATTTTAACGGGTTTTCTGAGGCAGGGAAACGTTCAGTTGCTAGCAAACCCAATACTTATTGATAAGTGAAATATCAAGTATCATTCGCGCGTTGCAAACTATAAGACATGAAAGATGGCTTTTTATGTTTCACAAGTGCTATGTTACGGACCGACCTTGTAGATAATTATATAGTAGGAAGTAAGTGGGTACCGGTCGAGGCATTGCATGCTGGTCGAACAGTGGACGTCTGTTATTATTGTGCGGAGAACGCTTTAATCTCGGCTTAGAAAAGCATTTATCGGAAAAATAAACGTTCTCTAACACTTCGTTACCGTGCCATCCCCTTTGAGTCCGTTTTATTGCGCCTCAAAAGAGCCATTTGCATTTTTTGATAGAAGGGGAGATAGGGAAAGTACCTCGCAAGGAAACTTAAATGAAATCTGGGGGCGCTTGTAATATTCTGTTGTTACTGGATTCAAAATTGATGATGAAGGGGTGAAAAGATTGGAGTAACGTCAAACTGTGACTTATCATAATATTCGAATTAAATTATGAAAAGCAACGCAAATCAAATTAAACTTATCTACACCTAAATAATAATAATAATAATACCGGACATTTCACACAGCATCCATCATCTGGCCCCAAAGTAAGCAGAGCTTGTGTTATGGGTACCAGATGACTGATATACTACTTATATACTTTTTTTTTAATACATACATATTATACATAGAAACACCCAGACCCGAGACAAATACTTGCAGATCATACAAACATTTGTCCCGCGGCGGGAATCGAACCAGCAACCTTCTGCGTTTCAGCCGGACCTTAGCCCACAGAGGTCGTCATTATGCTCCTTTAAATAAAAATATAAGTATTATTTCTGCCATCTGGTCACCATTATACAAGATACCTATGCTTAGTTTGGGGCTAGATGGTGTGGTCGTATTTATTATATTTAACTAACAGTTTTAACCATATTATGCTTGTAAATCTATGCTTGAGTTTAAATGTTGTTCTGAAATACGGGCATCAAATTATAAACTCTGTCAGCCCGTCACCGTGTGATCTAAACTTCAAAGTTATTGTTTACTAACTAGAAAAGACAGGTTCCGCTCCAATTTTCGCGAAGCCGTAGCATGGAACGTGTTCTGAAAATTCAGCCGGTAGTTAGGCTGGGACGCCGAGGGCTAAACTGGATTGAAAGTTTTTTTTGTTTTCCTCGCATAGTGAATACTAGTAGGTAAGGTAGCTCTATTTAAGTAATATTTTTTTTAGTAAAGTATAATCATTGTAAATCTTACAGTTCACTAGCTTCTGTCCGGGGTTTCGTACGTTTGGTACTTATATAAAAATGTGACCTACGTCCCTCCCCAAGATACAATATATCTGCTTACAAATTTCATCACGCTAGTCATGAAAAAGCAGAAAAATTTAACGACTCCTGTAGGCCAAGGGCCATGGCCTGACTGAAACGCAGAAGACTAAATATTTTTATTCAATACAATCACAAGGATCACTTAGAAACGTCTTATATACTAGGTGAATTTAGGTGCCAATTCCTTTTAACCAAAGTTCGGAAAGTACTGGCAAGAAACTCGGCCTGGCCCTAGCGCTTTTTTGTAGGATCCATAACTAGATTGACTACGAAAAACTAACACAATATTTATTACAGTAGTTTATACATTTCAAACCTGTCTGTTAACTGTCTGAGGGCAGACTGTTAAGGATATAATTCCCGCCGCGGGATAAATGTTTCTATGATCTGCAAGTATTTGTTTCGAGTCTGAGTGTTTTTATGTATAATATGTATGTATTTACAAAAATTTAAGTATATAAGTAGTATATCAGTCATGTGGTACCTACGCATAACACAAGTTCTGCTTACTTTGGTGCCAGATGATGTATGTATGAGATGACCGGCATTATTGACTGACAGAGACGCTTTTGAAGTTATACATAAAGTATCGATGGATATGGATTCTTGTGCAATATTTTTGATACCGTGTTACTAGTTATTTCGAACCAGTGTGGTGAAAGGATTAAAGTGCGCCTCAGAGGTTCCTATCTTACACTTGCCACATGTTTCCGATCTATTTTATTGGATTCTAAGACTTGCCTGTCCTTACGATGTTTTCCTTGTCCATTTGAGAGTACTGGTATAGCGTGTGAAATTTTTTTAAAGCGAAAAACCTTGCGCTTCCAAATCCATTAGTGGATTAGAAACGGAAGGCACAGGGGCACTACCAAACACCACATGTTCGTGCGTTAATAATCAGTCATGTTACGGAGCAAAAAACTGGTGGTTTATTTATTTTATTTTTTTCCCAACAGCCTCCAACAGTGAACCCTGTGAACCTGGTGGTGGAAGGATCCAGCATGACCATCCTCTGCATCGCTATGGGAACCCCGACACCAACCATCTCGCTCTACATATCTGGTAATTTTAACTATGAAGTCTATTAAGCATATTTTACAAAGCAAGTGCTATTTTATTTCTGTCAATTTTAACTCAGCTTTATATAAACGGTTTCCAAAAATAAAAAGTAATTTTGAGAGATAATTCGCTTAAATCTGAAATATAATATCTAATCTTCAAAATTTCAAGCGCCATAACGCTTCCAATGATCTTCAGCGGTTATAGCGTCAAATATTAGAAATAATCGAATTTCAACATTCGCGATTCCAAAAGCCTTATTCCTCACGGTTCCAAGACTTCAAAATTCTTCGTAATAATTAACCGATTGTTATATTGTAAAAACAAAAATACTTGAACGAATGTGCTAGCAGTATACAATCACAACAAGCACAATGCATGATAAATTAAATAAAAACTGTCTAGACATGTACCTATTTAAAAAGTATTTTCAGACAATGTATTGTGTATAATAATAACGCCAGACATTTCACACAACATCATCTGGCCCCAAAGTAAGCAGAGCTTGTGTTATGGGTGCCACATGACTGATATACTATTTATATACTTTTTTTTGTAAATACATACATATTATACATAGAAACACCAAGACCCGAGACAAATACTTGCAGATCATACAAACATTTGTCCCGCAGCGGAAATCGGGTCTTGGCCCACTGCGTCACTGAGGTCGTCTATATAGTGTATAGGTTTATTGTATCTTAGTACAAGTAATTATTTTAATATATATCATTATATGCAAGTAAATAAGATTATAATAGTCATAGAGTAAATCAGAAAAACACGCCTACGTCTACGTCTTTTGTCTATAAAATTAAATATTGCAACCTTTAACATTATATGCTGCTTTTTCCAAATATCTCTCAGACCGAATAAATATGATTCGTTTGAGATATATCTAAAGATAAAGCTTGTAACACACCAAACATATTAAATTTAGGTACGTGCTGATACTTGTATAAATTTAAAAGGTTTTAACTTAGAAAACTTAGAATTCTGAAGTGTGCACGGGAGAGCCGTGAGGAATAGAGATTCCCAGCAGTGTATAAGACGGTTCATTAACTTTAATATAATTTGCCGTAATGAAAATTAATTTACCTAAATGAAATCACGAAATCGTCGCAAAATTCAAGAGGTTTCTGTCTATACCTTAGAGTATAATAAAAGTATAGTGCCTATGCAAGTATGAACTACTAAACTTTTTCCTAGTTGACATCTTCGAACTTTAAATTCTCAAAACGTTTTCAGTCACCTTCAAAACGCCCACCGCTTCGCGCGCGTGTCTACTTACATAAAAAGTAGCCTATGTCCTTCTCCAAGGTCCCATCTATCTCTTTACCAAAATTCATCAAAATCGGTTTAGGCGAAAACGTGACAGACAGACAGAGTTACTTTCGCATTTATAATATTGGTAGGGATAATATTCTAGTAAAAGTTTACTTCTGAGATTTGAAACCACAAATATATTATTAGAAAAATGGAGTAGTAAAGTACGACACGACAATTAGCTTGTTATAAAAATTAGCTTGATGTGTACGACAACAAGCTATATTTCTAGTTATATTTAAATATTTGATGCTCTCATTATTTTAAGTAAACCTCGGTTTTTCCTGTTTTCTCGGCCTCACTTGCTGTTAAAAAAATTTATTATAAGAAAAAGTTTTTTCATTTAACCTTGTTTACTCCGAGGTAATTTTCTTAAACAGATTGAAAACTAAGCTCGTCGCGTTGTCGTGAATATCCCGAGATCTTAATTAATTTTGTCTGGATTCTTTTTAAGCTTTTTAAGTGCTAAGAGTGGCCCTAATACTCAGTTTATTACAAAACAGCGAATTATAATTGTTAAACTCTCAAATTAAACAAAGATATTTTTTGACTTATTTTTTTACAAGATCAGCGGTAACCGGCTACTCGCACTTAGATGCAAACACGCTATGCTGCTGTCGCACTTATTCAATAGAAAGAGGAGCTTACGAGAGTGCTACAAACTGTTTTGATGGATAGCACATTATCTTTTGCATGTTGTATGTGTAAAAAAGTCAAAGTCAAAGTCAAAAGAAACTTTATTCAATACAATCACAAGGATCACTTTGAAACGTCTTACATACTAGGTGAATTTAGGTGCCAATTCATCTTAACCAAAGCGCGAGAAGAACTGGCAAGAAACTCGTCCTGGTCCTAGCGCATTTTTTGCATGATCCATTTTATAACTAGATACCTTAACTACGAAAAACTAATACAAGAGAGTTTATACATTTTAAGTGTGTCGGTTAACTGTCTGAGGGCAGAGCGACATGAGGCCATGCCTTCTTATCAATAATATAGTCATTTATATTATAATAAGCTTTCTTCAAAAGACTACCCTAAAATAAGTGATCTATTCATAATGAAGATGGTATGTCTATGCGACTGGTGACATACTGTATATGTAGGTACTATTGTACTCGTATGTCTGCTAGTATTATTGTTAACCGACTTTATCAAAAAGGAGGAGGTTCTCAATTCGTCGGAATCTTTTTTTTTTATGTATGTTCAACGATTACTCGAAAACGGCTGAACCGATTTGGAAAATTCTTTTTTTTTTGAAAGGGTATACTTCACAGGTGGTCCCATATAAATTTTATCAAAATCGGTCGAGCTGAAAATCAACGAAAATCTAAAAATTGAAATCGATGATGTTTCCATCTACTTCGATACCTCGCTGTCTCATTGGAGCGGTGCGTTTATTTGGCCTACCCATATTATATATGTACAAAATACATCTACATTCCACTAAAAATTTATTATAGGCTCAAATTTCATTCAATGAAGTCGGTTTCTTTTTAGTTTTTAAAACGTAATTATTTTTATTAAAGATTTACGACAAATGTGAGTGCCGAGACAAGCTTTTGTCAGGTTTTAAGGTACAATATCTATCAAAGTCATTGTATAGTACAAAATATTACTGCTTTATTTGGTGCGCAAAGTATTTTCAAAATAAGTTGCTTTGGTTTTTCATACTTATTTTTTCGTTTTGTTATCTTGATCCCGTACTATTAATTTCATCTGTAGTATTCCAATGGGGATGGTATTAGCAGGAAATAACCAACCTTACGCAATCTGGAAATCTCTCAACAGACTGCGAGCACAAGTGGGTAGATGCAGATATGATTTGTTTAAGTGGGGAATGCTGGTTGAGTCACTTGTACAGTGCGACTGTGGTGCTCCCTTCCAACTATGTCTCATCTACTTGATTGCCCTACTTGGCCCTCCTCTTGCACAAGAGCTGACCTCAACACCGCCTCGGACGCCGCTATAGCTTCATCAACATTTTTGTCGAAGCAAATTTAATTATTTTGAGAGAATATTGATACGAAAGAAGAATTCTAGTCTAGAGTCTGGCGAGACCAAGGGTCTTGCCAGACAAGACAAGACTATGGGTCAGGGACGACAAATCACGTCAAGCTCACGCTTCCGTATATTATATCGCGTTTATTTAAGTATTTGTCTCGGTTCTGGGTGTTTCTATGTATAATATGTATGTATTTACAAAAAAAAAAGTATATAAGTAGTATACCAGTCATGTGGTACCCATAACACTAGCTCTGCTTACTTTGGAGCCAGATGACGCTGTGTGAAATGTCCAGTATTATTATTATTATTTAGGATCGCCAACAGCACACATGAACTTATGGGCACGAGTGCCTGGTAATGCATTAACCTAATATTTAAATAGTTAATCTAATAATTTGTCAATAACATTTTTGAAATGTGTACCAATTACAGGTGTACAGCATTTTGAATACAATAAAATGATTTAGCCCAGACATTAAATTTCAAACTGCTAAAACTGAAGCAACATAAATAATAAAACTAATTACTATTTCTAAATCCTAAAATAATAAACAGTACAGGTAAAAGTCAAGTCGTCCGAGTAAGTAGATTTAGATTAACAGTAGGTATAGGATGACTAGGTAATTATTATAAGAATGTAGGATACATTCAAATAATATTTTATGTAGGTTAGGTAGTATGTGTATCCTGCATTAACATTTACTAGCAGATTATTTTAAAAGTAATTTTGAAACAGTGCGATAGTTTAGATTTAAATGTAGCAAGTGAATTTATATGTTTTAATAATTGTAGGTAGTTTATTGTAAAGCTTGTGTGCTTTCAAAAGTGATCATTTGTTTGCCATAGCATGTTCGTATCTTTGATATGATAGATTTGATTTGATATGAAATTATTATATTGTTACTCATAACTCCCATCATTTATGAAATCGTTTTAAAAAATTAACATATAAAATATTCTAATTAGTCCCATAGAAATGTCATCAAAATCAGTTCAGTCGTTAGGTTTTTCAATTAAAATAGCTGGAAAAAATATGCATCCAAGTAAACGAAATTTCGTATTTTTATATAAAAGAAGACGGTTTTCTTTTTAGCTTTTAAAACGTAATTATGTGAACATCGTTGCAAATATTCACGTCCACACACCAAGTTTGCCAACGCCATCGAATTGCCGGCGATCATAGTCGCTGCGGTGTGTATCTGATTTATCTCAAAACCCTCAATAGCTTGACGTAATTTGAGGGTTTTGAGATAAATACAGCCCCTCCCTACACTAACTCTACACTCAAGCTACCCTACTTCTGATCTAGACTGAACAGATTTCCCCTGAACAGGGAGTTCTGGGTAATTGGGAGCGGCTTACGTAACATTGTAAGCCGCTGGCGAGCTCCGATACATTTCCAATGTATTGTGTTTTTATACTGATCGATTTTAACGTTTGCTCTAATTGAATTTCGCCAGGCAGCCGCTTTTGGTTAGATAATTGTTTACGAGAGGTTTTTGCTTCATTATAGTAACTAAACACACTCAGAGTCGTGAATAATTAGCTAAGACGCTCTTTAGATTATTATACTTGGAGATTGGACAAATAAAATACTTAGTATTTTATTTTTTAGGTAACTTTAGAGCAATTTAGGTAATCTTTAATAACGCTGAGTATGGCAGATAATATGCTATCAAGATTTGTATGATTGGATAATAATTTAAAGAGCGACTTAATTAACTTACTGCGACACTCAGAGTCATGAATAGTTAATTAAGTCACTCCTTAGATTATTTAATTTGAGGATTAGATAAAGAAAATCTATACTAATGAGCAATTTAAGTAATCTTTAATAACTCTTAGTGTGGAAGTATGCTATAAAAATTGTAAGCAAAAATGTTTTATAATTTTAAATATATTTGCTACTAAAGGCGAATATTGTTTTCTTTTGTATATTATTTAAATATTAATTAAGTTTACAGAAAAAATCTTAAACCAATTATCGACAGAAAATCTGGCTAGAAATAATATGTAATATACCTAGTCTCATTTAGATTTGTTTACGTAGTAGGTACTAATAGTTATTCTGTGCAAAGGTTGTGTATTGAAGGTTGTTAGATGTTTATTCTGTGTGTGGGTGTTATAAAGTATCACAGATATAAATCCTTACTCATTACTAATATTATAAGTGCGAAAGTAACTCTGTCTGTCTGTCTGTCTCGCTTTCACAAAACTACAGAACGGATTTAAATGAAATTTGGTGCACATATAGTCTAAAGCCTGAGAAAGGACATAGGCTACTTTTTAATTGGAAAAAAGTGTTGTAAAGGGTTGAAAAGAGGGATGAAAGATTGTATGAAAGTATTGTCATTTTCAGAGCTACAAGCAATAAATGTTAGGCTGTTGTTTCCTACTAATATTAGAAATGTGAAAGTAACTCTGTCTGTCTGTCTGCTACGTTTTCACGTCTAAACCGCTGAACCGATTTTGATGAATTTTGGTATAGAGATAGATGGGACCTTGGAGAAGGACATAGGCTACTTTTTATGTAGGTAGCATGGGTGCGAAGCCGCGGGCAGTAGCTAGTAGCATATAAATAACATCTGTCATCTGGTTCCTGTAGTACTAGCTATACTTACCACGGGCCTAGATTGTTCTATGCGAACTATTTACCAATATTAATGATTGCTATACTCTTCTCACGCGGGGTACCTACATAGTAACTTGTATGTACAAAGTAGCTTGTATCCTTCCCCAAGATACTACGAGTATCTTTTTCTTCACCAAATTTCACCATTTAACTGCTTAGCCGTTTGAAATGTTTAAACAATAAATTACGTTTTAAAAACCAAAAGGAATCCCGATTTCATTGGATACAATTTAAGACCAGAAAATTACTTGATTTTGAAATGTTTAATGAAAAGTAAATGTATTTTGTTTATATATAATATGGGTAGACCAACTAAACGCACTGCTCTGCACTGCACGTAACGAAAATATCATCGATGTATACTATTTTTAGATTTTTGATGATACTTTAAAAACCGCTCAACTGATTTCGATAAAATTTAAATGGAACCACCTGGGAAGTATACCCTTTAAAACAAAAAAATAATTTTCCAAATCGGTTCAGGTGTCTATGAGAAATCGATAAACATACATATTGAGAACCTCCTCCTTTTTGATGAAGTCGGTTAAAAAGAGAAAAAAGGCTACCACTTAAAAAAACACCCAGACTCGAGTATAATAAAAGTATAATCAAAATAAATAATAAATATTGTTGGGCAATTCATACAGCAACATCTAGCCTTAAACTAAGCATAACTTGTATTATGGTGACCAGATGACTGATAGAATACATATATGTTTTTAAATATATACTTTTGAATTGATTATTGATGCATTTCACTTTTTCTTATCCTGTAAATATGTATGTACATATTATTTTTATCATAAATCACTCATATTATTTTCATCATCCCATATTCAGCCATGTTGATTTCTATCCATCCAAAGGTTGTCTGGCAGAGATCGCTATCTAGCGATAAGACCGCCCATTGTGCAATAAAGTATTTTCTATTCTATTCTATTCTATGATTATTATTATTATACTTTTGATACTAGGTCGCCTGGTCCGCCAAGAAGTGACCCGCCATATGGTGACAGTGATCCACAACGTAACGCGAGACATGGACCAGATCTCGTGCTATGCGGACAACGGCTACGGGACCCCCATGCAGGCTTCTAGAAAGATCAATATTTCACGTAAGTTGCTTCTTCTTCTTCTTTGTTATTGGCATGTGACATAATTATGTAAATTTTGCCAGTGTCAAGTGCTTATACTTTATAGTCAATTTGTTTGTTAGTATAGTCGATGGTCAATTGTCAATTCTAAACGTCATCGCGGAATGGCCGTCTAGAATTTTCTCTTGGGATTCCTCGTCGTTCAAATTACATGGCACCATAATACACATATAATTCAATTGTCTATTCTTGTTCTATGTAGTCACAATTTATTAATTAAAACTCCGCTAAGGTTACTGAATAAAACATGCAATAAAATGAGTAAAAAATATTAAATTAGCAGAGCTATGTTACTTCATGAAATTACAAACGAATAATCCACGTAAGTTCGCCGTGAATACATGTCATGTCTTAAAAGTCATGTCATTAAAGTTGAATTTAATCTTTGTGCGATATCAAGGCCACAAATAGAAGACTATCATATAAACACACACGAAAGTAGCCTCCGTGGCGTACTTTAATCTATTCACCACACTGGTATGAAATAACTAAACACATGATAAGAAGAAGACACTAATGTGTTGTTTAAATGTGTAGCCATTTCTATTCTTTGACATTAAAATGACAAAGACAAAGCACTTAAGCGCCGTAATATCTAATTATGTAATTGATTCATAACGGCATATAATTAAATCGATATCTGTGTATGCCCTTTTTTCGAACAAAATATTTCAAAGTTAAACCAAAAATACTGACTTGCACACATGTATGCACACTAAATAAATCAAATTATATATACTGTTTAATGGTATTTGCAGAACTCTTATGCTCCTACCGTGACCTTGTATTAGTCTTCTGGCGCTTCGGCGGCCCCTGCCGCGGCACGCTCGCTTCGCTCGCTCGCCTTGCGCGTTGTTTTCTATACTCTAACATAACCTAACCAATTGTAGGACATGTTTAGTTAATCAATTGGTTTTTTAGCACAGCATTCATTTTTCTGGTATGCATTTAGTTAATTAGTGGAGTTACCTAGTGTGCTGACAAATTATACAGATGTGCATTTAAAAATATCCCATTGATAACCTTTTTGAATAATGATTGTTCTTCAATACTCTTTCTCTGTCTTCAACCTAAAAGTAAATCGTCAAAAGTATTTCTGCGCCGTTTTCACTGTCATTTGATTGAATAGCGGAAATGACACCCCATGGCGTGTGTACTCGTAATAGACACCATCATTCAGCATTTATTATATACTAGCTGTTCCCCGCGGATTTGCCTGCATGGTACGTAGATAAATGCAGCCTATATTTATTTAGGGTATCGTAAAGTTAAACACGTAAAAAAAAGCGAGTCTTATTATAGTAGTCGCATATGATGTGTAACATCTGACATCTCACCTTGGTAATTAGCAATATTAACAATACCCTTAGTTAGTTTATATAACAGCACACCTGATACACAACACTGTAGGTTACTCGCATTGCTTTCTCGTCACGCACACGGACATACTGTTGGCTGACAGTGCCACACTCTCGGAAAATGGGTTGGAACCGTCTGACGGCCAACTCTACCACCGCGCGCGCTCATTGGTCAAATTATCTAGCACGCGCTTCCCCGGCTTCCTGTTCCACAATTCCGTCCTTTTTCAAGGAAAGATACACATCAAATCAGCATTCTAACTAAAGACTCAATGTTTTCTCCTCATTATAAGATAAGATAACACAACTGAGCTATATAATAAATACTGTGTACGTGAAGCCGTAACAAATTAATACACGCGCACATTCACAATTTTCGTATATATAATATTATTGTGATATTCTTTTACCCAACAGACATACCAATCATCCAAGCGTCTGGCATCACAATGGCTGCCGCCGGCGACGCTGTCATCCTCGAGTGCCGTGTGGAAGCCCTCCCCAAGCCTACTGTAGCTTTCTGGAGAGATCCCAACGGAAGAACCCCGGTGATAGATGGACCTAACTATGCTATTCAACTGATTTCGGACCCCGAGGTAAGAAACCGAAGTTTTAAATCTTAACTGCTATTAAACTTATATGTCAATCCAGGTTTATATAATAGACCTATACCAAGTTTTATCCAAATCACTTCTGTCATTATTACGTGGTTGAGTCAAACTGTTTTTGACAGGTATATGACACTCCTTTAGTATATCCCTTAGAATAACTCCAAGACAGTACGGATACTATCCGGACCTTTTTTCTTCCTTATTTGTTTCTGGTTTGGTCGGCATGGACATAATTATCTTATCCCTACTGCCTGATTCTCCGTGGCAAAGTCAATAATCCAACTATACTGAGCATGATGCCACTTTATGGTCCCGACAACTACGTGCGTTGTGGCAGACGTCGCCATCCTCTGTTTGCCAACACCAGCCACACACCGCGTACCCTTCAGGCGAACAACGTACCAACCCTGAGGGCGCTTATTTTACTTAATGCATATTACACGAGGTACATATACATATTTTTAATTACAGTCTTTTCTCTATTTTCAACTCCTCGAGAATCTGTAAGATTTCTATCATAACTGTATTAAATAAATAAATGCACTTGTTTTTTGCTGAAATAAGGATCAACTCTTTCAAAACATTTAAAATGCTTATTAGCATTTTATGTAGTATCTACATATTTAGGCAACACCGCTACACATATTCTACTTATAAGTAATTAGGCAACACTGCTGAGTATATACCGGGTCCAGTTCCCCTTCGCTTCCTCTCAGCAAAACGTCCTCATAATTAAATTAATCTGTGTTATGAATGGATGCGAGTGGCCTGTGTGAATGAGACGTGATTGCTTTTAGTGATATTTGATGCTGCAATGATAATGTGAACTGTTTTCAGAGATGTAAAGGACCAGTTACAAGCGTAACCCTTGTATTTTTAGCGCTGTGTAAATTAATTTATTATCCTCTTGTATATCTAAACTATTTTTTTTTTCTTTAACCTATGTCCCACTGTTGGGCAAAGGTCTCCCCCTTTACCTTCCACTCTTTGCGCTCCAAGGCCACAGTTTGCCAATTGGGCTCGAATGCATCTAGATCCTCTCGTCGATCGTCTAAACTAATATAATATATTAAAACGAAAATATTTGATATATTGTATATTTGTTTGTAATGGATAAATTGAAAAACAACATAACCGATTTTACATAATTAGCGAGTAACATTTTATTTAAAAAAAACTAGAGATCTCTATGAAAATTGCAATACCCAAAGTATCAAAAATTTGAATATAATAATCAAAATTTGGCGTGCGCTTCGAAAGCAATTGATGATACATAAAATAATATACTACTAATTTATAGTACTCATCCATTATCCACAATAATTATGTTTTATATACTAAATAGAAAACCGACTCCATTGGATACAAATCGAGAGCATAAAATTATTTTATTTTGAATGTTTTAGTGAAAAGTTAGATGTATTTTGTTTATATATGATACTAGCGACCCGCCCCGGCTTCGCACGGGTGCAATGCAGATACTAAATATACTACAGAATGTCTTTATATACAACGTTATCTAAGTGAATAACATAGACAAAGAGATAGACATTATACCATTGCGGACTTTTGTGTGGACCTTTTTATGGTGTACAATACTGTAGTACATTATTTTGATCTAACTCGTAGGGTTCAGCCAGCGTTTGCAATGTAAGCGCATAAAATGTATTTATTTACGACACCACATTAGAAACCTCTAAAATTATCAGTGTTTCTCTACTATACTATGCATGTTTCATACTTATAAACCTTCCTCTTGAACTGCTCTATCTATTAAAAAAACAGCATCAAAATCCGTTGCATAGTTTTAAAGATCTAAGCATACATCGGGACAGACAGACAGCGGGAGGCAACTTTGTTTTACATTATGTAATGGGTAGTCCTACTAAACGCACTGCTCTTTCATTGGAGGTATCGAAAATATTATCGATGTACACAATTTTTAGATTTTTGTTGATATTTTTAAAACCGCTCAACGGATTTCGATAAAATTTTAAATGGGAATATACACTTTGAAACAAAAAAATATTTTTAAATCGGTTAAATCAGGCGTCTCTGAAAAATGTTTTAAACTGTTATAAACTATTTTAAGCTATTTTTATTGTTAAGGAAAACCAAAGGTAAGTTAAGGTAGACAAGATTCGCTTAAATAGTTACATAAAATCAGAAAGCCAATAGAGATAGAAGGTTTCCGTTGATAGAAAATTATGGTGAAAAAAGTTGTTTAAAAAAGATGGAGTTGGAGGTAGGCGTAAGAAAATATGGATGGGCTGTATGAAAGATGATAGGTAAGAAAGGAGTGACGGCTGATAGAGGAGAGTGAATGAAAAGAACCAGTTATGCCGACTCCACATGACGTGGGGTAAGTGAGATGATGACGACGAAGCATAAAATACTACTATTTTCATATAATCCAGTGTCCCTCGGTTGATAAAGTATAATGCCACACGAATGCCTAACAATTTTTAAAAAGCCAATACCGACAGCTTAACGAGCCATCCGAAGCACGGAAACACTCAGATGGAAATGGTAGACATCCACCCACTGACCTCGCATAGCCTTAACTTGTAAATATTTAACTCGCCTTATAAATATTGATGGATAATTTCACACAGCAACGTCTAACCCAAACTAAGAAAAGCTCAATTCAAAATGAAATATGTTTTTGTTCAATACGATCATAAGGATCACTTTGAAACGTCTTACATACAGTGTTCACTTCTGTATATCAGAAATTTTACTTCCCCTATTTCAGGCACCAGTCTCTTCCAAAACAGGTTAGCTACACAACCACCTAACATTGTGTACTATTTGGTACCATTTCTACCATTTCAAATTGGTTACGTTTGAGTTTTTATTTTTTATTTTCTATTGTTAGTAATACGTACCTATCTACTTAAGTTCCTTAGAATGTTTGTTAGCTTTAACCTGTTTGTTTAAAGAGACAAATAAATGATTATTATTATTATTATGTACCTATGTATTGCGTTCAAAATAAATAAACTTATAAACTTATTTACATAAAATATTGTGGAATAGCGATTGAGCTAATCATACACGTAGGTGATATTTACTCTGATTAGTAGATGGATATTCTCTGTGCTCATCTAATTAGATACCTTATTCAATTTACTTTCGTCTTCAGATAAAACGGTATTACAGTATTCAGTTTAGATGATTAGTTCAAGGCCGAGAGAATTACGTTCAAAATAAAACCATTCAAATAATGAGTAGAATGCTCTAGGACAGGGGGTTTATTCGGGCCACTCCCACAACCAGTACATTCGTCATTAAGAACGTTTTGTTTTTTCTTATTTTACCGTCTGCCAGCATAAACCTCCCCAACCCGGCAATAGACAGAATTATAATCAACTGCTCTCACGTAAAACACGGCGTGATGGAAGACCAGTGTTATAAGAGCGTTCTAAACGTATATTATACTAGCTGTTGCCCGCGGCGTTGCACGCGTGGTACCACCATAATAAATTGCCTATGTCTTTCTCTAAGGTCCCAGCCATCTCTATTCCAAAATTCATCAAAATCGGATCAGCAGTTAAGGCGTGAAAACGTAACAGACAGACAGTGTTACTTTCACATATCTTATATTAGTATGGATTATAGTAGATAACATATTATTATGCTGAGTGACGACCCTTTTTGCTGTCTATTTACTAACTTGTAAGTTCATACGTACTTATAGGATATCACAACTCGACACGATATACATTTTACTTTCTTTCTAAAATAATGTAGTACAGTATTGTACACCTTAAAAAGGTCTATACAAAAGTCCGCAATGGTATATGTCTATCTCTTAGTCTATGTTATTCTCTTAGATAACGTTGTATATAAAGATATTCTGTAGTATATTAAGTATCAGCATTGCACCCGTGCGAAGCCAGGGCGGGTCGCTAGTATGATATATTTTACTTTTTAAAAAATCGGATGGAGTCACGGACGGGACAGCTAGTTACTTATAAAATTCGAAATAACTCAAGAAAAACTCGAGAGAAAGAGCGAAATTTTCGCTTCGCGAGACGGCTTAGGTTAATTTTGTCAAAGTTTATAATTATCTTAACAAACAATTAAATTAAATTAATTAAACTTAACAACGTCGATTTCTATGTTAGTGTCGTATGTTGTCGTTCGTCATTTGTTATTTTATATAAAATAATTATGCGAATAACTGATTTTCGAATCCCAAAGAAACACGAATCTTTTATTCCAATTATTACCAACTTAACGAAATTGACAGGACCAAACCAAATACACGATGCGGCTGGTGATAAAGAAGATATCGGAAGCTGACGAGGGCGACTACTTCTGCCACGCTGAGAACGCGTTCGGGAAGGCTCTGCGGCCCGTGTCCGTGCGGCTGCGGCCAACTCAGGGTGCTCACCACAACGTCACCGAATGCTGTGCTCAGGTAATGTCTTTTGGTAAAACTTTTTCATGTATGTTTTGATGCCCTGAAAGTGCTTGGCCAGACTGGCAGCGCGGGGCGGGCAGCGGCGCGAGTGCGGCAACGCGCGCGTTTGTGCCTGTCCGCAGTGGAGCGCGGCTTCGTTCCGCGTGCTGTCGTGTCCAGTGTTTGTCAAAATATAATATGGATGAAGAAAACTTATTTTTACTGAAAAGTTCTTACATTAAATGGCAATTTTTAAATGAAATGAAAAATTGCGAGAGCAACCTTCAAAGTTATTTGATTTTATTTCATTCTACAATCTTAAATTAACTTTTATGTTTTTGTATTGGCGTTGTTTCAACATCCACAGCCTAGGTCGTGCTTGAATAGCACTTATTAATTCTTTTATATTAATTTGAAAACGCCAACACAAGAACGCGCGCGGTTAGCTCGAACCAGTTTGAGATCCCCGCTCCCGCGCGGGTTGTCGCTTGACGCCCCGCGCTCTCACTGCGGCCACTTGTATGAACGAACGAGCTATGGCGTGAGTTGCCCGCGTGCATCCCGACCCAAGTAGCCTGCGCCGCTTCCCGCGTCCGCCCTGCACCCGCGTGTCAACTACGGACAGACAAATGAAGTTCATATGTTTGAGTTTGCCGCGCCGCGCCCGCCCCGCACCCGCTTTTGCAGTCTGGCCCGCTTTTGCAGTTTGTAATGACGCAAGGCTTATTAAGCTTTTTAAGATCATTGTCATCATTATTTTATCAGTGTATCACTGCTGGGTATAGAGCTCCCTTTTTATGCCTTTCTTTCTTGACCTGGATGTCGGACACACTTTTAATCCGCATTTTTTTAGTTTAGGTATTTTAGATAATAACAAAAGCTATTTGCAAAACTATGAAACAATAAACCTGAGAACTTCATAAATATCATGATATCAAAATTACTATCTCCAGGTAACAAACTTTATACTTCTACGTAAATATAGTTTCCCCACACAAGTTACGCGAGCGCCCAGCCAAATGCAAACCTTAATTTAAGTTATAGTTGGGCTCCCGAAGTTCGCTCGCAGACAGACAACTAAATATAAACTATCACAGCCCGCTTGTAAGGCTCCACTATCTCAATAATATGTTAATAATAAGTTTCCAAAAATAAGAGTCTAAGCATCATTCTAAAAATGTTAATTGCAACCAAAGCTTTTTTTTATTTCTCAGAAACCACCTCATTATTATTGAAGATCTTCACTATTATTTCATTAAACACAACACGTATTGTTATGGAAATTGAGTTAACAATTCGAAAGTTATCGTCAGGAAACAATAACCAAACAAATATCGCTGGTCATTCTATTCATTTTACGATGAGATCAGCTTGCTTCGCTCGCTCTATCAAATGTTTCTGCAAAGATCAAGACTATTGCTGTTGAGTGGTCACTTTGCAAACAGACAGACAGCGCAAAGTTTGCTAAAGTTTGAGCAAGCAACATACAAGTAGGTGTAAACCGCTTTCGGCAACTACTCGTACAGTCTACAGTTGATATTACGTACTGCTGGTCTAATTTTGTCTTGCGCTAATTACATAATGTTCCTGGTTACGTAGACGCCTGTTTATATAAAAATCATGATTATTACCACAATATTTTAACTGCATATTCAATGTTTTGCTACAATAAGTTCCATAAGATTCTAACAGATGGCAGTGTTAACTTAACTTCAAAAACAGCCACAGCAATGCGAGGGTAGTGATAGTGAACACAGATATAAGTTAACTGTCAAAGCTGCAGGTGGTCTATGAACTCTATCAGCTTAAACAAACTTTACTTGATCAAAAACTAAGTAGTTTTCGGTAATACCTTAAAGTATTTCCAAGTTACAGAGTTTACTAAACCGCAAAACAATTTACAAATCAGATAACGGTCTGAACGGAAATAGATTCCTTAGCTAACTTGATTCATTGTTTGGTCTTAATCTCAATCTATATTTAGGTATGATTTTCGAATACATGTTTTACCCGTCCACCCACATCCACTGTCCCAAATAATCTGCACAATGCTTTTCGAAATATAAGGAGTCGGTAGGTTTATAGTTTCATAGTACCTACAAAATTGAAAACTATTGTCCCGATTTATCCATCAAGCGGAAACGGAAAGGAGAGGAGACTTGTGTAAATTCAACCATTAGATTCGTATCAAATCGAGAATTGGATGTTTGAATGTATAATATAATAATATAATATAAAGTGTATAAGTTATATACATCAGTCATAGCAAGTAGAAGTGGCCAAAGCAAGTAGACCTTGTGTTATAGGTGTTATACTTATAACATGCGAGAGGCTACTGGCCCCAAAGCAAGTAGAGCTTCTACTTGCTTTGGGGCTAGAAGCCTCTCTCCACTTTAGTGGGTAGTACTCTAAGTTATATAGAGAAGACTGGATACTATTGTAACTAGGTATTCTTAACAAGTGTCTTTCCGTAACTCATACCAGAATTTCGTGAATCATAGTGCGAGTTGACGGCACATAAAAATAATATTATACAATTCGTACCATTTTTTTTGTAATGAATTTATTCGTCAAGGGCATTAAAAGCTAAAAAGGCAAACCATCAAAAGGTAAAAACTTTCGAAACGTAGCACAAAGCAATAATATAAACACCTGTGACAGATGAACGTGTCGTCATCGTGCATCGACGCGTGCAGTTTCCACCTGGACATGGACAATATCATGGACAGGCCTGAGTGCATGAATGACTTCGACAAGCTCATGAAGTGTGCTGCTGATGGATCAGGTAAACTTTCTTCTATCCTTCATACCTTTCTTCAGCTTGTTCCACCCTACCCCCTCCCCATAATAAACTGTAGAAAACAATTGTAAATCTTTAGGAACTGAGATTTAGTGATTAAAAATAGGTTGGTTGATATATCTCTAGTTTACATGCCCATGATAACACCTCGTAATTTAATAACAAATTAATGACTCCTTGTATAAGGATACATTAAGATGATATCTGGGAGATTTTTTGAAAACTTTGTTTAAAACTGAGGTCCATCTTTTTTGTAGACCATCGAAGCTGCTGCGCCTCTTGGGGGGTTCCCCGCAATTGCCTGGAACTGTGCCGTGGTGGCTCCGTCAGCAGGAGCTGTGCCCTGCAGCATGCGAGACGAGCCTTGGCCTGCTTCCGTGATGCAGGAGCCAAGCTGCCTGGTCCACCCAGGAATTTGAAAGCTCATCAAGCACCCACTAAGAATTCTGTATTACTAAGGTAATAATTTTTTTTTTTTTTAATATATTATAATTTTTATTTTTTCAAATTGATTCTCTATGTAACTGAAAATATAAGGTGTTTACCAAGCCTGTGGACCACAGTCATATACAGTATGTATGTACGAGTCTAAAATTTCTTTGAGTTTGAGTTTAGGTCTGCATAGAATACCGGTCCACTTTCTAAAAAATCCAGAAAAACTGTCACGTTAACTCTATTGCTTCAAAAACATTAGAGACTCTGGTTTTGTCATACCGACTGGTAACCTCCCCAGCTGGGATTCTCCGCTGAAGAACCCGCAGACAGTGTACCTGTACCGCGTGTTCTGGCGCGCGTACGGCGCTAAGGTGCCGGAGAAACTGGACACCAGCGAGACCAGCGTCGTGCTCACCGGCCTGCAAGACGACGTGCGGTACGAGTGCGTCGTCAAGGCTGCCAACGACGCCGGTCAGTTACTAACATATTACTGACAACGAATCTAGGTTTACCAGATGGTAGGGACTCTTCAGTAAAAGTTCGTAACGGTGGGTACCCCACACCACCACATTGCAAGAAGGAACGTGGTTCCTCCCGGTCTGCACGACGACGCTGGGCATTTACTAGTACACTGCTGACAGCGAATCTGGGCTTACCAGATGGTAGAGACTCTTTCATGTTAGTAGGGACAGGGAATTAGGGTAATTAACTAGCTGGTAGGGATTCTTAAGCAAGAGTTAGTCTTGGTGGGTCACAGTGCCAGGTATTCTGTCTCTAAGCAGGTGTCAACAAGCATTATAGTACCTGTGCATGTAGAGCACTGGAGCATGTGACATTAGTGGTCGAATTTGCTTAAATCTCGATCATTTGTAATTAGTAATCTTAACAATAGGGTTAAATCCATATTGAGAGTTTTAACCAAAAGGTCTTATCTCATCATCAGGAACATCATCACTATCCGCTCCGATAATGTTTACCACCGCGGGACAAGAGACGGGCTCAGTGGCCGCACCTGTCACCGGCAGCGGAACCGCCTCAGCTGTTGGACTGGCCATGGCGGTCATACTGGTAGCTGCCATCTTATTGGCAGCTGGACTTTATTACAGGCATCGGAAGGTAAGAACTAAGAAATGAAATTTTAAGAAGCAGATGTTGAAAGCTTAGCTGAAAGGAAGGGGCTGGTGGCTTCATGGTTATGCATCTGCAAGTATTTTTTTCAGGCCTGGACGTTTAGTGCTTATGGTTGCTTTTGATACTCATTGTGGATTCAAAACTTTTAATGATTTCACACAACCTTGTATTACAGAACCTGAGGTTAAAAGCTCAAGGAGGTGTAGCATTTGAAAATCCTAGCTACCTAAGAGAACCTAATCCTGACACAATTATAAACGTAAGTACAAAAACGATTACTGAAGGAATGGTACAGAGTATTTCTTTTTCAATTTCTTTATACTTACCTACTTATGATCCACTCTTTTGGTACCACGCAATACACACTCATTTTACATTCCTACAGGGTACGGTACCAAACGGCAACGCAAACGGTACTGTAATCTCGAATGGTACAAATGGGAACATCAATAACGGGGTGTCCTCTAGCGCCGCGTGGAGACAGGAGACGCTACAAGCTGGCACCCCGGCTCCCTCAGCCCCCCTGAGAGAAGTTGACCCCACGCTGTACGAGGAGCTGAAGCTCGGGCACGATGGCGCGGGGTTCAAGAGACTGAAGCCATAGCCCGAGGTAACTTTTCGTTCCTCAACTTTTATCCACTCGTTTGAGAAAAAAATTACCGCGTTGGGCGTCTGTTACAAACAACTAAGCAATTATGTTGCTTAGTTGTTTAGTGTACTAAGTGTTTATGATAATGATGGAGGTCGAGTGATATTTATTTATTATTATTTATTTATGATTATTTATGTATTTATTTATTTATTATTATTATTTCTTCCTCAAAAATAAATTCGACAAGTGTTCAGTCTTAATCTCAGTACAACGATCGGTGAAGCAACAACTCTGAAGAGCAGAGTGTTTTTCGTCAAAGTGCGGAGCGAGTCAAGTGTTCCTGAAGATGTGAAACACGTGACGAATTTAATTTTGAGGAAGGAATAAATTGGCGGAATAGTACCTACTAAATGTTTGTCCATCTGTTTGTTTAATGTTTTGTAGTGGATTTCCGCAGTCACGCCTGAATCAATTATGTAAGTAGTTATATGTTATCAAATTGATGTTAAAATTCATGTTTGTGTTATTTTTTCAGGTGTCGCGACGCTCCCCGCTACGCTCTCCGCGGCTGTCGTCGCCGCGGGTGGCGCCGCGGTTCTGAGCGCTCGCGGCCCATCCCCGGCTTTTATACACCCCACCAGGGTGACGTCACAACAATGTCGTCTCGCTCAATCGCGTATTTTAGTCTCGTAATTCCGTTCTATTATTCAGTTTAAATTGTTTTTGTTGATTTTTCTGGTTAAAAGGACCATTTTAATGCATCCTAGTGTAAAAAAGTTATTAAGTTTGTAAAGTGATGAGCGTGATAGGGGATTATTGTGATGATGGACAATCAGTACAGTAGCGGACAGTGTAGATATTAGAATAGATTAAGTAAAAATAATTATATTTTGAGTATCTTGTTGTGATTTTAACCAAAAAAAAAGACCTCATGCAAACTTCTCGTCATTCCGTGTAAATATGTGTATTATATTATTATATAAACCGAAGAAATTATTGTTGGGTAGGATCCTAGTAGTAAACATGTAACTAGCAAATATTTTTCTCTGTAGTGTATATCTTTGGGAAATAAACTTTTAGTAAATGTATAATTGATCGGTATTTTAGAGTAAAGAATTCACCTTTTGAAATGCGGCTAAAAAAATACATAAAACCTACACTGATAGATTCAGTTTGAGTTAAAATAAATAAAAAAATTAGGTCATTCTATAAAAATGTGCCTTCCAATGTTTTGTAGTTAGTGATAACTAGGTAGTTACCATTCGGCATGTACCATATGTATTTATGTAAATAGGTGTATCTCTGTAGTTTTGTATTTATTATTAAAAATATATAAATAATCTACAATGTTATATGTTCATCAATTAATTCAGTTCTGTGCAACTAACACAAACGTAAAATCATTTCATAATCAATGTTTTCAGAAAATGTTGTTATAGTCAAAAGTATAACGAAAGAACGAATCTTTTTAATGTTATTAGAGTTCCTTAATATTTGATTGAATTACTTCAGTTTTTCGATGCAGCAACTAAAAATATTACGAATTATAGAATCACATAAAATGTTGTATAATTGTGTAACGATAACATTTGGCAAAGCTTTAGATAACAAGATACCACGTAATTTTTATGTTTTCAAAGACAACTATTGTTTTAAAAAATAAAAAAAATATTGATGACTACTAAATTCAGTTTATAACGATGACTGTATTATTGGGTTAAAAATGGTTAATTGGCTATTGGATACACAGCTGTTACATACTCTAGTAAATTTCTGTTTTAAATTTTAGTAAGCGTTTAAATTATTACTTTCAAAAGATTCTATTAGAAACAGATTGATGCCGAATGAATAGAACTTCTTGTAGCGGTTTTTAAAAAAAAGTATCTCGTACTTGCCCACATAATTATGATGATGATGATATATTTTAATAGAAATTATAATTATTATAATAATTTTAGATGAACAACGGATGTGATTAGATTTGTAAATAATATTAATAAAAAAAATAAAAATATTTCGTATTGTTACTTCAGTTTTGTTCCCAGGCATCCCAAATCTGTTGTCATGGAGATTTAAAATTTTCATAAATGATTACACAACCGATCGAAAACAATAATGAATGTTTTCCAATGGATCCTGAGATCGCATATACGCGAACAATCAACTTCTACTTCCGCGATACAAATGTTTGTACGACAAGTATTTGTCTCGGGTCTGGGTGTTTCCATGTATAATATTATGTATTGACAAAAAAAAAGTATATAAGTAGTATATCAGTCATGTGGTACCCATATCACAAGCTCTGCTTACTTGGGGCCAAAAAAATAATTCAAAAATTCAATATTTATTTATTCAATAAAATCACAAGGACCACTTTGAATCGTCTTCTTACATGCTAGTGAATCTAGGTGCCGGTTCCTCCTAACCCCAGTTCAAGAAGAATCCGCAAGAAACTTGTCTGGTCTTAACACTTTTTTGTATGATCCTTGACAATTTTGTTACGGATGCCGAGTCGAGTTGGAGCTGATTCATCCCAAGCTTTTTTGTCATCTAAATAAATATATATTTTATAATATGCTTTAATAGACAGTTTCTGTTTAATTACGTTTTTAAATTTGCCAATCGACAAATCTAACACGTCGCTTGGGACCTTGTTATAGAAGCGTACACATTGCCCTATAAAAGACTTATTAACTTTAGCGAGCCTAACAGTGGGAACAGCGAGTTTATATTTATTTCTAGTGTTAATACTATGATTATCGCAATTTTTTTAAATAAATGAATATTTTACTGCACATACATTAAATTTTTGTATATATACTGACAAGGCACTGTCATAATATTGATTTCTTTAGACTTATTTCTAAGTGATTCTCTAGGGCCCATGTTATAAATTGCACCAACAGCCCTCTTCTGCAGCACAAATATGGTGTTAATATCAACAGCACTCCCCCGCAACAGAATGCCATACGACATAATGCTATGAAAGTAGCTGAAGTAAACGAGTCTAGCGGTATCTACGTCGGTAAAATGACGGATCTTTTTAACAGCGTATGCCGCAGAGCTGAGTCTCTTCGACAATTTATCTATGTGCGGGCCCCATTGCAGTTTATTATCTAAAGTAATGCCTAAGAACACTGTGGTGTCGACGAGATCTATCTTTTCGTTTTTAATTTTTACATTAGCTTTCACCTGTTTAACGTTGGGCAGTATAAAACGAATGCATTTTGTTTTTTTCTCGTTTAGTAATAAGTTGTTTACGTTAAACCATGTTACAACTTTAGAGATTGCATTGTTTACATCGTCAAGATTAGTAAGTCGTCGTTTTAATTTAAATAAAAGTGACGTGTCATCAGCAAACAGTACAATCTCGTGATCATCCTTTACAAGTTTAGGTAGATCATTTATATAAATTAAAAACAAGAATAGCCCGAGTATTGATCCTTGTGGTACACCCGTATTTACCATTGAACCTGGAGAACGCTTTCCATTTACATCTACTCGTTGTGTTCGGTCACTTAAGTAGGATGTAAGAAGCTTAAGTGAAACTCCCTTAACACCATAGTGATGTAGTTTGCTGATTAGAGTTTCATGATGAACGCAATCAAAAGCCGTTGTACAATTACAACGGCATTTTAATACCAACAATTTACTTGACAGTAAGTAATTCGGATTTACAAAGGGACGCTCAACGACTGATGCCGGTGTTGAGTTAATATCACATATTTTTTTATATCTGGGAGGAATCACGCGATGCCTTAGGTATTTTTCGTGATCTGTCGAAAGCTTTTGATTGCGTTCATCATGAAACTCTAATCAGCAAACTACATCGCTATGCTGTTAAGGGAGTTTCACTTAAGCTTCTTACATCCTACTTAAGTGACCGAACACAACGAGTAGATGTAAATGGAAAGCGTTCTCCAGGTTCAATGGTAAAAATGGGTAAAAACCAATGTTTAGCATAAATTTTCCAAATATTTTACTAAATGTAGGAAGTATTGATATAGGTCTAAAGTTACTAGGATCGGAATGACTACCTGATTTGAATAGAGGTATGATGTTGCTATGTTTCATTAAATCAGGAAATACTCCACTTGACAGTGGAGTATTTCCTGATTTATTCATTGATTAAATATGAAAGCTAGATCTCGTGCAATAATGTCAATTAGTGGTTTTATAACACTGGCAGAAATGCCCCAGAGATTAGTGGTCTTTTTTACATTAATCATTTTGAATGCCTTGATAATATCGTTATTGTCCACATGTTCAAAGTAAAATTGTGTGACACGTTCAGATAAACTATCTTTTAACAATGATTCTGCTATTACATGAGAAGAGTTTAAAGACTTTGTAGTGGAGACTGGAACATCAGTAAAAAAAGTTTCAAATGCCTTTGCTACATCTATATCTTGCTTAATGATATTATTGTTGATATTTAAATTTATTACACTTTTATGAGTTTTGGATTTTCCGGTCTCACTATTAATTATTTTCCAAGTTGCTTTTATTTTATCTTGACTGTTTTTACAAACATTTTTAAAGATTTTTGAGTAATTTTTTACTTTTTCTTTAAACTCTTCACTAATGTTATACAGTTTTTCACTGTATAATTCATACAAGGTACGCCTACTCTTATGAATACCTGCTGTTGCCCACTCACAAAACGTTGAATTGCCAGAGACCACAATAGTTTTGGATGTGAAAATGGAACTGAACACATTATTAAATTCAGTGAAAAATGTATTGTATAAATCATTTGGATTATCATCATTATACAACAAAAAAGGCAAGTTGGTATCCAGGTTCAATCTTACTTTTTCTAAACGATCAGTGGTAACTGGTATATAAGTATTTTTTTTTTGTACATCTTTATTATTAATTTTAGTTTCTATTTGAACTAGTTGACCGAGATGGTCAGAGTGAATATTACTAATTATATTTTTGCTTATTATGTTTACATTGGTAAAGATATTATCTATGCATTTGGCCGAAGTGGCAGTTATTCTAGTTGGCTCCATAAATGTAGGTTCAAGACCAAATGAATTAAATAAACTAGTTATTCTGGTACTTAATGAATATTTCTCAAGCAAATTTATATTAAAATCACCGCATACAACAATTTCTTTATTTGATTTTGTAATGGACTTGTGCAAAATGTCCTCCATAATTTTCTCAAAAATATGAAATGAGGCGGTTGGTGGGCTATAAGTGCTTATAACAAGGAACCGCTCCAACTCTATGCAGGCTATCTCAATGTGTCTTTCTACAGAGTGGGTGACAATGTCTTTGCGTTCTTTGAATTTTATTTGTTTATTTATTAATATTAATGATCCACCTCTTATAGAATGTACTCTGCAGAAAGAACTACCAACTTGGTAATTCTTGAAGTTGAACATGAGCTCATGACTTTTCAGCCAATGTTCTGTTAAGCAGATTATGTTAATATTGTTTGAGTTCATGTACAAGTCTAATTCTAATTCTTTGTTACAAATTCCTTGAATATTTTGATGCATCAAGTTAGTAAACTTAAACTTATTTACAGTTTTTAGTCTTTTTGTTTGATTGTCAATTTTTATAACATATATTATTTGACTTGACAGTGCTAGAGACTTCCTCTATTGTATTTTTATCTAATTTAAATTACTAGGAAAAAATTCCAGAGTCTGATTTAGAATGTCAAGATTATGCTCAATAGAAGCATTGTGTGTAGTCAAGTTCTTGGCTGTTATACTAAAATAATAAGATAGCGAAACAGCTACCTGTCGTTTGTAATAATTAGGAAGGTAGTATCTACCTTTTGTCAAATAATATTTTTTACTAACAATGTTGTTAGTGTCAATCATATGGATTATTATTATTATTGCATGACATTGTATGCAAAGCCTGATTTAATTTATACCTATGGTCATTTTCTGCTTGTGGCTAGCTGTCGCTGTAGGGAAATGTAAACATTACAATTTTGTTTACTTGCAATGAACAAAGTGTGATGATGATGTTGTGTGAAATGTCCGGTATTATTTATTTATTTATTACTTATTTGTTAATAATAATATAATATATAATAATATTGATGGACAATGCACACAACACCATCTAGTCCCAAACTAAGCATAGCTTGTATTATGGTGACATATATGGTAGATGACTGATATAATACTTATATAGTTATAAATACATACTTATGATACTTTATAACACCCAGACACAGAGCAAACACCTATGTTCTTCACACAAATGTTTATCCTGGGAGGGAATCGAACCCTCAACCTACAGCGCAGAAGGTAGAGCTACTACCAACTGAACTGACAGGCCAGTTAAAGTCAGTGTTAGTTATCAATGTTTTGATGGTACCAGAATTCTTCAGCGTCAGCTCAGAATCAGTTAGTTAACTGATAATAATAGCCGATCAATGATAATTAATTTACGGAACTGTAAATATAACTACCATTTATTCAGTTTTGAATATTCGTGTGGATGACAATGCATGGCTGCCGGCCTCCCTACCTGTCAAATTGGGAGGCTTGGGTATTCGCAAAATTTCAAATGTTGCCCTACCGGCGTTCTTGTCTTCTGTCTACAGCACTAGTAATTCGGTTGTAAAAGTCGAATTCCACCTTTTCCAGCTCTAGCATTAATCCTTAAATTTCATATCTAGGCGAGGCTAGAAACGCTTGGAACAGTGCTTGCCCTAGTTCCGCTCCTTTAAGAACCTTTCGGCTCAACGGCAATAGGACGGGCCTCTATGCGAGCTTGCTTACATGGATGTTAGAAACATGCTCAAGCTCCGTAGATCGCGCCCGTCTTCAAGCCGTTTCGAAATGGGTTACAAGCACTACCATCATTTAACATTGGCACATTATTAGATCCTACAACATTTCAAGTTGCAATTTGTCTGCGGTTGGGTGCTGCGCCCTGCATCGTTGCCAGTATAGTACAGCGGTCGACCAGCTTATTATCCACGGGTTATCTTATTCTAGGGCCTCCGGTAAGATTGCCCTCCACGCAAGTCTTAACGATGACGTTAATTCGTTGGGCACTTACCAGCGTCAACGTCTGGTATAAACGTCGCGTGACCCATGAGCTGGGTCTGGCCCAGCGTATTAGCATTGCCATTCAACGTAGCAATGCCTTCAATGTCTTGGGTTCGCTGCCCTCTAGCAGTATTCTGGCACAGTTGAGCTATCTATAGATCGTTTTAAACGGTCTTTAGATAGCTCAACTGTTTCGCATGTATTTTATATTATTCTGTACATGTCTGTAATTATTGTCAATAAATTTATATATATAAAAAAATACCTTATTGTGATTCAACATAATAATTCAACATACTAGGGGTCAAAACTATATTCACGCTCTAGCTAAAGTATTGTTTAAATCTATTACAATCTTAAATAATCATATTGGAGTGACAAGAACAGAGCATACTTGTAATTAAAAAAAAATAAAAAATATTAAGTAGTATTTAAAAAATTGTCGAGTACCTATATGTACTTATAGTACTTCCAATTTACTTGTACTTCACTTACGCAATTGTAAATCTTTGGGAAATAAAGTTTGTATTATTGTTATTATAGGCCACGCTAGCTAATTATGTAAGTATAGGATATTTAGGTTCCTTACACAAAATCAACCGACTTAAAAAAAATAGGAGGAGGTTCTCAATTCGACTTTTTTTTATGCTTGTTACCTCATAACTCCGTCGTTTATGAAGCGATTTCAAAAAATGAATGAAAGGATATATTTACCGATTGGCCCGATATAATTAATGAAAGGATATACTTACCGATTGGCCCGATATAATGAATGAAAGGATATACTTACTGATTGGGCCGATATAATTTTCATAAAGATTGGTACAGTAGTTAGGTTTCAAAAATCAAAATCATCAAAAAAACTGAAAAGAAATTTCATCCACTTGGATGAAATCAAATTTTGATATTTTGCAATGTTTTTTATATGAAGTCGATTGTATTTTTAGTTTTTAAAACATAATTATGTAATTATATATTTTCATCAAAGCGCACACCAAATTAAGAATTGACATCATCACGAGTGGATAGCAGTGCCTACCGCTAGCTTATTAGCATCGGCCGGGTAATTCTTTACATAGGAAACTGCCGTTCTTTCTATGGTACCAGTACTATATAACGGCAACATCATAGGTAAGGCCTAATAAGTTTCTAAATTCATATGTTTTCAGTCCCACAGTGAAGAATAGCTTCTTTACTCCATATAGCGTGCTAATGGGATCCGCAGATAGCGAACAGCTGAGTCGACAGCGCTCTATTGTAATGAGGCATCTGCTAGTCTGATTAGGTACTTGAGAGAACTCGCTATTGGGCGCAATTTGCATTTGCGTTAAATCTGTAATAGATGTTTCAAGCTTTATGTTTTAAAACGCTGAGCTATGCTTCACACAGTAGATGCATTTGCACCCTTAGTAAGTCTAGCAATTTAAGATATTAACGCAATTTTGTACTTCTCTACGGCAATAAACGATTTTCTATTTTATTTATTTATGCCTAAATTGGGGCACCATCTAGGTGGTGTGTGCATTGTCCAGCAAAATTATTTGTTTATTAATTATTCTGTTCATACATAGCGAATGTTTAATATGCAAATATGTGTTCCAAAGGTAAGGTAGGTAAATGTTTTAGTTACCTAGCTTTGTTGGTATGAGCCATAACAGGGTCAGCTACATGTAGTTAGGTACATGTACTTCAGTCTAGTAAATTCAGCACTTTAATCCTTTCATTTTCATTTTTTATTTCATTTATTTATTCAGTAACAATTATTTTACAAATCGTATTTGAATGTACATACTATGAATTAATTACAATTAAAATATACAAAATAATGAATTAAGAATTACTATAAAAAAAACATATATAAATCAACAAAACAAAGCAAAAAATAATAATAACACTATTAACGTCATAATTTTGATAATTTTAGATGTCAGTTCCTGTTATATATGTCATAAATTCATCAACAGAGTAGAAACACTTCTCCAACAGAAAGTTTTTTTAATTTGCGTTTAAATATGATAGGACTGTTAATATTCTTCATATCAGTGGGTAGAGCATTATACAGTCGAAAAGCCTGAAATCGATAGGCATGCCTTGCCACATCCAGCCTTGGGCATATTGGAGCCTCAAGGTCCATTCTCCTAGTGCCTAAACGTGTGATTCTTTGCTCTGACGTTTCGTACTTGCTCGAACTATATCCATGAGAACCACTAATATGTACCACTAATAGGCTTGGAAGCGATAAAATTCTTAGGTCATGGAAATAGCTTCTGCACGATTCCCACGGCGGTATGCGTACTATGGTGCGAATAGAGCGCTTCTGTACTACGAAAGCCCTATTAATATTGTACATGTAACTGTTACCCCAAAAACGTATACTGTACCGCAACTTAGACTCTACTAGCGCATAGTAAATAGTTTTAAGTTGCTTGATATCGACTACATCTCTTAAACTCCTTATAGCATAACAAGCTGAGCTTACAGAGTTTTCAATAAATTCCAATTCTGGTTTCCAATTTAAAAACTGATCTATATTTACACCCAAAAACTTTACACTATTTGCCACTTCAATTTTTACTCCATTACTAGCTATATCAATGATAGCATGGCTTCTTGCTGTAGTCCGAAAATATATAGCTTTAGTTTTGTTTACATTTAATTTCAAATTGTTAACACACAACCAACCAACCAACCATTGAAGATCTCCAGTCTAGTGTTAATCTTGTTTGAAAGATCATTTCACACTAGTGGCTGGAACAATTTGCAAGCGTTTGTGTCGTCTGCGTAAACAACCAACTTAACACCAGGAACAGCATTTTCAACAAAATTATAAAAAATATGGGTCCCAATATTAAGCCTTGTGGGACTCCACGTCTAATATTAACTATTTTACATATGGTAACAATTTCTTGATTACTTACTATATTTTTTATTTCAATGTATTGCTTCCTGTTGCTTAGATATGATCTTAGTATACATAACGCATTTCCCCTTACTCTATAAAACTCAAGCTTTCCAATCAGAATATCATGATCTACCGTATCAAAAGCTGAGGATAAATCCAAGAAAAGCCCTACCTTCATTTTACTGTTCAAATTTATTAACACTTCATTTATGAGAAGATCAACTGCGTCAACAGTTCCTATACTTATCTGATAACCAAATTGACGCTCGTTTAGAATGTTGTATAAGTTGACAGTGTGACATAATTCTATCCTTTATAAGCTTTTCAAATATTTTGGAAAAGATCGGCAATAATGGAATGGGCCTATAATTCTTTGGATAATGTTTGTTTCCTTTCTTATATATAGGTAAGACTCTGGCAATTTTTAATTCACCAGGAAAAAGTCCTAAGTCTAAACAACTATTGAAAAAATTGGCTAGAGGTTCAGCAATAATGTCAATATTTTGTTTAATCACCGCAATTGGGATTTCGTCATATCCATACGAATGTTTGATCTTCATTCTCTTTACAATGAATTTAATTTCATTTCTGTTTGTTTTACTCATTTCCATGTCCGTGTTAACTAAACTTGAAAACTGTGTCATATATTTAAAAGCTATGTTTTTTTTATTTACATCAATGTCTTCAGCGCTATAGTCAAATTGTTTAGAAAAAATGTCAGCTATTTCTTGGTAATCACAAATGGTTGTATCATTAATTTTAAGTATGTAATTTTCGCAGTTCTTAACATTATTTTTATTCCTATATCTGTTTATAATGTTCCAAATTTTCTTAGTATTATTTTCTGCTTGTTTTATCTCTTTTACAACTGCCATTTTTTTCGATGCTACTATTATCTTTTATATAATTTTAAGTATCTTTTACGATAGGATATAACTGAATCGTGACTGTCTTTTTTGCTCATTGAGTTCAAAAACCTTTTCATTTTACTTGCTGTACTAATTCCTTTGGAAACCCAATTAATTTGATTTAGTTTGTTAATTTTTATATTAGAATCTTTCTTGGTAAAGTGCTGTTCAAAAAAACCACACTGGTTTCACCACACTGGTCAGAAATAACTAGTGACACGATAAGAAGAAGAAGAAGAAGTAAAGTAAAACTCCCTGCGCCTATTATTCGCAGAATTTTATTCTTCTCATCATCGGATTCATGTACACCAAAGACTAATCGGCTCCAGGAAATCGCCATTTTAATTGTAACCAGAAATGGTATCATTTTAATAATGATCATACGATCGCTGCCTATCAGATACCCTTCGGCGTCCCTAATTGGGGCGGTAAACCTTCGTTAGTCTAAGGGCCTCCGAGATGGTGATCAAACAACAATAATTTGTTTGATACCATCGTACGACGGACTGTTATAACCAATGAAAAATATTTTGCATAAAATTCTCATGATTTTATTTTTAATTTAATGATGTCTTGTAAAATCTATGAATCTAAATATCATTAATCTAAATATAATTAAGGAGTAATCTATGAATTACTCCTTAATTATATTTAGTTTATGAGGCGATTTATGATGCGAACAGCTCTCTTCGTATTTCTTCTCCATCGTCACTATTTCTTATTTTTATTTTAGTAAATTCTAACTCAATATCTTGTAAAGTCCGATCTTTCGTTTCTGGCAGAATGCAGTGTAGGCACACTAAACAGAACACCGCTATAAGTAGATATATTGCGAACGTACCATGGGGCTCCAGAAGTTCCAGCAACTTTGGAGTAGACTTCATTAACACCATACTGCAGACTGCAGATGTTATACCAACTAATGTTACACCCAAGCCCTTGTATTCCAATGGAAATAACTCGCCTTTTAACACCATTGTTAAAGGTATTATTCCTATGTAACAAACAAGGTTGAACAGTATCAGCAGAAGCGGTGTCAACCATTTGATACTGATTACTCGGTTACTCACTAATAAATCAACTATGCAGAACGACCCTAGCAAAAAACAAGCTAAATACCCTGTAGATAATAACAATGTACGTCGTTTAAGTTTCCTAACAACATAACTAGATGCTACTAAAGCCACTATCTTCATTAAATCAAAAGCGATGGTGTAAAAGTATGCCTTTGATCTATCTCCTGTTAAAGAAACCATGATCTGTGTGATTTCTGCTAATAAGAAATGCCTTCCACATATATGAGTGAGAACTATCGCAAAAAATATCACGCGATAGGGTCTGAGTAGGGATTTAGATCTAATTGAAGTAAAAAACCTCCTAATTGTACCCTCTCCTTTTAAATTCTTCAACCGCTTCATCTCCTGCTGGGCTAATATCAGCTTTCTCAATTCAGTTTTTGATTCAGGACTCTTACCGCGCAGCCATTCGAAAGTAGTGGCACATTCCTCGTACCTCTCTTTGTACGCGAGCCACAGTGGACTCTCGGCCCAGTAGAAGGTAGCAACAGTAGATATCGCAGCTGGAATTATTCCCAGCCAGGCCATCAGTCTCCAGGACATATTGAATCCAAAACCGTGGCAGAACAACTCTCCGAGACCAGTGGTAGCTTGCTTAAAGACTACAAAGAAACCTCGGCGTGTGGGATGACTGTACTCCGAGGTGATTACACCGCAGAAGTACAAGCTCCCAAAAGCTAGACCTTGGAATGCCCGGCCTGCTACCAGCCACGGTACGCTGGGAGAAAGTGTGATGATCAGCCAGCCGATGATCAAAATCAAGTTTATGGTGACGCTGATGAACTTCCGTCCGTAGATCTGCATGAGCGGAGGCAGGATGAGAAAACCAAAGGGCCCAGTCATGGAAAACGATGCCGCTGCAATAAATAAAACATTATCATGGCTGTCTAAGCTACTAACCCACTTTTAGTCGTTGACACAGGATTTGACGTAAATAAGACATATAAAGAGCACCG
This sequence comes from Lampropteryx suffumata, assembly GCA_948098915.1. Taxonomy (NCBI): domain Eukaryota; kingdom Metazoa; phylum Arthropoda; class Insecta; order Lepidoptera; family Geometridae; genus Lampropteryx; species Lampropteryx suffumata. The sequence continues at coordinate 1,499,747 of OX402564.1, read as the reverse complement.
GTGGTAGTGGCCGTGTCTTCCGGTCCTAAGGTCAGGGGTTTGAATCTGGTCATGCACCAATGGATATTTCAGTTCGAAAAATGTATGTGCTCTATGCCAATACTCTTAAACGGTGAAGAAAAACATCTTGAGGGAAATATATCGCCGCGGGCAAATGTTTGAATGATCTGCAAGTGTTTGTCTCAGGTATGGGTGTTCCTATGTATTACATGTATGTATTTACAAAAAAAAAGTATATAAGTATTATATCAGTGATGACCCATAACATAGACAAGCTCTGCTTACTTTGGACTCACATGATGCTGTGTGAAGTGTCCTGCATTATTTATTTATTTATTTATTTAGATTAAGTGGTAATACGCGATAACGCTACAGCGTTTATATAATCTCAGTAACGCCTTTTCTCGACTTCACGATTGTTTTTTTTTATTTATTAATTTTATCTAGGATTCATAGTTAATGATTTCTTTCATTAGTTTCTTTTAATAAAGTAAAAAACATTTAATAGATGGACAAATATTAAGTACTATTCCACCAATCTATTCCCAATGAGTTAGACACGATGCAGTCACATGCACCTCCCTCCCGCCCGCAATTGAAATGGCTTTTCAATTGCGGGCGGGAGGGAGGTGCAAAGCGTTAGTAAAAGGTAAGCACACACAATGCACACATCCACACACAGAAATTATTTTAAGTGAAATGAATTTCTTTCTGAGGTTGCATGTGTGGATTACAACCGAACCTCCTTCTTTTTTTGAAATCGACTAAAAAAGTTTCAATTTTACGCTTTTTAGTACTTTATCATTTTTTTCAAAATTCGTAATGACTAATGAATGAGAAATGATAACGATATGATAACGTTATGATAAATGACTGTGTTGATGGAATTTGTATGGGACCAATCGTAATGTATCCTTTCAGAAAAAGGTTTAAAATCGGTTCATAAATGACGGAGTTATGAGATTATGAGAAAAGCATAAGCATTGAGTTTCAATTGAGAATTGAGATTTGAGAATTGATTGAGAACCTCTCTTGAAGTCGGTAAAAAAATAGACTATCAGCAAAATAATGTTACCAATCGCATTTTAGGTGTATTTGTGTAAAGTAGGTGATGAAATTGTGACTTAAAGAGACCATAACTCAAATAGGTAGGTCCAGTTTTTTGATGATAAAACAGTTATTTTATGAGCGATGAGTGAACGGGCTACGTACGAAGCAGACGTATCGCATTACTTTGCTAAAATATTTAAAATTTTATATACTAATCAACAAACAATTTTCAACCCTAGCGTAGTCAAATTAATTGTGAAATCATTGAAATCGCCGTAAGTTACTTACGCCAGTATAGTTCTAACAAAAACTCGACGCTCGAGAACAGGTATTACGACCGGGACACGAATCATGAGTGGAACGGGCTCACCAACTGGAAGTGGCTTAGCGTCTGGGCTCAGTGGATTGCAACCGAATCTGGTAAGCGGTTTCTCACTATTAGAAGCATCAGATAGAGAAGCTCGATCCACGTTGCGCAATTAGCGAAAACTAACTGATGATAACTGTCAAATTAAAGAAGAGCTTAGTGAAATCCAGAACCAACTATCACAAATGATGAAGATGATGACGTCACTAAGCCTAAATCAAAAAGAATTTATGGACAGGGTCTCTGGTGATATCACAACATCAAAACACAGATAAATTATATAAAAGAAGCTACCACCAATCTAACTACAGAGCAAAACATAATTAAATTAGACATACTTCAACTAAAAACAACGAATGCGGAAGCTGAGAAAGTGATTAACACACTGAAAGCGGATGTTATAAAACTTAGAACTAACCTATCACCTACTACAGCTCCTATAGCCACACCATCTTCAACTGGTGCGCTGGAGACGATGATGATAGAGCATAAAGAAAGAGAAGAAAGGAGCAAGAACATGATTGTCTTTGGAATTCCAGAGCCAATTTCAGACATTAGAGTCGAAAGAAAAAACCTGGATAAAAATGAAATTGTAAGAATTACGAGGATCGCAAATGTTGAGTGCCCTGAACCTGTCTATATCACTCGACTTGGAAAATACTACACTAAGAAGTTCCGTCCTTTAAAAGTGTGTTATCGAACCAGCGCATCTGTGGCATCGATACTCCGTAATAGAGATAAAATTAAATTAGATGGTATCAAGATGCTCGCTGATCAAACACCTCAGCAGCAAACCTATATGAAAAGTTTGAAAGAAGAGCTGAAACGAAGAATTGATAATGGTGAGAAAGAGCTTAACATAAAGTATATAAAAGGTGTACCTAAAATTACAAAAGTAATCTCAAAAAACTAGCGAATCTGGAAGTCAAGAATAATAATGATGATGATAAAGTCACTCCCAAAGCATGTGACGATGTTACTTACGAATTAGTTGATAATTATGAAAAAATTCAAACGAATAAAAATTCACCAATGGGTCTGTATGCCAATATAAGAAGTATGGTCAAACTTGGAAAGTTCGATGAAATGAAATGTGTCATAAAATCGTTTACAGCTTATCTACATATAATTGTTTTGACTAAAACATGGGTAAAATCTGAAAATGAAGCAAAAAGATTTCAAATTCCAGGCTATTTTCATTATTACAACTACAGAGATAATACAAAGGGAGGTGGATTATCAATTTTCGTAAATAACAATTTGAAGCATAGTTTAATCGAATAAAAATGCTTAAATGGCATACATTACTTCTGGATTCACATCGAAAACTACTCACTAGATATCGGTGCTGTATATAGGCCCACCAGAGCCTACCAATTTTAATGAGTTTTTAGACATGTACTCGCAACAATTGCGCAAAAAGAAGAGAGGACTGGTATTTGGAGACTTCAATATAAACCTTCTGAGCTCAGAGCGGTTTACTACCTCATATACCGAAATGTTAAAAGAATTGGGATACAGAGTCATCAACCAAATCGACTCAGATTATTGTACTCGACCACGTATGTTCAAATCTACAAGAAAATAAATTTCATTTTGTAATTATAGAATCCTCCATATGAGATCATAAGCAAATTTACTTTGAGATTAAGAGAAACAAACCAGAACCCCTAAGAAAAATAAAATACCAGGCAATAGACTATGACAAACTTTGTAAAATAATGGAAGAGAATTTGACAGAAAACTACGAATATCATGAACTGGAAGAGAAAATAAAAACCAGTATCGAGAAAAGTACACAAAGACTAAAATAGTAAATCCACCAAAGCAAGACTGGACAAATAGTTCTATTATACGAGATATAAATACAAGAAACATACTATGGACAGATCATAAACGCAATTCACAAAACAAAATAAAACGAGAAATATTTAATAAGAAAAGAAATGAAGTAGCTGAAAAAATTCAAATTACGAAGAGGAAGTACTATTTAAAAGCAAAGCAAAGATAATTGCAATCAAAAACCAAGTAAAATGTGGAAGCTTTTAAATAGCCTTTCGAACAATAAAATCAAAGAAACTGGAAGTGATTTTGGTGAAATTTGTGAAACTTTTAACAACTATTTTTCTAATGTTGGTTCCACTCAGCAAATTCCAAAAATATATCATAACAGGTCGGTAAAAGGAACAATAGCTTGCGCAACTGAAAATTATTTTAATACACTGAATAAACTGTCACCAACAAATCCAAATGAGATAGCTAAAATAATTAATAATCTAAATAGCAACACCAGTTCCGGTATAGACGGCATTAACATTAAATCAATTAAGTCAATTAAAAATATAATACTCCATGAACTAACTGGTAGAATTAATAAATGTTTAGAGAAAGGAACTTTTTCAGATACCCTAAAAGTTGCAAAAGTGATCCCTACCCCTATCTTTAAATCTGGCATAAAATCTGACCCTGGAAACTATCGGCCAAGTTCAGTTTTGCCAATTATATCAAAAATTTTTGAAAAAGTGGTTTATAACAGACTTGAAACGTATCTAACTTCGCTAAATTTTCTTTATAATAAACAGTACGGTTTTAGACCCAAATCAAACACACTTTCTGCTACAAAAGACATACCTAGTTACAAAAATAAAGATTAATATTGATAAAAACAATTTGTATTGGGAGTGTTTATTGACCTCAAGAAAGCATTTGACACAATAAGTCACAACCTACTACTAAATAAACTAAAAAAGATTGGCATTATCGGGACAGCGCATGATATTTTTGTATCATACCTTTCATATCGAGGACAGGTAGTGAGGATCGGTCAACAGCAAAGTAGAACAAATAACATATCATACGGGGTACCACAAGGCTCTATTTTGGGACCTCTGCTGTTTCTCATTTATATAAACAGCATGCATAAACTCGGTTTAAAGGGAGATATAACACTGTACGCCGATGATACCAGTTTGTTTTATTTTGGAGTGTCAATGGATACTTTAATAGCCTATGCACAGCACGATCTGGATCTACTAAATGAATGGTTTCAATGTAATTTACTCAACATAAACATCTCAAAGACGAACTATATCATATTTACCGCATTAAATAAGAAAATATCGGATTACTCCCCATTGACAATAAACAATATAGCTATAAATAGAGTATACCAAGAAAAATATCTAGGAATTCTTTTAGACAGTGGTATGACTTGGAACCTCACTTACAAACACTTCGATCAAAATTATTATCACTAACAGGAGCTCTACGAGGTTTTGTACGTTGTATCCCACGGCAGGTACGATACACAGTTTATAATTCACTCGTAAAACCTCATTTAGAATATTTAGTGGAAGTACCCCATACTTCTGGCAACGGCAAAAACGAATTTAGAAATAATACAAATAGCTCAAAACAAACTAATAAAAAGACCATTCAACTATGATTTTCTAACTCCTACTGATAAAATATATGGAAACTAAGATTTTAAACATATCGCAAACATATATATATAACACCTGCATATTGATTAGAAAAATTCTTAATAAAGATATACATATACAAGTGACGTTCACTAAAAAACAGCAAATACAAAAGTTACAGTTAAGAAATGCTAATAATATAGTATTACATGCACCTCGAACTAATTATGGCAAAAAAAATATAATGTACGAATAAACAAGCGAAATCACTGCTTGCTTTCAAAAAACATATCAAATATTTTATTATAAATAAGAAATAATATGCAAGACGCTTTGTTCACATGTCACTTCCAGTTGCGCTCACTCTGTGTATCTTATTTGTTTGCTGGATGTGTTTATGTTCTACCCTCACTTTTTTGATTTTTTTAATATTTGATGTAGTAATTTATTGCGATGTATGGTTTTGTAATAGGTTTCTGTGTACTAACTATACCTAACTACGATTCAGTGCTTACTAGTTTTAAAATATTTTGTTTACTCTGTACCTACGATTAAGCCTTTATTTACTAATATTTTTGTGTTCTCATGTAAGTGAATTTATTCTTATGAAAAAAATAATAATCTTAAGACTGATTTCACAACAGGTAACAAACCCACTACCTTCAGCGCAGACTCGTCATGTGACTACTAGAAAACTAACCAATCCATGAAGCTTCATCCCTAGTAGCTTGGACATCTCCAGTACTGTTGGTGAGGGCAGTGGTCAAGACCGCAGGGTATGCCAGCACTATTCCACTGGCGAACTGATGCAGCATCAACGTTACCATCACACACCACTGAAATTATTTTTATAACAAGGTTTTTAAGTATTCATTACTTCAAGCCATCGTGGCCGAGTTTGCTTATCTTGTAAGATAACTTACCTCAAAAGTTTGCTTAATTACTGCCGTCATCAGTGACCTTTGACGCTCTATATATAAATGTACCCCCACATTCATTGGTTACTTAAGATATATAGATAGATAGATTTAGAGTAAGACACTAGATACAACTAAAAGTGAATGTGTGTTTCAATTTCAAAAGGGTCATAGCTCAGCAATAATATTGCTTACTGATATTCTGAATGATTATAGAGGGTATAAAGGTCTCTGAATGCGGTATCTAGATAGATAATATACTTACTTCTTTTACAAGGGCCGACACCATATTTTAAAATAAACTAGTGTTTTTGTTGCGTTGCGACTAGTGCTGCTTACTAAACTGAAGAAGAAAACAGTTTTAAAAATAACTATATTTAATGAATACCATGAAATGTTATTAACCGCATGACATTATAATTATATCCGTTCAATGACATTGATGAACATGAATTATGCATATATTTCTTAGGCGCAAAACACGCCAACCGCGCAACTCGGCGGCTCGCGAGTCGTCGTCGCGTTGCACGATTTGGTGTGTATAACGCCTTATTCATCATAGACACAAAATGCCTGATAAAATCGAGGTGGAATCATGGATAAAGCCCAATTGCGTAAGTATTTATCATTTACATGTTTCGTATGAGTCAGTGAGACTACCAGTGGTTTAGTAATAATAATATAGTAATAGTAATATAATATATATATTTCTAGTTTCTAAATACATGTGTTTGCAAAAAAAATCTAACATTTCTAGAGGTATTTAAAATTACTGCTTACTGCAATAAAGCAATTGTATGTTTGGGGAGGTTGGCAAGGTCGAGAGGTTAGTGTGGGTACTTGGGAAGGCCTGCGCTATCAAACAGAATCCCATGCAGAGTGACGTCAGTGGAGACGAAACTTCACCCAATTGGAGTGGATCCATGAACGAAAGTTTTCAATTAAGTACAATTAACTGTTTTGTAACTTTACTGACGACATCTAAATCATCTTCAACAGATGAACAAAGGCCAATGATGATGTTTGGGGAAATCTAAATTACTTAGAGACAGAAATAGTGTTTTGGGTATTACGCCTGTTGAAGATAGGACAATTGGAAGAGGACCTTGTAATTTAGACTTTGAGGTCGACGTATTTATTATTATAATACCCAACTTTTTAACTAACAATTGATTATTATAACATAAGACCATATAGCAAACCATTTATTTACAAAAATAATTACAGAAATGTACAGAATACCTATAAACCTATAAAAGAGCTTAACCTGACTGACTGATTCATCATCGTCGAGCCAAAACCGAAGGCGGGGTTTTTTGAATGTCAATCCCTAAGAGGCTGAAAAGGGGTGAAAACGATTGTATGAAACTTTTTAACGCGTGGTGCGATTTGCTTGAAACTTGATATGAATTAATAAATGTCAAATAAATGGACACGTGATTCAGGATTTTTCAAAATAAACCTAACAAAGGGGTAAAATGGTGTGTCAAAGTTTGTATGGGAACTTTTTAACGGGTCCTGTGATTTCTTAGAAACTTGGTTTGGATACTTAATATACAAAATAAATGGACACGTGTTTCAGGAGTTTTCAAAATAATTCTCATAAAGGAGTAAAATGGGGTGTGAATGTTTGTATGGAAACTTTTTAATGGGTGGGTGATTGGTTTGAAACTTATTAATAAAATTTGGCAAGGATATAAAAAGCATCCTGGGGAAAGATTTAAAAGCTACAGTTCCCAAAATTGCGGACGAAGTCGCGAGCAACAGCTAGTTTCATATATAGTTTTAGCAAGTGAGGCTAATAATTTACCAAGTGTTACTAACACACGATTTACATAATGATATGAATTAATTCCACTTGTCATACTTATTTCATACATAATAGAAACTATAAAATTCGGTCACAACATCTCTATAGAACTCAGTGAAAAAATATATGAAAAACAGCTCGCAGAATCACTCGCGTGTTAACATAATAAGTAGCCTGGATACAATCTCTCTCTGTACCAAATAACATAAAGATCTGTTCACCCGTTTTGTAAACAAATAGAAAACATGCAGACATTAAAATTCATATTTAGTTACTACCGACTGGCTCTAACTAACTCTGCTTTCTAAGTTGCAGAACATACCTACATTTGTGTGATGAATACAAGTGTTTGTTCTGTGTCTGGGTGTTATAAAGTATTATAAGTATATATATAAAAATATATAAGTATTCTATTAGTTATCTGGTCACCATAATACAAGCTATAAAAAAAAATGCCGGACATTTCACACAGGGCCATTTCTGGCCACAAAGTAAGCAGAGCTTGTGTTATGGGTATCACATGAATGATATACTAACTTATATACTTTTTTTTTAAATACATATATATTATACATAGAAACACCCAGACCCGAGACAAATAGTTGCAGATCATACAAAAATTTGTCCCGCGGCGGAAATCGAACCCGCAACCCTCTGTGTCTCAGGCAGGCCTTTACCCACTGCGCTACAGAGGTCGTCATGATGACTATGATTCGTTTGGGGCTAGATGATGTTGCCTGAATCGTCCACTATATTTATTTATTTATAATATTAGTATGGATTATTATTTGCTCACGTTTTGCTCAGGATCCACTGTTTTACATCGGCTTAGGATAGCATTATACAGAATAAACTAGAATGTATCTAATTGTTTTTAAATCCAATTTGATAATAAATAAATATGGTAGGTATGTCCTGCGACTAATTCGCACTTTAAATGCAGTATGGAAAACTCCTATACTTATTAATAGCCTAGGTAGAACTGGTTATACTCGAAACTGAGTGACATTCTCATTTTACTAATATTATAAATGCGAGAGTTTGTGAATATGTTTCTATGTATTATTTGGTCAATCACGCCGTAAATGTGGAAATAATTATAACTAGGTATAACTAATAAATGTAACTAGGTTATATAACCTGTGACCATGTCTAGCTTCTCACCTTTTTAACCGACTTAAAAAAAGGATGTTCTCGATTCGGTTTTTTTTTTTTTGTTTATGTTTGTTACCAAATTATTCCGTTATTTATGAACCGATTTGAAAAAAAAAAATTATTTAAAAGAATATCATTTCCAATAAGTCCGATTGAAATTTAAAAAAAAAATGAATTGAAAATTTTTTGGTTTTGGTTTTTAAAACAAAATAGCTGGAAAAAATATGTCATCCAAGTAAACGTCATCCAAGTATTATTAAGTATATAAATAAAGTCGGTTTTATTTTTAGTTTTTAATAACTAAAACGTTTTTATTAAGTACCAACCAAGCGTGCAAAGCCGCGGGTAGAAATTAGCTAAATATTTATATGATTTTATCGTGAATATAAACATATTATTGCTATTATAAACATATTATTGGTATTAGTATTTTACGCTAATATCGATTTAGCATTCAACGACGTGCATGTCTAATAAATAAATTTATATTGGTGGACAATAGACACAACGCGTAGCCACAAATTAGTTTGGGCAAGCTATGCCCAAACTAATTTGGGGCTAGATGGTATTGTGGTGACCAGACAATTGATAAATCCATACTATTATTTTAGTTGTGTGTAAGCTATGCTTACCATACCAGCTATAGTACCAGTTTTAGGCTTCTTTAAGCTATGTATTGAAATTCCTACTATCGAAAATTTATATTGCCATTTACATTAATGTTGTTCTCCTTTAAACGTAGTCCATATATATGCATATAATGTTGAAAGTTTTCTTTTTTAACCGACTTCAAAAAAGGAGGAGGAGGTTTGTTAGCTCATAACTCCGTCATTTATGAACGGATTTGAAAAAATCTGATTTAATGTGAATGGATATACTTCCCGATTGGTCCCTTAGAAATTTCATAAAAATCGGTTCCATAGTTAGGTTATGAAATCAAAAAAACTGAAAAATATGTCATTCACTTGGACGAAACGAAATTTTTATATTTTGCTTTTTTATACATGAAGTCGGTTGTCTTTTTAGTTTTTAAAACGTAATTATTTTGTTTACTTAAAAGTAAACAAAACAAAACGAACAATATACGAACAATTCATTTTATTGTTCGTTTTGTCACGGCATGACGTCACCCTCCTTGCTCGGCACAGTCTGAAAACCAGCACTATTTCGCTCTGCGTGAATAGCACAAAGCTGAGACTGCCTTTTAGACAAACGCAGACTTGGTACACGTAGTTGTAGGTACTCATAATGGTAAATAATTACGTTTTAAAAGCTAACTAACCTAACAACATCTTATAGTGACCATATCAATATTAATTCAATCTTTTTGTTTTAAATAAATAGATTGACTTGGCCATCGCATGAAAACACAATGTCTCACAAGTAATACATATTATATTAAACTAGCTGTCCCGTTCGCGACTTCGTCCACGCCGCGTTTAATTGTACCGACTGCAGCGCCATCTGCCGGGCTGATTTGTGAATCTAAACCATCCAGGGCGCCACCCAAACGCATACAAAAAAATTCAAATCGGTCCAGCCGTTTAGGAGTTCAGTGACATACACACGTACAGTAGAATTAAATATATAAAGATTAAATTTAATGCCGTTGCCAAGTCAATCTATTTATTATCAATATTAATAAAAGATTTTTAATATTTATATGGTCACTCTAAGATGTTGTTAGGTTAATTACGGAAGGTCCCTTAAGTATGAACTACGTAAGTCCCTGAATAAATTAACCGATTTAGTATTACATGGATCTCGCAAGTTATTACGGTAGAAGAACTTGGTTTTTTCAAGTTTAGTTTTTAATGGCATAAGAATGACTAGTGTTCAGGTCCCAAGCCGATTCAATAGCTCAAAAATATATGGGATTTATGTTTTATTTTAAAGTAATCAGAGCTTGTGTTATGGGTACCGCATGACTGATATACTACTTATATACTTTTTTTGTAAATACATAGAACTTAGACATACAAACTATACATAGAAACATCCAGACCCGAGACAAATACTTGCAGATCCTACAAACATTTGTTCCGCAGCAGGAATCGTAACCGCCACCTTCTGCGTATAGACAGGCTCACTGCGGCACAGAGATCGTCATCAACTACTGTGAAAAACGTGATCTTCCGTCAAATATGTTTTAAATTTTCTCGGACTACTCCATTTATAAATGCTAAACAACAAAAAAGGTTTAGTATCGAGTATCTACCGAACCCGGGCATTACAGTCGTGAGCAAAGTATAGATTTTCAGACGTGCCCGCTCCTTTCTTATCACTGTTGTACCTACTAGGTACTAGGTATTAATCACAACAATCGAAATCTGTATAATTACATATTAGGAAACATAAACGAAAATAATTACTAGAAGAAAAAAAGTAACCAAGCCACATTATTATTTGAAATTATAATGATGTAGATAATTAATTTCAACAGTATCTAATATGATAGTAAAACAAAAAACACTTTTGCTTTCGTAACTCATAATTAACTGAATATATAATTCAAGACAAAATTATAAACGCGACTTCTCGAATACTTAGTCTTCAGCATAGTGGTGACAGGCAGGTCCTATCAACCCTGAACTTACCCCCGATTGTAATAAATCTACCTACAACGTTGGGAACCTATTATTGCTGAACAGTTTTTGTTCGCCGAAATATTTTCATTAAGTATGTAAGTACTATGATTGAATTATTATTTAATTAAAACTAGCTGACTCGGCAAACGTTGTTTTGCCATACAAATATCTTTCGTAAAAAATTTTTTTTATATAAAGTGTCCTATGTTACTTCTAATACCTCAAAGAAAATTTGTACAAAGTTTCATGATGATCGGTTAAGTAGTTTTCGTGTGAAAGCGTAACAAACAAACTTACATTCACATGTATAATATTATAGTAGGATAGGACACTCAACAAGTAAACACTGCACATTCAAAATACACAGAGTCAATAGATAATAAAACGTCCCGTAATAATAGGGCATACAATTATGCATTAAAAATATCAAAAATAGCTCAATATGGAAAACAAAAACCTCTGTGTCGCAGTGGACCAAGCCCCGGCTAAGACGCAAAAGATAGCAAGTATTTGTCTCTGGACTTTCTATGTGTTTTTGTGTATGGGTGTTTCTATATATAGTATATAGGCATGTATGTATTTACAAAAAAAGTATATAAATAGTATATCAGCCATGTTGTACCCATAAAGCTCTGCTTACTTTGGGGCCAGGTGATGCTGTGTGTAATGTCCGGCAATATTTATATATATTTACACAAGATAAGCAGGTAGGTCGTAAAACCATTACAAAAAAATTAAGGCATCAAAAAATAATACTACAGTGTACAATCCCAGTCAAAACTGTACATTAAAGTAGTACACAAATGATGAAAAAGTATACTATCACCAAAAGTTAAAAGTTTGATTCACTAATTACAATATTGTGCAAAAAGTAAAGGATTCGCGCTCATCGCGACTGATCGCGCGGTCAGTGTCGTTGCACTCATCGTAATATTTTATTGCGCTGATTAGGTAGAAAACTTATGTAGATACGTAACCGTACCACTACGGTAGATCTAATTTTGTTAATATAGAAATTTAGAACTAGGTACAATTATGTTTTACTGTTAACATATATTATATGGCATGCTTGTAATTATATCATATTGTATCATATCCTTACATTAATCAATCAAGTTCTTTCAGTTTAAACTTTTGTATAGAATCAGAAAGGACTATGTCACTCGATTTGGTAATACTGTTAAACTGCTTACAGATTATTGGCATAACAGAGTGCTTACCGAGATTAGTTCTGGTATAAGGTAAGTTCCAAAGTTGCAATAATAGGACGGCAATAACTAGAGCTGTAACGTTTATGGTATTTAATAACCGTAAATTAACTCAGAGATTTCGAACGCGCTATACATTTTTGGTAGCTCTTAAAATTAGATAAAAATAGTATAATAGGCTGAATGTAATTTATTTAGCTAGAGACGGGGTTTGAGGGTCTTGATAAGTCTTTCACCCGAGGTATACACTGTTCTTTTCATTACGAATACAAGGAAAGCAAAAATAAAAACATGAATAAGTTAGAGAAAAATTATTTTACATTAAAATTAGAACAATTAGTAAAGAATAATATAAGTACAATAATATAAAATACACATGTGCTATCTAGGTACCGTTTAGAACGATCTATAGATAGCTCAACTGATCCAGATCACTGCCAAAAGGCAGCGTTCCCAAGACACTGGCGGCTTTGTCTCGTTGAATGGCAATGTTATAGTGAGTGAAAGGTTTTTTCCGGGTATGTTGATATTGGATATTTTCTAGGAAACTTGAGTTTCTGCAGTGTCCAGGGATTCTTGGGTGTATGTTAGGGACATCGATATTCGTCTATTTTCTTCTACTATTACATATTATGAAATCTTTCATTCATGTTCTAGTCTAGTGGTAACACATGAGGCTGTTGAACTGGAGCGCAAATGATAGATCATAAAATTCTACATGTTTTCACTTCTATTTTAATATGTAACACTAACCTAGAAATAAGACTTACACCATACTAACACCAAATGGTCTTATAATGTCTGATTTAATAAATGAATCATTATTATTATTAATTCAGATTTCGACCTATTAGATATTAAATATCCGAATAGTCGTTCTACGACTGAATATCGCGGAAAATACAGAAGGATTAAACAAATTGGCATTTAAACCCCCATGACCCGCCAGCAATGATCCACCCTTCCAGTTACACCCTGTGTAAAACAAAACGATATATACGAGTAAGTACCAAATTTATTATAAATAATGCAAGAGAGAGCATAAAACCATGTAAATATGAAACCAATGTGGGAACAGACAGCTCTAAACGATGTTGTTTCATAAAACCAATTCAAAAAAGGTTTTAATAAATAGTCCCAAACAAAAAGAAGAAAGAGGCATTTGAAATTCGAACAGTGTTTTGTTGATTGACAAAGTTTTGAAGATTTTCGATGATAAAATCTTTGATCCAACTCTTTTTGTTTTGCAGCTTTTCTTATTTGAATCTTTAGCACCTTTCCAAGTATTTTATCTCTTTATCATCAGTATTCATGGAGTTGCTAAGTTATAAGCAACTTGGAAGTATTCTCAGGCTTGTTTGTTTCTAAATATTTGAAACTTCTTCTGTTGAAATTTGTATGAATAAATTCTTTATAAAATAAGTATATTATAAATGGCATGGATTCAGCAAAATAGTGACCTTCATAAAATTAACACTAGGAATAAACATAAATTATACATCCCTAGGTTTCGACTAGAAAAAGTTAATAAGTCATTTATGGGGAACACGGTGCGCTTCTATAATAAGCTTCCTGAAAATGCTACTAAACTACCTATTAAGAAATTTAAAGCATACATTAAAGGTAGTCTTTTGAAGAAAGCTTATTATGAAGAAAGCTAATATAGATGACTATATTATTGATAAGAATGCATGGCCTCATGTCGCTCTGCCGTCAGACAGTTAACCGACACACTTGAAATGTATAAACTCTCTTTTATTAGTATTTCGTAGTTAAGGTAGTTATAAGATGGATCACATAAAAAAGCGCTAGGACCAAGACGAGTTTCTTGCCAATTCTTCTCGAGCTTGGGTTAGGATGAATTGGCACCTAAATTCACCTAGTATGTACGACGTTTCAAAGTGATCCTTGTGATTGTATTGAATAAATCATCTTTTGACTTGATTTGACTTGATAGAATTTAGTACTTAAAATAATTTAGAATGATTTTTATATCTGTTTCATTGAGTGTTTTATATTCAGTTAGGATCCCTCTCGGGTAAAGGCCTCCTTCAGTTCCTTCCATCTGTCGCGATCTATTGCCGTTTTAGACCAGTCTGTTCATAAAACTGTTCTGTCCTGTATAAAATTCATTACAAAACATTAAATAGATATACAAATATTTAGTACTATTCCGTCAATCTATTGCTAATGAGTTAGACACTAACTACAGTACAACAATGCGTACCGGGCTCTTATGAGGCTTCCAAGATATTGCAGCGCGTCGAGTATGCTCTCGGTTGCGGGGGTTTTGGACTTCTTCGCTATCACTAAACGCGTATAGCGGCATTTTGGAATAGATTAAGTCGCTCCAACAATACCATCCTGAGGGCTGTTTTTGACTACCTAGCGAATCCAATTTACAGGCACTGGATTTCTGTCCACCTGGACGGAAATAAAAAATGACACCATACCATTATGGTAAATGGGTATTATGGATTTTTTTATAATATACTTTGTATTCTGTATGTTTTATTTTCTTGTATTGTTTAGTATTTTTTGTGATATGGGTGTTAATGCCGGAAAAAAATGGATTTACTAAGAATTATTATTATTATTAAGACTAGATTGATGAAATAATACTAACTAGTTGTCTGTTTAATATTTTCAAAGCGCCATACTAGCTCAAAAGAAAGCAGAGCTTGTGTTATCGAAACCACATGACTGATACACTGCTTATATCGTTTTTTAAAATATATGCATATTACATAGAAAACCTCCAGACCCGAGACCAATATTTGAACCCGTAACCCCTGCGTCTCATGCATGACTTCACTCACTGCGCCACAGAGGTCGTCTTAATTCTTATCTACTCCTACTGACTTTTTACGCCTAACCAATTCTACAATGTCAAAGTCTAACTCAAAACATTCTATATTTAATAAAATCACAAGGACCACTTTGAATCGTCTTCTTACATGCTAGTGAATCTAGGTGCCAGTTCCTCCTAACCCCAGCTCAAGAAGGATCCGACAAGAAACTCGACTGGTCTTAGCACTTCTTTTTTATTACGTTTTTAAATTTGCTTTTAAATTTAAGCCGCTTGGGACCTTGTAATAGAAGCGTACACTTTGCCTTATAAAAGACTTAGGTATTAACTTTAGCGAGCCTAACAGGAACAGTGAGTTTATCTTTATTTCTAGTATTAATACTCTGATTATCGCAAATTTTTGAAACAAATGAACCTTTTTGTGAACGTACATTATACATATAGATTTTCGTATATATACAAGGCACTGTCATGATATTTATATCATTAAATTTATTTTTAAGTGATTCTCTAGGGCCCATGTTGTAAATTGCACTTATTACTACAGCCCTCGTCTGCAACACAAATATGGTGTTAATATCTGCAGCACTGATTGCAGCTTATTATCTAAAGTGTAAATACCTAAGAACACTGTGGTGTCAACGAGATCTATATATTCGTTTTTTATGGGTAAACATTAAAAAAGTTGGTTTTAATTTGTTTAATATTGGGCAGTATAAAACGATTGTATTTAGTTTTTTTACGTTTAGTGACCTCGGAGAACGCTTTTCATTTACATCTACTCGTTGTATTCGTTGGATGTGAGAAGCTTAAGTGCAACTCCTTTAACACCATAGTGGTGTAGTCTTGATTAGAGTTTCAAGGTGAATGCAATCAAAAGCTTTCGACAGATCACAAAAAATACCTAAGGCATCGCGCGATTCTTCCCAGATAACAAAAATATGTGATATAAACTCAACATCGGCCGGCATTAGTAGTTGAGCGTCCCTTCGTAAATCCGAATTGTTAACTCTCTAGTACATATCAAAATGCCGTTGTAACTATAACGTTGTAACTGGTTTAATTTATGTTTAAAAATATTTTACTAAATATAGGAAGCACTGATGTAGGTCGAAAATTACTAGGATCAAAATAACTACCTGATACTATGTTTCATGAAATCAGGCAATACCATTGTCAATACATTGATTATATATGAAAGCTAGCTCTGGTACAATAATTTAAACAAGTAGTTTCATAACACTGACCGAAATGCCTCAGAGATCAGCCTTTTAGAGGTTTTTTTACATTAATCTGTTAAAATGATAATATCATTTTTGTCCACATATTCAAAGTAAAATTGTATGACACATTCAGGTAAACTATTCTTTAACAATTTTACTCTGCTATTACATGAAGTGTTTAAAGACTGTTGTGGAGACTGGAATTACAGTAAAAAAAGTTTAAAAAGTTTAAAAAAGTATGCTAAGTCTATATCTTGCTTAATGATTATTATTGATAATATTTAAGTTTATTACACCATTATGAATTTAGACTTTTTCGGTCTCACTGTTAATTATTTTCCAAGCAGCTTTTATTTATCTTGCCTGTTTTTAATTTTTTAACTCAGAGACTGAGATTTAACCGTGTTACCGTGCAAAAATCCTCACAAAAATCCTAACAGTCTGCAAGCAAGAGCTCTAATTAGAAGCGGACAGACAGACAGATGAACATGGCGTAACTATAAGAGTTCCTTGTGGACTTCAGAAACCTCAAAAACGCTAAGACCTTGACGAGCTTTTTGACAATTCTTCTAGGACTAGGGTTAGGAATATTCAAGGTGATCCTTGTGATTGTATAAAATAAAACCCTTTTTAGCTTTTTAACAGATTCCAAAAGCTCAAATAGAAATGTGGAAGTACATCCGCATGTTTGGCTTGGCGTACTGCGATCTACCGACCATGCTCTGGAACGTGTCTTTCATGCTGCGAGCTCTCACCCTCAACATTGACATCAGGAACAAGACACGTAAGGTCATGGCTAGATAATGCGAATAATATTTTATTTATCAATACATATTTTTGTGTTGTATGTTTAAACATTTTTGAATGTTTTAAGGAATTCCACCATTTTTCTACATTCTGACAACAGTGGCGCTAGTATCCTATTTCTACGTGTACTTCGTCTCCATGCTGTGGTTTGTCTTCTGGCACTGCAGAGAGACTGGAGACTTGCTGGCAGCTCTGGTGGTCCTCTCGCTCGGCATCACCAGCGAGATTGGAACGTTGAAGCTTTTCTACATGTTCCTTCGCATGTAAGATGATGTTTAGAAAAATTGATGCTCGCTTCTAAAATCGTTCCTTACAAAACTCGTACCTAATATTGTCTTTATTACAGAAAGAAAATCCAGCAGCTAGTATCAGACTGCCTTGCTTGCGATGCTCTCGTGATCCCCGACAGCCGATTTTCCGTGAACCTCCTAAAGACCCTGAGGGATGTGAAGAAGCGGGCTATGATATTCTGGATCGTCATCATCAGCAACGGAGTCATATACATCGTCAAGCCGATATTGCTGCCAGGAAGACATTTTATGGAGGATTTGTTCATTATCTATGGTAGATACTAATATTTAGTAATAGCATCAGTCCTTAAAACCTTTTAAAATAATATATGCTATATTCTTTTCAGGTCTAGAACCAATGTATGAGTCCCCAAACTACGAATTTGCTTTCGTTCTGATGGGTACTGGAGTCTGCGTGACATGCTACCTGCCAGCTAACATCACCGCTTTCCTCATCGTCATCACTGGCTACACAGAAGCGCAGATGCTATCCTTGAGCAAAGAACTAGACAATCTTTGGGAAGATGCTGAGACCAACTTCACGCACCGTCTTCAGCCTTTGAATAACGTTGGCATAGCTATAAATTCCATGGAAAGAGACAAACACGTCGCTCTAAATGAATACGTAAGATGTAAACTAAAAACCATTATAAAAGGGCACGCGGCGAACATTGATCTTTTAAAACAGATTGAGGACATCTACAGAGGAGCTATAGCGGTTGAATTCCTCCTTCTCATAATGGGGCTGATAGTTGAACTGCTGGGGGGCTTAGAAAACACATACATAGAGGTCCCTTTTGCACTTATGCAAGTGGCTATGGACTGTTTGACTGGGCAACGGGTGATGGACGCCAGCGAGGTCTTCGAACGAGCGGTATACAATTGCAAATGGGAGAACTTTGACAGAAATAACATGAAGATCGTATTGCTGATGCTGCAAAGCTCACAGAAAACGATGTCACTCTCGGCGGGGGGTATAACGAAGCTGAGTTTCGTCTCGTTAATGGCGGTTATAAAGTCGGTTTATTCAGCGTATACAACGTTAAGAACAACAATGAAATAGAGTTTGGTTACCAGTTTAAAGAGATTTTGGGTAATATGAGTAGGCACAATAAAGTAGGTAACTTAGTCTAGAGAATAAAGTCACACAACGAAACAAAGCTACCTCTGTTTGTGAATAGTTTAAAAAGATTTTAGAAAATTTTAGTAGGCACATAATTGTAATCTAGTCCACACAGTAGAGTCGTAAATAAAATAATGCCTCTTTTTGTGAATAAATCATTGTGAATTAACCTCTTTTTGTGAATAAATCAAAATGAAACCAATCAATCGGTAATCAAATGCCACACAAACAAACGGACAAGGCTCACAAACAGAGCAGTGAATCGATTAAGCAAATAATGCGGTGCATTGCATCGCCCCTCACATCGGCAAGTTTGGACACCGCAGACGTGATTGCAATCGCGCTCTGCAAACGGACGCGGTGGGTTTTGGAAATCAATTTAAATCCACATTACAACTACCAGTACACTCTATTTGCTAAGAGCCGACTGCTGGGGTCATATTTATGTTAATGAATAACTAGTGGATCTGTGAGCTGTAGACCTCGCGAACATTTTTCGAAATTACTGATATATAACTTACGTTTTCATCTCCACCATTTTGAAAAATTACCAAAAACTGAATCGACAAAATAATTATATATAGTTAGCTCACAAAGCTCACAAAATTTTACGAGAATCGGTTGAGAACCTGTAGACCTGTATGCGACCTGTAGAGGAGAACATACGGACAGACGCCGGCCGGACGCCGTCCGGACAAAAACAGCAGAAAATCAGTGTTTGCTTCTTAAGCAATACTATCGCTGTATTAAGTATCTAGTGTCTAACCTAAAGTTTTATGTATTTACCATTATGTACAATGGTACCATTGATTGTACGTGTTGTGCTGGTTTATCATATAAATGTTGTATCTATCTATCTATCTACAAACATATGAAAGCGTTTTTGCCTAAGCTAAAACGGAAACCCTCGCTAGCACTTCGCGCTCGCTCGGTCAATAAATGCAATGAGTCGGGCTCTGGCTATTTCATCCAAGCTCTACTAACATTAAACTATAAGTACCTATATCTACTACCCATATGATTATACAAATACCTAAAGTAGCCTATCCGACCACATAAAGTTAGGTGTAATATGTACCATTAGATACTTAAAGTTTGTGTGTACATCTTCTAATTTTCGGCGATCAACTTTGCATATATATGCAAGTCAGGCCAAAACAAAGGTAATAACTACCTACCTACACCGAGGCCTTCTACTTATTTAAAAGAGTAAACTCGTAAGATTTTATTGGAATAATCAAGGTTTTGTGTCTAAATAATTCATCAGTATGTACTATTGTCATAAGTTATGTATTATTAGAGATGCAGAGCGCTACCGACAGTTCTAGTCAGCCGTGAAATTGGTGCCAATGCCAGCTCTCCACAAATAGATTAGCTAGATGGCTAGAATAGCTGCAGTTAGTACCTACCTACCTGAGTAGTCTACTTCACACTGGCTGGCTGCTGATACGGGCTATGAACTCTGCAAGGAAAGAGACGAATTTCCATTTTATCACAGAATTATAGGTCTAGATTGGCTATATACTTACTTTCGAGATATTTTTTCTTAATCCTTATTTATGATGCAGAACATGGTAAATGTTGGTTTTAGGTACCTACATACTACTAACAATAACAGAGATCATTATAATCATTATTATTCTAAGACGATTCGGAAATAATAATCGCAACGTGCCACATAGATAATTTTTCTAAAGTGAGGTGATGTTAGGAATGAATAATGAGAGAACGGTCTCAAGACCCGCACTATCCCTGAAAAATAATTATTAGTAATTATATAAACAGAAATTCTTTGTATTTCGATGCGTTCATTATTAAAATAATTAAATGGTAAAGGTAAATGCAACATTATAATTATTTGAAACCTGCAATTAGACGACATAGATACAACAATGTCCATGGTGCTATAATAACACCTTCAAACCATCAATGCTGACGTAGCTTATAATCAATGCGTTGCATTTGTAAAAATACGTCACACTACGTATAATTTAGTAAACATTTAGAAGCAGCGCACACCGTCCAGGCTTATACGAAAAAATTATATATGAACGCGACCCTAAAAACTCGTATATATCCACTCTATTAAATGGAGTCAAAGATGATGTGTGGCTTTACTCAAATTTAAATTCAAATATGTTTTTATTCAATACAATCACAAGGATCACTTTGAAACATCTTACTAACCCAAGCCCGAGAAGAGTTGACAAGTAAATGTCCTGGTCCTAGCTTTTTTGTATGATTATTCTTATACTCATATTGCATAACTACAAAAAGCTAATAAAGGTAGTAGGTTATACATAGCAAATCTGTCAGTTAACTGTCATAGAGTAGAGCTACATAAAGCTATGCATTCTTATCAACAATATAATCAACATTAAGTAAACAATTACTAACAATGAACCAGTTAAAAACTAACGACATTTACGCTATTGGAAATGTTGATTTTTGCTCTATCCATTTAAAGACTGACGAAGCATCTTCAGCAAATAAAACAAATATATTTTACAACAAAAGGTAGACCGTTATCGTAAACTTAGAATGAAAAAGTGCCCAGTATACGATGCTGGGCCCTGTGACACCCCTATATCAATAATTGATCCTGAAGACCTCTCCCCGCCCACGTCAACCTTTTGGACTTTATTAGATAGATATGTCTGTATAAAGTCAATCGCCCGATTTTAACTTTGAAATTAAGGTTGCATGACTCACACAGTTTTTGGTTGGTCACTGAATACACCGATTGCACCCTGTGACTTCTCTAAGGCGTCAAATATAAGGCAATATCGATATCAATCTATAATTGGCGCCACCTTTTTAATTTACAGACTTGAATTCTTGAACAAACTCTTAAGTCGTAAGACATGCATAGGCACATTAGTTAATTTAGGCTGGGATAGATTAGCCAGATTAATTAAAGCACATAAAAACCTCTCATGCCTCTGATGCAAACGTGCGGCCTGCGAAGGTGTGCGCTTGGTCTGGGCGTTCCTATTGCCAAGCAAGTTTTCAAACACCAGAGACGGACAAACCCATTTATTAAACCATCGCAAGCTCACGAAAGTCGAGCTAGATGCGCACTTTTGCTTGCAACAGTAACAATCATCGCATAAAGTCACGAAGAGAAAATCTAATTTACGAAATCAACAATTTATCTTATGATGTGGGAGTCCATCCGCAAGTTCGGCTTGTCGTACTGCGATCTGCCGACCATGCTCTCGAACGTTTCGTTTATGCTGCGAGTACTCACCCTCAATATTGATATCCGGAACCAGACACGTAAGTGTATCAAATTACTCGTACTTTTCAGTTTTTTCGAGACAGTATGGTTAGAATTAGTTTATACTAAGCACGCTGTTCCTTTATGACCAAAAACTATAAAATACGAGGTTTTGATCTGAATTTTTACGATTGCTGCCTAAATAGAAGTATCCATATGGTATTCTAGGTCACAGACCTAACTATATCAAGTTACATCCAAATCCAATCAACCATTACAATAAACACAGTAGTAATTGAAAGTTATTAGTATATTTTTTTTAGTATCAGAATTCCATAATCGCATGGCAGATCCCAATATTGAAAAATGGCGGTGTACCGGTGTGTGTACAGCTTCCAACTCCCTCTGACATTTCCATTCCACAGAATGTCCGTAAATTAATCAAACAAAAAATAGCGACATACTTATATGCAAGTCTGTTGAGAGACTTGTGTTGTGACTGTTCGGTATTTATGTATAGTATCGTCATGTTTTTTAGGAATACCAACATTTTTCTACATCTTGACCACAGTGGCGATAGTATCCTATTTCTACGTGTACCTCGTCTCCATGCTGTGGTTCGTATTCTGGCGCTGCAGGGAAACTGGAGACGTTTTGGCAGCTCTGGTGGTCTTCTCACTTGGCATTTCCAGTGAGATTGGGACTATGAAGCTTTTCTATATATTCTTTTACATGTAAGAGCTTAAACTTAAAGTATTAAAACCTTAGTTAAAGATTAAACATGTATTGATGAACTATCAATACCACTGTTTCACATGTTGCTGTTTAAGAGGTCTAGTAAATGAGATAATTAGGTAAATCATGTTTGATACGAATATTGCTTGCTAACTGTCTCCTTGGATGTCTTCTTTCCAACTCTATTAAACTTCTGTCATGTCTTGCAGAGACAAAGTGCGGCATCTAGTATCAGATTGCCTCGCCTGCGACTCTAACGTGATCACTGGCAGCCGATTCTCCACGAACCTCCTAAAGACCCTGAGGGATGTGAAGAAGCGGGCCATGCTGTTCTGGGTGGTCATAATCAGCAACGGAGTCGTGTATATTGCTAAACCAATATTGCTTCCGGGAAGACATTTTATGGAGGATTTGTTCATTATCTATGGTATGGTCCTAGTCATCATGCATTTTATGAATATTTTAATAATTCAAATTTCAAAAATATTAACAATCTCACATAAATTGTAGTGTAATATACAAAATATCCTGTTCTTTTTACAGGACTTGAACCAATGTTTGATTCCCCAAACTACGAGTTTGCCTTCATCCTAATGGGCATCGGAGTCTGCGTGACATGCTATCTGCCAGCCAACATCACCGCCTTCCTCATCGTCATCACTGGCTACACAGAAGCGCAGATGTTGTCGTGGAGCGAAGAACTGGACAATCTCTGGGCAGACGCTAAGATCAACTTCTTGTCGCGTTTTCAGCCTCTGGACAACGTTGTCATAACTAGCAATGCCGTGGAAAAAGACAAACACGTCGCTCTGAATGAATACGTAAGATGTAGACTGAAAGTCATTATAAAAGGTCATGCGGCGAACATCAATCTTTTGAAACAACTTGAAGACATTTTCAGAGGAGCAATAGCGGTTGAATTCTCCCTTCTCATAATGGGGTTGATAGCTGAACTGCTAGGAGGCTTAGAAAACACATATTTGGAGATACCATTCGCACTAATGCAAGTGGCAATGGACTGTTGGACTGGGCAACGAGTGATGGACGCCAGCGAGGTATTTGAACGAGCAGTGTATAATTGCAAATGGGAGAACTTTGACAGGAATAATATGAAGACCGTATTACTGATGCTGCAATGCTCACAAAAAACAATGTCGCTCTCGGCTGGGGGTATAACTAAGCTAAATTTCGTCTCATTAATGATGGTTATAAAGTCTGTTTATTCGGCGTACACGACGTTAAGAACAACCATGAAATAGAGTTTTTAACTATAGTAGATATTAGGTAATAAGAACCACCGAAATAATATTAGGCATAAGAAATAGAAGGCATAAACATAGAGAAAAATGTCACACATCTGAAAAATGAAACATAAATAAATAATACAAATAAATTATACAACAATTGTGATACATTGAAGTCAAATTACACAATACATAAAAGGTATTTGCGACCTGGATTAATGGTATATCTATGGATATGATCATATTAACACTTCATCAAACACTTGCTTTGATAATAACAATAGTTAACACGTCAATAAAATTGCTAAAAATGTCCTTTTTATTGAAAACAGCTATAGTCAAACCGTTACCTAAAACCAACCATCTAACCAACTTGATAGAACTGCGTCGCTCTCGAGTTCTTTATTATATCTTCATACTTCTGTTTCGATATCGCTAAAATACTCTTATCAAAACAGCTCACTAGTTATCTGGAAGCTAATTACCTAGAAAGGTCATAAGCTTTCTAGGTAATTAGCTCAAAGCTCACGAATAACCTTATTAGAAGTTGTTGACGATGTTCTGGTGGCTCAAGGTGGCTTTTCACGTGCTTTTGATACAATGAATACCTCCTATTCATTGCATCAAAAGTAATGATTAGGAGGCTCCTATTATCTTTTCGCATATTATAGATTTATAGTCGAATAGTTTGCGAGCTATTTCGCTCAGCAGGCGTTCTCCGCTAGTTGAAGTCCGTAAACCAGATGGCTCAATCTCTCTATCTAGGTACTACAATGTTTGTGACTCGGGGAGTCCCTCAGGGTTCTATTCTGGGACCATTACTCATTGCTCTTTCCACTAAGATATCTTTCATAGAATTCAAAATTGCAAGTAGAATATTTACGCCGATGACCTACAAGAGTCCTTCAAACAGTTCGCAGTTGATTATTCAGAATATTTGTTTTGTATCGTGTAGCGAACACCTTGATACAGACATACGATTCACACTTTGATTCGCACGTAGGTAACTTATTATTACTATTATGACTATTATACCGAAAAGAGCTCACATTTCTCTATATATCAAAAGCCATGGTCTTTTAAACATGTCATCACGTCGTATACTTTACTCTGCAACTTTACTTTTCGGAATTATAAAAGGCCAGGTATTTGTATAAAAACTTAAATTATTTGCTTGTAATATTCGCTTAGCAAGTCATTTAATTTGTCCAAGCCATAAAACGACTGTATTTCGTGAACGTTTCCGGTATGCTGGGACAATATTCCTTCTCCCATCAGAAGTTTGATTACCATTTGGTAATTTCTGGTTTATTATTATTATTTAATGCAATTATTACAATGTTTAATCTTGTTACATAATGTTGTATTCGTATGTATTAATTGATACCTATTTAAACCTTTGATAAGTAGGTACAAACTTTTGCTATTATTTTTGTTAATTCTTTAGTTCTCTAAGAGTTACCTATGTTTTAAAATATATTTGTAAAGTTTGTTTTCTTGTCTTACAAGTAATTTATTTTGTTACATCCCTAATATATTTGCAAATTAGTTAGAATAATGTATGTGCTACAACAAGAGGTGTGTGGCAATAGCTGCTGCGCTACTCTTGATACTGCAAACCTCACACTTCTATATCATATGCGGAGTGATAGCCTTTTTCCGTCATGGTGTGTAAACTGTATTATATGTTATATTTTCACAGTATATGTTTTGTGACGTTAAATAAATATTTCCTATTCTATTAAATTGTTTCAAAATTATTTCACGGCTTCTGGTAGATACATTGCGTGACCCAAGAACTGACTCCTATTTTGCTCAGCGTATTAGCATTGCCATTCAACGTGGCAAGTGTCTTGGGAACGCAGCCCTCTGACAGTGATCTGGATCAGTTGAGCTATCTATAGATCGTTTTAAACGGTCCTTAAATAGCTCAACTATTTCACATGTATTTTATATTATTGTATTATTATACTCATTGATTGCATATTAATAAAAAAAATATTTGTGAAAAGTTAAATGAATACTTGCTCCCATTACCCTAAAAAGGGTACAAGTTGAAATCAATCAAAAGATCCACAAACAAACGGACAAGTCACACAAATATATCAGTCAATCGATTAGGTAAATAATGTGCTTTGTTTGTATTGAGTATCTACGCCCCACATGTACTAGTAGTAATCGTGTTCTGCTTAATATGCGCAGTTTTACATTTTGAAGTATCTACTGATATAAAAATTATTATTGCGATGATCTAAAGAGTGTGGCATTTACTTCTAGGATTAGCACAGAACAGGAGAAGGAAATTCAAGGAGACGAAAAAAAAAAAAGTTCTAATTTCGATAAGCAGTCCGATTAGGCTTATTGTATTCGTTAACATTCTCCCAGTATGGTATAGGGATTTCAAAACCATGTGGGCTAAAGTCCGCAAGTTTGGAATAGATTACTGCGATATGCCCACCATGATATGGAATGTGTCTGTGTTACTGAGAGTCCTGTCTATGAATGTCGACAGCAGATACAAGAAACGTAAGGAATCATTGAATATTATTGTCTTTTTTTGCCATTCATCAGGCTAGGTCAGCTTGGATATTTTTTTAATCACCCTGATAGAAGAAATAAGTGTAGATGAAGTAAAATGGGCCATGCAGAGTATGTAACAATGAAAAATCAATGTAGGACCGGATGATACATCAATATAAGTGTGGAAGTTTTTGAAAGCTGATGGATGGAAGTGGCTGACTTTATTCTTCAATAAGTCGCTACAAGATGGACAATGGTGAAACAGTTCTATGGTGAATATTTTTTTAAATCAAGATCGATACTGTTACAACTACCAGTTCGGGTTTATACCGGGACGAGTGTGATATGAAAGAGAAGAGATCGTTTGGGAAATATCTGCAGCTGGTACGTGCTATGTACAGGCAAGCTGCATGCACATCCAGTCAAAAGCAGGCGTTACGGACCAGTTCAATGTGGTTGAAGGTTTTTGACCTTTGATCGGCTATCAGCCCCTTATTGTTCCTCCTGGTAATGTATACTCTGACATCGGACATACAGGAAGAGGCACCCTGTTGTATACTGTTCACCAAGTTTTCTTATCGGAGAAGATGCAACTGAGGTACAGAGCAGGCTTGGAAAATGGCGAGAGTTATGAGAATGTTGGCCTGAAAATAAGCAGTACCAAACCAGAGCATCTGTTTTGAGATTTCGGCGGCATCTCCACATTCTCTACACATTGTCTTAGATGGTGTATTTCTGCGAGACTGCTCTGATTTTTGTAATCTTTTTTCACTCATCGAAATCGACAGCAATACAGAGATGTCAAAACAAAAAAGAACGCGGTATAGATGATATGGTGGATTTAGGTCAAAAGAACTACGTGTGATCCGGGTTGCCCCTCAAGGTTAGGGGCAAATTCTACAAGACGATCATTGGACCTAACGTATTGTATCGGAGCGTTGCGCAACCAAAGCGACGGATGAAGCAAAAGTTCATTCGATGGAGGTGCAAATATTAAGATGGATGTGCAAAGTGATGAGGATGGATTAAATAAGAAATGAGTAGATTAGAGGAAGTTTCAAACAGCCAGTGACGGAAAATATAAGGAGGTTTACGTGGTATGGGTATGTCATGCGAAGGGAATAAAGTCATCTTACAAGAAGGGTTATGGATATTAATATTAATATCCAAATCTACTCCTAAATGCTTCCATATGGAAGCATTTAGGAGTAGAGGACCTAAAGAAAAATGGTAAAAGAAAAGAAAGAAAGAAAGATGAATTCTATCGAAAGATGACTGTGTTAAAGATGATATGGGTAAGAAAGGATTTACTACTGTGATGATGAATGATAAGGGAGTAGAAAAAAGAACCATTTGTGCCGACCCCACTTAGTGGGATAAGAACAGGTGACTATACCGCATTTGACTTGTTTGGTTAATGTTATTTCCAGAAATCCCTATCATCTTCTACGTATGCACTGTCGGCTGCGCTATCAGCTACTATTACACGTACTTGGTGTCGATGCTGTGGTTTGTCCTCGTGCGATGTCCGCAAACAGGTGACCTGGTGGCTGCTATGGTAGCCATGTCTATAGGAGTCAGCAGCGAGATCGCCACTGTGAAACTGATTTTTATGTTCTGCAATATGTAAGTTAATTGTAACAATCTCCTAAATACCCTGAGACAACTCAAATCAATCTACGTCGGCATTGTGGTAACATTTGATCCAATAGTCATATGCATAGATATGCCCATATTTGGTATAATATACCAAATAGGTACGGGTACTTATGGCATGGCATTTGTAATCCTGACATTTGGTATGATCTTTTGGAGGTCTCTGAGCTATAAGATCAGATCTGACATGAACAAATCTGCATAGAACCATTACTACACAAGACCTTTATCTATGGCCTCTATAACAAACACCTGACAACTGTTGTGCTAAATCTTGATTAAACATCTTTTAACAGAACAAAGATACGACGAGTGGTATCAGAGTACCTTGAGTCACCAGCCCTCACACCGAGCAGTAGATTTTCAAAAAACTTAAATACGTTGCTAAGGGGAGTAAAAAAGAGAGCCATGGCTTTCTGGATCTTGATTATGATAAACGCTGTGGCATACATCATCACGCCAGTATTTCAGTCTGGTCGACATTTGATGGAAGATTTGTATGTTATTTACGGTAAGAACTTGACATATTTACTTATCGAGAATATTGACTTCATTCAAGATTCTTCGTTTGTCATTTCATGAAGTATCATGGCTCTGCTAATTTAATATTGTTTTATTCGTTTTATTGCATGTTTTATTCAGTAATAATGGCGGAATTTTATGAATAAATTGTGACTACAGAACGGGTATGGAGAATTTAATTAAATGTGTGTTGTGATGCAATGTGATGTGAACGACGAGGAATCCCAAGAAAATTTTAGACGCCATTCCGCGTGACGTCTATTGACAATTGACCATCGACTAAGACTTTATAAAACAAATTGACCATAAACAAATATAAACACTTGACACTGGCAAAATTGGCATTATTATGTCACATGCCATAAACAAAGAAGAAGAAGACTTCATTCAATATGACTTGAATCATGAACCAATGAACCATTACATCTTATGTCATTGAAATAAATTTAATTCAAGAGCTCTTAGTGAACAGACTTTTTTAGCTTTAGCTAAGCTCAACTTAAATGAGGACGAGCTCCACTGTATAAAACGATTAACGGTAGTCGATGCATTCAATTATAAACAAAAGATATCTGATGTTTACACAAATATTCCCACACAAGCTACTAATATATCATTAAAATAAATTAGATTTCATATGTTCTCAGGTTTAGAACCCATGTTGGAATCTCCTAACTATGAAATAGCGCAGTTCTTGACAGGATCCAGCGTTGCAGTTATCTGTTTCATTTCGGGCAATATGACAGCTTTCATGATAATTACCGTGGGGTACACAGAGGCACACATGCTTTCCCTCAGCAAAGAACTCGTTAACATCTGGAATGACGTTATACAGGAAACTTATATCAACTCTATTGGAGTTCAAACCGAAGTTCCCTCAGTAGTATACAAATACACTGTTTTTACTTTTGATAAAGATGCTAAAAAAAAGATCAATAAAGAAGTCAAAAGGCGTCTTGTTCAGATCATACGAAACCACGCTAGAAACATACATTTACTGAGCCAAATCGAAGATATTTTTAGAGTTCCGATAGCGATTGGTTTTGTGTGTCTGATTGTAGGAATAATAGCTGAACTCCTCGGAGGAATAGAGAATACCTTTCTCCAAATTCCTTTTGCACTATCACAGGTGGGTATGGACTGTTGGACGGGTCAGAAGGTAATGGACGCGAGTATGATATTTGCTCGAGCGGTGTATGATTGCAAATGGGAGAACTTTGACATTGACAACAAAAAGATAGTTCTCATGATGCTGCTGAATTCGCAAAGGACGTTGACCCTGTCAGCGGGAGGAATGACGATGCTGAGCTTCAGTTGCTTGATGTCAATACTAAGGTCTATTTACTCAGCGTACACTACTTTGAGAACTATGTTAACTAAGTAACTAAATATAAAAATAAAATCAAAAAAATAAAAATAAAATTGTCTGTTTTATTTGCAAACGGTTTCATGAGTGTCAAAGCTTCGTAGTTTAACCTGTATCAAATGTCCGGATATTGCTCTGAGTGTTATGTCCACCTTGAACTGCAACATATCAGCATCTGAAGAGAACTCCAGTTCTCTCACGCAGTACGCCAGCACAGTCTTTAATAAGGCCATGGCGTATTTTTTACCTTAAAAAAGCAAAGTATAAAATATTTCATTAGAATACTATTAGCTATAATATAATCATATAGGATTACATGAAAGCTCCACGAACATGTTACGATAGTTAGTCGCATTTTTTGTTTAATATACATGCTAATACATACCAAGACAGTGGTTGCAGAATAATCTCATGTCCTGACAAAGTTCTAACAAAATGAGCTAACAAAGTTCGTCGTGAATGGATACTTCATGAAGGAATCAAATATAGATGTATTCCAACTTTCAAAGCATATTAGGCAATTATATTACCTATACAAGATCGTCTTCCAAAACTGAAAGCAAGGAACGCTGCAGCAGTACTCGGAGGCTCGCTTGCCAGCCATCGCTCCGGTATGTACTCGCAAGCGTCGGGCCCCCATGTGTGCTTCGATCTGCCTGCCCCCCAAACGTTGATGGCACATCCAGTGCCTATTGGGACTCTGCAACATTCTGCAAACAGGTAACACTTGACATTCAGAAGTAAAATTATATTCAATTTTCCCTAAAAATTTAATACATGACTGAAGTAGAAGTAAGTGGCAAGGTTTGGTATTTCCGGCTATCAACGAAATGATAACCAATAGCACCACAACTAATATGTAGGGCTAGTGAGTTTGTTGTTTGGTTTTACATAAAAATTGGTTAGCATTAGCATTCAATAAGTTTAAAGTTTTCTATAATAAAACTTACTAAGCTGTAATTCCTTGTCCGCGTATCTCATGACAACCGGTATCGGTGGAAACATTCTGAGGGTCTCGTTGATGACAGCCTCGCAGTACACCATCCGATTGAGGTCCTCCTTCTCAACAGATCGTTTACTGTTGCCAAATATTGTCTTCAGCCTGTTTACAAAAGCAAAAAGATAATTGATAACTGTAGGTTCTTGGTTTATTCTTGGTTTCCTGCAAATGTATGATGACTCACTCTTCATAAAGGTTGCTTTGCACTCTAGGCCTGGATCCGATCATGAGCAGCGTGTAAAACACAGTAGACGCAATCGTCTCTTGTCCACCAAGGATTATAGTGTCTATTTCTGACTTGATCTGCTGTTCCGTCATGAGAGGGTCCGACTCACTGATGTCGAGAAGGATGTCCAGGACTGACCGGAACTTCGTATCTAATAATAGGAACAAGAAAATTTCAATTCGTTGCAAGTAGGTATCTTCTGCGTTTGAAATTGTTACGGGCGTGATTCTTTGCATAATACGTTTATTCTTTAAATTTTGTCAGTCAGCTTAGTTTTAAATTTAGGCGAGCTAAATTGATTTGAGACCTGTTTATACCTTTAGTCGGCTCATGCGAGCTGTTTTTGTTAATCTTTTCTCTTTCTAGCTTCCTCTTCTGCAGTACCTGAAGAAATTAAACGTTTTATTAATTCCTGATTCTCAAACACGTCTATTTTTGATAGGTACTTATTTACTGATAAAATCTTATTTGAACACACCACCACAACATCAAAGGTCAAATGACCTCATTGTAAAGCCGTGTGTGGATTGTCCATTAATATTTATTTATTTTATTTAAGTAACCTAATCATTAACTAAAACAACTAACAACAGCATTTAATTTTGTTGATCCAGGACCACAAGCAAAAGCTTCTTTCCAATTTCGTCCATTTATGAGTTGGTATTCACCACATAAAGTGCTTTAACTCTCACCGTATCAGAAACGTTGTGAAGCACCCTGATGGTCTGAGTCAGCTCCCTGTATGCTGGTGTCAGTTTGTACAGGAAGTCAAGATGTGTGAGCAGGTTCAACCCTCGGAGGAGAAGTAGTTCCAGGCTACGATGAAAGGCTTTGTAGTACTTCTCTTTTTCCACGCTGTCGGATATGCGAGCCACGCCTAATGCGGTTTCTATGACAGATATTGATGGTAAATCTTCTCTTGGTCGCAGACTATTAGTTTTATATTAATAAAATGTTGCCCCTATAAAGTTTAGTTTTTTTTTAAATTTATTTAAAGCACTTAAACTATACAAATATTTCAGTAGGTATTGTACCTTTAAACCTGAGAAGGTTTGTCTGGGCACTCACATTCGTCGTAAATATTTAATAACAATAATTGTTATTGTAGCAGACATACGAGTACCATATTATGTAGGTATTATGTAGGTAAATAAAAACTATTAACAAATGGATTTTAGGAATATCTTAATCTTTCCTACATGTAAAGTGCGGTTGAGTTTTTATGCATTTTATTACCCCGCTGTAGCGTATCGTTTCGTTAGCGTATCGTTGGATAGATCTTTCAAAGATACTTGGAGATTTCTTGAACAGCTTTGACACAGATATTCGTTTGATAAATATTAAGCTTTGAAGTGGTCATTTTTAATGTGTCACCCTTGTTTAAAAGGAATCATAATAAAATATGAAGAAAAATCATCATCCCGGTTCGAAAACGCTAGCTGTGCTTCACTTACGACAAATCGACTCCAACGTGGTATAAGCCAAATAGTGCATGACGTCAAACGGCTTCGCCCCAACCTTGGTCTTCAAGCCTTCCACCAGAGTATGAGCCTGTGCGTTGAAGACGTTCTGGTACCCGCCGACCACGGCTGAGCTGAACACGCCGCCTAGTTTTTTAATGTTCTGCTTCCACAATAACGCTAAAAGACCGAATTTGATCGAAATTAATCGAAAATAATCCTAAAATCAGGAGAATCAGGTTAAGGATCGCGAGATATATATAGAAAATCCAAAACGCAGGGATAGCGCGTTCTTCTTTTTCCTGTGATGCCATCTAGTGTTTATTAGTTAAAAGTCATGTGCTTGTACGTATGTTCGTATGGTTAGTGGCTCAAGTCTAAGCCTTTACCATGACCTTACATTTTTTTGTTACCGAACCTCTACAGTTAGTATTTCCGTTTTGTCATTTGGTTGAGGTGTCTACGCGCGTAGCACTTCCATAGCAGCAGCGCGTTTGCTGTGCGTGTCGCAACTCAAGATGAAAGATAATGAAAGGCGAAACACTACTGATAAGAAAAGAATAGATCTCATTTCATAGGAATTATTTCTATAGTTCCTTTAGCAGTTACCAGGAGCTGTGACCAGTCCATCCCCGAGCCAGATCTTGCCGAAGTTGTAGTAATAAGGCTTTTCTATCAAGTTGTTGGCGATGGTGCGCACATCGTCCGGGTCGTGGCACACTGAAACCGTTATATCGCACTTACCAATAATACAGGCATGTAAATTTCCATAGATTTTAGGTTACTTCTAAAGTAGGAACCTATAGGCATAGCTAAAAATTAAAATCGGACTGACTTATTGAAATATAGATAGACATCGCATAGACCGCTTGTAGAAACGGTCGTAGAGTCTTAACATTTTTTCGAAATAGAAATCCTTGCACTTAGGTCTAACGGGGGGCCAAAGTTTGTATGATCATTATCATTACGTAAACTAAGTTGTGCGGTGTTCCACTTGTGAATATAAAAGTGATCGTGGGATGGAAACTGAGACAAGATTACTCACTCAATACCGGAAATTGTCCGAACCATAGCACGAATGGTTGCTGCTTTTCCTCACTTATCTTTGATATTTCATCTATTCGACGAAATATCCCTAAAAAGAGTACACCATTAGGTAGACATAGACATAGACATAGGCAGACAGACATTTATTTTTGCTTCTTAGCACACAACACACAGAATACAAGAAAAAAAAAAAAAAAAAGCGGCCAAGTGCGAGTCGGACTCGCGCACTGAGGTTTCCGTAAAAACCTGTAGGTATATAAGTAAAAGTTCACCCATCACGACAATTGAGTCACAGTTATGGTATTTTTATTGCAAAATTAAATCCATTTAAAAATTTACGGTTTTTGCAATTTTTTCACAGCACTTTATCTGTGCTAGAAGACGTTGCTTCGTACCAAATTTCAAGATTCTGAGTTCACGGGAAGTACCCTGTAGGTTTTAATTCCTTTGCGAGTGTCGAAAATTTTATGAAATTTGGGGCATAAACGGCTGTATCTTTTGATTGCGTTGGCTTAGTTCGATTTTTCACAGCTTTAAGGGACAATAGACCTGAGTATTCGATATAAATTTCAGCTTGACACTTCCACGCGTTTCTGAGAAAAAGGGTCTTGACAGACAGACGGACGGACGGACAACAAAGTGATCCTATAAGGGTTCCGTTTTTTCCTTTCGAGGTACGGAACCCTAAAAATAAAATAAAAAAGGCACATGGTCGGTACTAATAATGCTTACAATTATTATTATGTACTATTATGTAAAAATTGGTACAATTATGCATAGGTATGTGTATGTGTATGCTACAGCAGGAAATTGGCCCCGACTCAGCATGATGCCTACTGTTTTCGCAGTAGACGCTGTTATTCTGCCGAGACCATAGCCGTCACAAGACTCTGTGAGAATATATTACTTAGAGAAGTAAAAAATATAGTTCCATTCAATATAAGTGGCAAAGATAAAACAAAAATATAAGATGTAACAAAGATATAAACATATTAAATAAATTATTTACATAAAATAAATAAATACTAACATGTAAAAGGGGCATCCGTACCAAGCAACCCGGATTTTTGATGATCAATTAAAATACATTTAATTCGTTTTTAAAAAAAAAATTAAGATTTGAAGTCGAAGTGGCGGGGAATGTTATTCCAGCACTTGGTTATTTGGTACCGGAAACTGCTTCAAAACGCAACTGTTTTGCCCTTAGAGTAGTACAGCAACAAGGTCCTATTTGGTCTCGTGCTGTAAATTCTCTGCGATTGGTCCAGCTTGGAAAAGAGATATTCTGGAGAACTAGTTGTCACGACACCATGCACCAAGACAGCCATGTGAAGAGCCCGTCGCGAAGCTATATTCAATGTGGACGAATTGTTCAGGTATGGCGAAACATGCGTTCGCGGCGGGATGTGGTAGAAAAACCTACAGCAAGCGTTTTGAATTGCAGCCAAGTTGACTGGCTTCACAGCTAGTCAGAGTATCAATCAGACATTCAGGCATTTCAGCTCAGCTGGTAGTCACTCTGCCTTTTGCACTGAAGGTTATGATTTCGTTTCACATCCAGCACAATCATTTGTGTGATGAACATCGTTGTTTCTTCTGTGTTTGGGTGTTATAAAGTATCATAACTATGTAATTGTTTCTATTATGTAATTGGTCTGGGTGTTTTTATGTATATATGTATAAATCAATAATAATAAAACAATAAAAAGTAAGTATTTAGGTAGGTAGTATATCAGTCTTGATACCACACCGATAACACAAGTTCAGCTTACTTTGGGGCCAGATGATGCTGTGTGAATTGTCCGGCATTATTATTATTATTATTAATTATAAGTAGTAGTACTTACCTGAGTATTACATCAGTCTGAATATTTTTTATAGAATATTCTATTATCTGATTTCCATAGCACATGCTTTGCCTAGTTTGGGGCTAGATGCTGTGTGCAGTAATCCACCAAAATTTATTTACTAATTTCTATGGTCGTGGCAACACGGAGAGCGACAAATGATTGGACGCGCCTACTCGCATTAAACATTGTGTAGGTGGCCACATCAATCTTGTCTTATCGCATCGTTGCCCCCGCTCATCGAAATATACTAAAATCGCCCCACTGATACCGGATTGGGGGCATGTTTGCATAATCTTTAAACATGTGCCACGGTCCATGAGACTGAGTATTTAAGTTTCAAACAGCAAAAGGAAAATTGGAACCCTTATATAATCTCTTCGTTGTTCGTCTGTCTGTCTGTCTATATGACAAGGCCCTTTTTATCAGGAACACGTGCAGCTATCAAGCTGAAAGCGTGAAGGTATTAATATCAAATACAAAGGCTTGCTGTAAAAAACGCAAAATACGCAAGTCAACGCAATCTAAAGCTACGGCCAAAATAGGGTCTCTTCTGCCGCTTTTTTCGACCTCGCCAGTAAATCAAAACATATGGGATACTTTTTGACAGAAGCAAGGCATCATAGCACAAATGGTAATAGATATAATCAAAAAACTGTTACTGTAATTATATTACACATAGGTACAGTTTTTTTGAGATTACGTAGGTACTCGTAAAAACAATGTCTGGTGCATCATAGTTTTTGACGGTATAACCGGACTAGTAATAGTGAATAATAGTAATAACCGGAAGTAAAAGAACCAAGATGCTGAAAACTTAAATGGTTACTTAGGTATTGTTCCAGGCGCGTATTTTGTACTTTACCGATTTTTTACCCTCACGAATTCTAAATCTCATGACGATGAAATAATATAATAAAAAATACATACTTTCTCCACCTCCGGAAAACTGCAGTATGTTGCCGATGAGTGGTAGCTCAGGGTACGAAGGCAAGTTTGCCAGCAGGGTCCTAGCACGACGTGAGCGTGCCCAGAGCAAGACGTAGGTTGTCAACAAAGCGCTTGCTGCAAGGTATAGCCATATCTCCATCTGTAGATTCAAACACACAGTTAGGTTTGACATCTTGCTAACCGTAAAAAAATGTGTAGGTTGCAAAAAACCTTCCTTAGAAGAATGTAGCTTAGAAAGCGACCATATAGTTTAAAAGACATACCCAGGCTTCGAAAGAACTTACAACTGCGCAACAAGTAGATATTCTTTTTCTAGTGACCCACTGCGAAAACTTGACTAAACCACAGATTTTGTCTCTTCATAAAATGTTTAATAATAGAAATAGGTAACTCTAAATAAAATGGTTGCAGAAGATCATTCACTAACAATGGTGAATTGTTTATCTTCACCTGCCCAAGTAAAGCCTTTAGAACAAGACTGCCGAGAGCCCATCGTCCTCAAAACGCTATAATCTTGCCATAAGTGCCGGTACTTAAGTTAAATTATTGTCCGCTTGCATCTAAGAGGCTAATTAGAATACTTAACATACTAAAGGTAAGCTCACACGAGCGATCAAAATTACTCAATCCTGAGCAATACTTGTCAATTATGGTATTGAGACCATCATGCAATTTACCTACAGCAATGGCAACATGCAGCAATTGTGTAAAGATACAACATCAAGAGGCTTTCGTCGATTGGGACCGCTAGTATTGGGACCGCGGTCCCAATCGACGGATTACATTTTTAAATCCGTCGATTGGGACCGCAAACCACGTGACGTAAATTGTACAGTCGTCGTCAGATACAGACCCGAAATAAATACGACAATGTTAGTTCATATTACGTATATAGTTCCTGTCAATTGACTGTTTTTTTTGGAACGAATTTCCATACCGATAATTAGTCCGACCGATAACAAGTCTTCCACATATATATATATTATCTCCCATATACATATGTACATATAAATATATATATATATATATATATATACATAGGTATACACACACACACGTAAAGTGGTACACACGTGGCGTAAAGCGAAGGAACTCAATAGTTAATCAAAGAGCAGTAAAACATATTTTTATTTTAATAATTGCATATGATTAAATTTTATTTATTAATAAAAAAATCAATCAATGAGTTTTGTTCTTTAATATTGTAATAGAGTAATATTAAAGAACAAAACTCATTGATTGATTTTTTAATACCAAATACTTTTTCCTTTGACTGTACCGTATTTAATAAATCTTTATTCATTATCTTAGAGCTAAGAGTTACAATACGAAAAATAATATTATTTTTATACTATAATGATTATTATGTAACTATACTTAGGTAACTGCTATCAATATGCCTCAACTAGGAGAACCTGTGTCTCAGGCTGAAAAAGACTAACAATTTTTAACTTATAGGTAGGTAATTATAAGTTAAACTTATAAATAAACAAAATATACCTCGTAGTAAGGAGCAATTAGAAAAACTAGTTGCTCAATTAGAATCAGATTAAGTATTATTTATTTCAGAACAACAGAAAGTTTACAGTATTCACCAAATAGTAGGTTGTTGCACCGAGCGCAAAGTGAGTTATTAATGCACGAGCGTTATGTTGGTGCCCGAGCGCATGCGAGAGCACTGAATTAACATAGTGCATAAGTAATCAAATTAATGAATATCTAGGCAAGGCAGGTAGAAGATTCCCGATATCTAGCATTTAAAAACACCATCAGATATCAAACAATAAAATATATTAAACTTAATGGGAGATATTAAACCTATGTGATAAATTTATATCTAAATAAAAAATTAAAAACAGTGCAATAATGAAAATCAGTGCAACAATGATATTTCATATAACATTTCTGCACTGTTTTAGTTCTAAGCAAAAAATACGTCCTTTGTGATCGGTTTTTGTAGTTATTTATGATAACATTACTACGTAGTGGAAAGAAAAGTAAAGTAAAGTAAAGAGAGTTATTAATGCACTCGTGTTTATTTAGTGCCCTCGCGTGCGCTCGGGCACCAACATAACACTCGTGCATTAATAACTCACTTTGCGCTCGGTGCAACAATCTACTATTTCTTTCAACTACCAATCTACCTACTGTGATAAAATATACCTACTCAACTAAAAAATATGAAGAATCAAAGTTTTACAATGGTACAAAATGCGCGCCATTTGTTTTTTTTTCACTAAGTCGGATTTATTCAGCCGATTTTTATTATCAGCCAGTATAGTTTTCAAATTTTTTACATTAAACTTAAGGAGATATTACACCTCTGTGATAAATTTATATCTAAATAAAAAGTAAAAAACAGTGCAATAATGAGATTTGATATAACATTACTGCACTGTTTTGGTTCTAAGCAAAGAACGTCCCTTGTGATCGGTTTTGTAGTGATTAATGATAACATTACTGCGTGGTTAAAAGAAAACGCTATTTGTCTTAATTAAAACATAAAAATACTCTTAGGTTATTACAAATAATATAAAAGCTGTCATCAAACAATTCTATATATTGGGACTCGTGTACGAATGCGTTAAGCAAACTATGCGCTCATTCTTAGCGTGATATGTATGTGTTACGTGATAGGGTGTCGTCGCCGTTGGCCCCAGTGTACGTAATTATTAGGTACATGGTATGCCTATTGTACTACCGACTAGCAAAACATTGTTATTTTATTTCTACTTGTCCAATGTGTGTATGGTGTGCAATAAAGTATTTTCTATTCTATTCTATTCTATGCTGCACAATATAGCAGGATCGTTTACTTTGTCGTTTACTACCCAGAATTAAACAGTAGTGTAAGGCCAGACACAGTTGATACCACAATTCAAGCGTATCCATACCTAACATGCCAGCAACAAATAAGGGTACAAGATTGAGCCATATTAGTTGCCGAGTAATAACTGTTTAAAATATTGCTCGTGTAAGGCGTACCTTAACGTATTCTATTCTATTATATTCTACCTTAAAGGCTAGTCCTCACTCTACCCTTACACAACTTGCATACAAATTTTACGACCTCTCTATCGCAGTGGGCACTGAGACGCAAAAAGTGGCAAACTCTATTCCCACTGTCCCACAAATGTTAGTATCATCTGCAAAACTATACTCAGGTCTGGGTGTTTCTCTATTTGCAATATTTATTTATTAAAAAAAATGTATTTAAGTAAAATATCAGTCATGCTGTTCCCATAACACAAGCTCTGCTTACCATGGGACTGGGCCCGACCGCGGTAATTTTGAAAGTTAGAACCAAAGCTAAACCAAAGTCAAAACGTTATTTTTGACATATTTCGTACCTCGCTAATCACTATAACGAAACCGATTTAGCTCTAATTTGGATTATACGGTAATCAATGCGGGATCGCGGTATTTTTGACAGTGCTTTCCAACGAACGTTTTTGATTTAGTACATCCTAGTAGTCTGTTCATAGAGTAATACTAGGTAGTTCTATATATAAATTTGTTCGATTGGTAAAATCGACGATTTAATCGTTCAGGATGAATAGCGCTGTACCATTTTGACATTCAGATTTTCCATATCCAAACCATTGCCAAACCAATCCGTTCAATGGCAATTACGTTGACAAATAGCGCGATCGCTCTATAGGTGATGCTATGCGAAATGTCTAGCGTTATTTATATATTTATAATGACGTTTTTGGTCCCCTATTAAGTAGTTTTTACTGTAGTTTATAGTAATTACATGATAAATATGCAAGCCAAATTAAATATACCACAGATTAATTTCTTGTAAAAATATATACACTACCTCTCACTAAGTTAATATACGGGGTTAGTTTAGAGCGAATATAAAGTGCGGCTTCATGTTAATAAATGTAGTTATCAGGTAAATCCTTGGTAGGTATTATTATTGAATGCAATTTAAGAGCACTTATGTCATCTTAGTTAAGAGATAGCTTACCTAAACACGCAATTGGTACTCCTACTCATATAATTTAATACTATGAAATACTATTAGGTATGTCTTAAGTGGCATTACCTTGATGGACTGAGTAGCCGAGTCGAGTTGTTCCGAGTCGTTCTAAAAGTGGAAAATATTTTGAATTCGAAATTGTACGCGTCGTTTATCAACAAACACCAAAAATATCGTACTGCACATAGCCCTTATCACATAGTTTGGATCCCAAATGCTACGCTCGTAGAATGTTCTACGAGCATTGCGCGTAGACCTACAACGCAGTAAACGTAGGGCCTTGTTTTTTGATATAGTTATCTAGAACCTAGATTATAACTATCTTCATTATAATTTTATAATCTAGTATCATTATAATCTAGAATCTAGATTATAACTACATCAAAAACAAGGCTAGACACTAGATGATACAAATTACGCGTCTGGTGGCCAGTATTGCGATTGATATCGAAATCTGTTTTGCGAAACACCTTTTAACGCCTAAGCGGGAAAAGGTTTTCTCCATACAAACTTTCATCCCTTATAAGCATAATGTCCATTCCCGGAATGCAGTCTATAATGTCCCTGTCAAATTTTATCCATGCAAATCTGTTCGTCGGTCTCTGCCTGAAAAGGTACAGACAGACAGACAGACATACAGACAGAAAGGCAGGTAGACAGACAGAGCGAGCTACTTCCACGTTTATAATATTAAGTATGGATGAATATGGGTGAAATAAAAATATATAATTTGCATGTAAAGTATTGTAATGTCGGTACTAAATTTTGTGTACATAGTAGAGAGTAGGTAATAATAATAATAATAAAAATAATAATGCGGAACATTTCACACAGCGCCATCTGGCCCCAAAGTAAGCAGAGCTTGTGTTATAGGTACCACATGACTGATATACTAGTTATATACTTTTCATTTTGTTGAAAACATATATATATTATACATAGAGACACTTAGACCTGAGAAAAATACTTGCAGATCTTAAATACATGTGTCCTGCGGCAGGTATCGAACCCTCAACCTTCTTCGTATCAGCCGGGCCCACTGCGCCACAGAGGTCCTCCAAATAGCTATGAGCTCATAGATCGAGGTGTCTCGATTGAAGTCTCTCGGTCCCCGGATCACCAACTCATATGACCAAGAAAGTTTCAGCGTAACTCGGGTTATCCTTTAATGCACAAGAATCCAGTTCCTTACCAAACTACCCTCGTTTTGTAAACCCCGTTCAATCAAATAAAGTGTGGAACAAGACATTTTTATGTGTTTAGGGCTGCTTCCGAAGGTCCGGGTTGTGTTTAACTAGTTGGGATTCCGGTAACGCAAATTATGAAGGTGGACTATGCTAATATGCCTAGAGTTGGAGTAAGTACTTGATACGTACGAGTTTTGTTCTTGCAATTATACTAAACACACTGGTGCTAATTCTGTAGTATCGCCGTACTATGTAAATTTTCATAAAATACGAAATATATTTGGGGGCAATTCGGTTGGTTCATTTCTAAAATATGTTATGTAGTAATATATGTTATATAATATTATGTTGTTTTCACAAAAGTCGAAATTAAAGAATTAAAAGAATTGGAGTTTTTAAATTTCACTTTTAAAATTTACGAAATTTACGTGTAATTGACGTGGGTTTGCTAATTTTTGGCGCCATGTAATTTTCTGTGGATTAAAAATGTGGAAAATCTTAAGAAAATCCATTACCTATCTTAAATTTTTCATTTAAAACAGTTATTAACTAATTTGGACTTTAGTATTTAAAAAAAAGGGCGTTCATATATTAGATAATTTAAGCTAATCTGCGTTACAACAGAGTCACCAGCACTTAAAACTGAACCGCTGTGTATTACCTAGTCGAAACCTGAACATCCTGCTTTCATTAAAAATAATAGCGAAAAGATAACTAGGTATCCCGTAGGTAGGTTCCGGAAGATGAGCAGTCGTAATGACACTTATCATCACCTTCATTAAATTTAATCTCCGTGATAATAACAGCCTTCTATTTAAATGGTCGCAATGAAGCCACTCTATAACGGTTATTAGGTACGCTAAGTATCTACTTTTAATATGAGGTTTATAGGTCGTAGTAGAACCTACTTGTTCATCTTTGTAAACGTAGGTAATATAAGTATTAGAATGAAGAATGGAAAAGAGAGTACTTATCTAGGTTAGCTAGTAAATCAGGTTTCAAGGATGCAAAGGATGCACATAATGGCCTTCACCAATTCACCGTGCCTTGAGATGAGAACTGAAGAGACCAGACTCAGGAGTCCCTTCCCTAGGACCGACTATTATTTTATCGGACTTGCGGACTGGGCTACTCCAAGTAGGTATCTATAGAAGTAGAAATACATTGTACAAATTATAAGCTTCCGGAGAGACAATTAGATGATCCAGTTTATATTATACATGTTAAGAACTACTCAAAAGTATTTAAAAAAGTTTGTCTAACTAAACTAAATCACTGTTTTTGAGAAAAGTAATAGAAAATTCATCAAATAAAACAAAGCTTCTTGGAAATCGGCCACAAAAAGGTTCTAATGAAAGACCAGCGCAGTTTGTTTACACCCTGCATAACTAAGCTAAGTTAGAACCTTTTTGTAACAGTAGGTTATTATTTATTACGGCTGACCGTAACATGACATCTTTTGCTTAATTCAAAAAAAACTAAATGTATCAAACTCACTTTGCCAAATGTTATTCATAGCCCGTCCAACATTGAAATAAATGGAGAGGCAATGAATCTTGTAAATTCCACGATCTTCCTAGGTTTTAATATTGATGCAAAACTACAGTAGGGACCACAAATTGAAACACTTGCTGGTAGGCTTAGTTCCGCTGCATATGCAGTTCGTGCCATACGGTAGCTTACTGATGAAGCTACAGCTAGACTAGTTTATTTCAGTTACTTCCATAGTGTTATGTCATACGGCATCATTATCTGGGTGAAAGCAGCTGATATTGGTAAAATATTTGTAATTCAAAAAAGGGCAATACGTGCCATTTATAAAATGAAATTAATATTCTCACAATAGCTTCACATATGAAAATTTGTTATACACACATAACAATTTTTCAGCAAAATTTAGCAAAATAGTGACCTTCATAAAATCAACACTAGGAATAAACATAAATTATACATTTCTAGGTTTCGACTAGAAAAAGTTAATAAGTCATTTATGGGGGACACGGTGCGCTTCTATAATAAGCTTCCTGAAAATGCTACTAAACTACCTATTAAGAAATTTAAAGCATACATAAAAGGTAGTCTTTTGAAGAAAGCTTATTATAATATCTCTCTGTTAAAATAACTACTTTATTAGAATCTAAAGTCAACGCATATGATAACGCTTCTGAAATTGCAAAAAGCTCCACCGACATAATAGAATTATTCTCCGATGTAACCTTGTACTTTCCTTCACATTGCGACTGGGATCATAAAAGGCAGCTCCAGCACCACTACCTACTTTAGACCCGTCAGTAAACAATTTATGCCAGCTCCTATACTTTTCATTTAGCATTACTAGTGTAATGGATTTCAATACATTGTCATCATATTGATTTTTAGCCTGATCAATCCCATCTACAATAGTCTCAATAAAATCCAAATTAATATTCGATACCCAAGTATTCAACGAAAACATATTTAATGGATTACTAGTCTTGATGATTTCTAATCTAGTTTCTTCATAAATTGAGATAATTAACGGTTTCTTTCGCTGGCCTAGGTTACTATATCACCATCACTTTATTTAATTTATTAAATAAAGTGATGGTGATCAAAGCAATGTTTAACCGGCGCAGATGTTTGGGATGCAA
This sequence comes from Lampropteryx suffumata, assembly GCA_948098915.1. Classification (NCBI taxonomy): domain Eukaryota; kingdom Metazoa; phylum Arthropoda; class Insecta; order Lepidoptera; family Geometridae; genus Lampropteryx; species Lampropteryx suffumata. The sequence continues at coordinate 1,455,379 of OX402564.1, read as the reverse complement.
ACCCTATGAGGCACCAGCTAAAACTTTTAGCAGACCTATCATCCTCATTGTTTTGTCGCGATTTTCATTTATATGTTTGGGGCAAACAATAAAGATTTATCTAACCAAATGCCTAAGTATTTTATAATTGAAACTGCCGTAACATTATTATTAATAGAAAGGTTGACTCTATCAATTTTTCTTCCTCACCTGAAACTACAGCATTGGGTTTTTGTTGGGGATACTTCTAAACCCAACTCTGCTAACTTTATAACAGCACTATTTACAGTTCTTTGAAGGTAAATCTCATTTAAATAAGAACTGTTATTTTGTGTGTAAAAAACAAAGTCATCAGGGTACTGCAATACTTGAACGTTCTCATATTCTATGCAAATTTTATGAGTAGCAATATTAAATAAAAGAGGAGAGAGAGGATAACCTTGTGCCAGTCCATTTAGCCAGGGGTTCAACATCATCATCGTGTTTTATTTTCAAAAATCTATTGCTTAAAAAGGACCACAAATATTTACAAGTACGGGATCCAATATTTAGATTATCCAGCATAATAACAAGTTGGTCCGTCAAAATATTACTATAGGCACTTTCAACATCTAAGAAAACTGCAAGCGTAGGTATGTCCTTCGAAAAACCTATCTGTATTTGTGTAACCAGACGGACTAGGCAATCTATGCATGATTGATATTTTCGAAATCCACTCGAAACTGGAGCTAGTAACTTTTTGTTTTTCTACAAACCATTAAATTCGTTTAGATAGCATTAAATGAAATAATTTACAAATACAGGATATTAGTGAAATAGGTCTAAACTTTGGGATTAAATTAGGATTAGGATTAGGTTTGGGTATAGGAACTACTTGAATACTACGCCATTGTTCTGGAACTTGAGAATGTATAAATATAAGATTAAATACTTAAAGCAAGTATTACTTAACTTCCAGAGGGAGATAATATACCATTGAGTACGTAATATTGTCTTCACCAGGGGCCGCATCTTTCTTTTTCAAACAATTTTGTAACTCTTGAATTGAAAACTCTTTGTCTAAATGAATGTTATTAGAAGTAAAAACCGGTAAACGAGGTTGAACAAAATCAGGAGTTAAACTACATAAAAGTTCTTCTTTCTTATCACTAGGAGCGTGTACGTAATTTGTGCGTAGACCCTTCATCCAGCGCATACGGCGCCACATATCTGAGGCTGATGTGTTTTCATCTACCGTTCCGCAGAAACGTTGCCAACTTGCTGACTTAGCCCGCCTATGCACTCTTTGTGCTTCAGCTATCTTTGATTTTAATTTATCGAGATTATCGGGTGTAGGATTGCGTCTAAATGTTTTCAAGGCTAACCGACGTTGAGCTATAGCAAAAGATATCGCTGGACACCAGTATGGTTTAGGCTGAAAAGATTGTACGGGATTTGTACAATTTTTAATCATAGGAATACTCTCTTTCGCTGCATTATTCACCTTTTCAATAAATAAATCATAACTTGATTGAATGTCAGTCTCGCATACTATGTCCCTAAAACTATATTTTAATATCTCCTGATACAACTGCCAATCAGCTAGTTTATAGTTACGGCGCTCAACAAACCGACGCGAATCTTGGTACAAAAGAGAATATTTAATCACTTAATGATCACTACCTAAGTTCTTCCGTGTTACTATCCACTCAAAATAAACAGCTACATCGGAAGTGACGAATGTTATATCCGGTGCGGATTCCTGTAGCTGATCGTTTTACTCTGGTGTACTCCCCGCTGTCAAGTGATACATAATTATACTCTAAAAACGAATCAAGTAATTGTAGTCCCCTAGTATCAGTTTTAAAAGACCAATTAGTATGATGACCATTGAAATCCCCAGCCACTATCGATTTAGACGAAAATTTTGAAAAAATGCTATCCCAGTCGCATTGTGAAGTTCTTACATTTGAAGGGCAGTAAACCGATACAACATACTCTAAATACTTACAGTTTAAAATTTTTAAACATAAAATCTCAATACCTCCGATACTTATATTTACAGAACTTATATTTTGAGCTTTAATCGACCTATGAACCAATATAGCTACGCCTCCATATGAATCACATCTGTCTTGTCTAAATACGCTATAATTTCTTATTCGCAAACTAGTATCAGAATCAAGCCACGTTTCGCTCAGTAAACAAATACCTATTTTTTTTCTTGACTGAGTAATAGCTCGAGCTCTTGTTTTTTAGGCATCAAGCTCTGCGAGTTCCATTGTGCAATATTTAAAAATTGCACAACGGAACCCACAGGGCCTGATGCCCTGGCCGCAGTTACATTGGAAATGGTGTTATCCATCATAAAAGAGACCTAATAGTTTTGCTAGGATATCACCACGGCTCACCATCTGCATTATAAAAGACATTAATTCTTCAAAAAGTAACTTCAACACCTGACATATTTTTTCTTCAAAACTTATGCTTGAAAACACAATGTCTTTTGCTTTTCTAAATATACTAGTAAAACCTATCTTTTTCTTTTTATCGCTACCTAAGTGTGACTTCTCACCTGACGGCGCAGCTGTCGATGGGCCCGGAAAGCCTTCAGCGGGGCACGATGATACTTTTTCATGTTTCTTTTCCTTCCTGTTTTTATTTTTTCTTCCGTTCTTAGGTCTCTTGCTGTTGTTGCTTACTCAAATTTCCTTGCTGCTATCTTTTGATTCTTCATCACTCAACTGTCCTCCAACATTACTTCGTAAAAAGTCCGACTTGTCCAGGTGAAATGAAGCATCTCTTTGCGTCACTTTCGCACCAACACTTTGACTGTATGACATAGTTGGTCTAACGGGTTCATAACACGTTCGGGCATTTGATTCATTACCAAACCCAAATACAGGAGGACTGTTAAAAAAGTTATCAAACTTGTGTGTCTTATTCTCTTTGTAGCTCGATAACGCAACTTTATATGTGCAGTTTTCTTGACACATAATAGACCTGACTTTTCTCTCTTTCAAATAAACAGGACATGACTTACTAAGTGACATGTGCTCGCCTTTGCAGTTGACGCATCGATACTCCGTCGTTTCACAGTTCGCATGTCCTGCACCGCATTTTGGACAAATACTCTTTTTGGTAGGACACTGTTTCGTTAAATGGCCGTACTTCCAGCATGAGGCGCACTGCGTCACCGGGAATGTGTAAGGATCTACCTTGAATCTGCAACCATATCCAAGTACATAGGAAGGCAAAGTAGAGCCCTCAAAACCAAAACGCACGGTCTCGCTACTGACCCATTCACCGTCCTCCGACATTCTCTTTAGTCTTTTCACCGACACGATCTTGTATTCGCATTGCAATGACTCCATCAAATCTTCCTCTTTTACGTCGAGTTCCAGATATTTCACGACACCATAAGTAATGCTAACCTCGCTGGTCAAGTAGCATCTCTATACTGACTCCATAAATGTTTTACATGAGACTAATTTATTTGCGTCCTCTTTATTTTCAAAATTAATAATCATTCTGTACGGCCTCTTGTATTTTATTTTCGTTGCATTAGTTATTCCTTTAGCTTTCAGTAACATAGCAAGCCCAATTTGTTTTGGCAGCATATTGTATGACGAGATGCATACTTCAAAGCAGTTAATATTCAATTCATTGGTACCCTTCACAACCGACGCTTGTGATTTTCTAGCCGCACGACGAATCGACTTTTTTACTACGCGAGTAAATTCTTCATTATCATCACATTGCAACCCATCACTTCTATTGTTGCTCCTGGCTCGTTTGACCGGCCGCCGTGATTCCTCCACAAATGATTTCTCACATTGTTGGTTTTCATCATTCATTCATCATTTCATCGTCCATTTTTTGGACCGTAATTAATTACAGTTGTTTATCCCAAAACTGGGTCCAAAATATTACTTTAACAAGCAAAAATATAATTATTCACAGGAAAAAATTTCAAAGCATCCCGCCGCAAAAATTTGAAATTCGAACTGATGAAAACTCTCTTGTATAAGTATTTCGTAGTTAAGGTAGTTATAAGATGGATCATATAAAAAAGCGCTAGAACCAAGACGAGTTTCTTGCCAATTCTTCTCGGGCTTGGGTTAGGATGAATTGGCACCTAAATTCACCTAGTATGTAAGACGTTTCAAAGTGATCTTTGTGATTGTATTGAATAAATAATCTTTTGACTTTGACTTTGACATTGACCCGACAGACGTTGTCCTGTCATTCAATTCTAATCTGAATTAGGTATTATTAGACTGTTCTAATATTCCATTTTAGACTGTATTAGACTAATAATAATTATTACTAATCAATAACCCTATTTTGGATTACCATACTAATTCTGGAACATCTTTAAATGTGACGAAGACGTACGGTTAGTAAAACAACCTTAAAACACAGAAAAATTATCATTGTATATTAATATTATTTGCTCACTTCAAATACTGCTGGTAGAGACGCATCGACAAGTTAGTTCGGATCCTGAGCTTCAATTCTCCTTGTTTTATATTTTAATAATATATATGTTAGAAAATTTTTATTATCTCTATAACATATTGTTTATTGTAATGCTTGTTGATAACTGTACGAGCTATCGTAATGTATTGACCTAGTCTAGTACATAATAATATTTGTAGACTCGACATTTCCTGTATAGGAAATGTCCCACTTGTCTAACCTAGATCATCATTTACATGTTTTATTATTTTACCTTTATGCAAAGATTTACAATTGCGTAAGTGAAGTACAAGTAAGTAGGAAGTATTTAATGTTTTAATATAACTAATATAGCTTTACATTTACATTTTAGTACATTTACAATGTACATCCCCTAACTTTTCTTCGAGCCGGATATCGAAACTCCGGCCCACACGAACTCTCGACTATTGAAGGACTCATTAGATAACATTCAAGTGAAATCATAGTAGTTATCGTTCATCACTACATAATTTTTCATTAAAACATCTCGCAGGTGTGTTCATCCGGGCTTATTTATATCTTCAGCACCCCGGAACCATCGTCGAGAAGCAGATACCTACCTTCTTGACATCATCGGCTACAAAGGATATACCTGCGTAGTATCACATAATCAATTAAGGTCTTTTATTATTATTATAATCCAGACACATGAAAAAGCAGATACAGAACTTAGGAGAAGTGCTCGACTCAATCAAGCAACTCAACAGTAACTTTTCCAAGGATTCGGCTAGTCATAAAGCTAAGGAATACATAGAGATACGTTTGGATAGGTTAAATAAGTTTTGGGCAGAGTTTAAGATAATAAATGATAAGGCATGTGTCTACGAATGGGCAGATCATCCTTATTTCGCGGAAAATCAGTTTGAGAAAGCTCAGTGTTATTACGAAACAGTGAGACAGAAAATATCGTCGTTTTCATTGAATTTCGAGAAGGATAAACCAATTGAAAACAATCCACCAGGTCCGTCTACGCAGGTACGGTCAAGCACCCCATTACCACAAGAGCAGGTAAATTTACCTACAGCCTCAGCAAGACCTCAGCAAGTGGGACAAGCAGCCGAGTGGCTGAGGATACAGCGCACAAATTTCATAGCGTTCTGCCACACTACAAAGGGAATTAATGTGGAGGAGATTAAGGTATTCAAAATTCAAAATTCAAAATAACTTTATTCATTACAATCACAAGGACCACTTTGAATCGTCTTAGGACCACTTTGAATCGTCTTAAAAGTGGTAAAGTGGGAATTAGAAGAGAAGTTAAACCGTGTAGGTGCAGATAAAATGAGGTGCTATAAAAGCGTTTGTCTTCAACTGGACAACAAGTTGCAAAAATCGGATCCCGTCTACGAGGATGAGTATTTCTATTATGAAGAGGCGTACAAAGCAACTATGAAGGCTCTTAATGAAAAGTTGGCGTCTACAGCTCATCTTCAAAATTCCACTCCAAAGTTGGACGTTCCAGTTTTCTCAGGTCATCCAATGGCCTACATCTTTAGATCTGTTCTCTGAGAGTATCCACAACAATCGAGACTTATCACAGCAAAAACAAAAATAGCGCCGGTAAAGAACAAACTGACACTTCTAAGACTCGACTCTATTGTTGACACGGCTTATGGAAAGGGTTTTGGACACATTTATATAAACAGAATTTAGTATGTATGCATGGACAGTCTCGATGATAGTACTAAGATGGCTACACGGAGGCGCGAACAAGTGGAAACAATTCATAGTCAACAGGGTTTTATCTATCTTGAAAGTTATCCCAGCATCGAGTTGGCACCATGTTCGGTCGGAAGATAACGCTGCGGACTGTGCCACGAGAGGATTGTAAAGACGTCCTAGTGCATTCATAATCATCATCATTTCAGCCCGATTGCACCCACTGCTGGGTATAGGCCTCCTCTTTATTATGCCACTCTTTCCGGTCCCTAGCAAGTCTCATCCAGTGGTTCCCGACAACGCTGACTATATCGTTCGACCATCTGTGTGGGCTGCCTCTTGGCCGTTGAGCATCCCTTGGCCACCATTGCGTTACCGCCTTCGTCCATCTCCCGTTATCCATTCTTGCCAAGTGTCCCGCCCATTTCCACTTCAACCTGGTGATCTGCACACCTACGTCCACGACTTTCGTCTGACATCTAATTTCGACATTGGGTATGTGATCTAAAAGTGATATTCCGAGCATGGCGCGCTCCATTGCCTTTTGTGCTACTCTGATTTTATGCATGTATTGGACATGTTCATCTTGGTTTTGGACATGTTCATCTTAAGGCCCACCCTTAGTGAGGCTTGCTGTAGGTCTTCTAGCATTCTTTGTAAGCTGTCGACGTTTTCAGTTAGGAGGACTAATTCGTCGGCAAAGCGCAGGTGCGATATGCTGCGGCCATCGATGTTAATGTCTATCTCATCCCAGTCGAGGGTTTTCATAATGTCTTCGAGCACGCTGGTAAATAATTTGGGTGAGATGGTGTCTCCTTGCCGCACGCCTCGTTGAATCGGTATGTAGTCTGAAACACTATGCATACGGACTTGCAGAGAGGCATTCTTGTATAATTCCCGTAAGATATTCACATACCGCTTGTCAACGTTACTACAATGAAGAGAGTGAAACAGTGCCCAGTGCTCGACGCTGTCGAAAGCCTTTTCATAGTCTACAAAGGCAAGACACATGGGCCGGTTGTACTCTCGGCACCTCTCCATCAGTTGTTTGACAGCGTGGATGTGGACCACAGTCGAGTATCCACTCCGGAAGCCAGCTTGTTCTACAGGTTGATAGTCGTTCAAAGTTTGAGACAATCTATTGCACAGGACTTTGGCAAATAATTTATAAACTTGGGAGAGGAGGCTGATAGCGCGATAATTTTCTAGTCTGGAGTTATCGCCTTTTTTGTGTAGAATCGTGACAATGGCATTCTCCCAGGCTTTTGGAGTGACACCATCGTATAAGACTTTGTTGTAATGAGAGAGGTTTAAGAACACCGGGAGATCCCGCTTGCAGTATTTCCACGTATACCGCATCGTCACCGGATGCTTTACCCCGTTTCATTTGACTCAACGCAAAACCAACTTCATCTTTTGTTACCTGAGGCAATTGTTCACAATCGAGACGTTCATTTGGTTCTGCCCTTGAGTCTTGATCTTCCGGTGATTCAGGTGCCTCAACTTTCGATGCATAAAGACTAGTGTAAAACTCTTCAACAACTCTTACGATCCCGTCACAATCTGTAATCAGGAGTCCATCACTATTTTTTAATTTATTAATTGCTAATTTATTTTTGTTAAGTTTTCTTCTAAAAACATTTGGGCCTCTATTTTGCTTAATTGTTTCAGTAATAATGCTAGTCTTTTTGCTAGACTTTTCATTTTTAAACCTCTTCTTTGAGCTTATAAAGACATAGTGTTCGGTGTTAGTTTTTTCTCCTTGGTTCTGATGCTGCCTATGTGTTTCTTTACTGTTTCTACAGTTATGCTACATAATTTCTCGTTCAGTAAGTCAACATCCAAGTTTTCTTTTACCAGGGTATCGAACTGGTTTTTTAAATCGAGATGAAACTCATTTTGAAGAAATTTGTATGCTGTACTATCATATTTTGGGTGATGTTTTATGACCATATTTGATCTCTCCTTGTGTAGGTTATACTTAAATGTAGCTCTCACTAATCGATGATCACTGTTGGTTTAGAAACAGCTGAGAACGCTTACATCAGTGATACTGTTCTTCTGCCCGGTTATGAAATAGTCTATTTCATTTCGAGTCTGGCCATCTGGGCTGAACCAGGTCCACTTTCTAGTAGCACGTTTTTTAACCTTTAAGTACCGACGTGCCGGTTTTGTTACTTAAGTACCGACGTGACGTCTGCTAGACCACCATAGTTTTACGATAAAAAAACAATAAATCTCTTTGTATTAGTTAAAAATAATTGCTTCTAAGCATTGTTTACATATGAATTATTGTATAAATAAAACAAAATAGAAAGGTTTACACATTTATTACTGATTATAAGCATTAAAATCACAGACGTCGATTCTTTGGAAAAAAATGATAGTCCATTTTTTTACCTTAATATTTATTAAATACTAATTAAACTTTTTTTTAACCTCAAAACAAATTGTTTCTAAGGATTAATAGCTTAATAAACTATGATAATAAAGAAAACATAAATAATCAGCCGTTTTCTCAAAAACCACATAACATCAAGTTATAGGAACTATCAAATCTACAAACAGTCTTTGCATACAGGCTTGCTGCATTGAAGGCACACATGTTTCGTGCAATTGTCGCATTTGTAAGCAGTCTTGCGCTTCAGCTTTGAGGGACAGATATGACACAGTTTTCTGGGTTGATCTGCCTCCATTTCATTTTCTTCCCTTACATTTTCCGGTGCATCTGACCCAAGAATTCTGTTTATCGACGAGTGCAATTCCCTTGGTAGATGTCTGTTCAGAGAACGGCGCTGCATATATGGAACGACCAGAGATCTTGTCAGTAATTTCAAGAAGACAGATCTGTCTATGGCTTTTCCATGCGAGTGTAAATTGTATAAAATCCTTGCATTTATGGCACTCAGGTGTAACATGCGAAAAAACATCGCCATCGACCAACGCCGTGTTCTACGACCGCTGCTATAAATTGAACACTTTTTGTCAACTTCGTCGACACCCTCCTTTGTAGAGTTATAGTATGATATTATTTCCGGTTTATTGTTATCTTCATAACTTCAGAGTCAGACTCGGAGCCGTCATTTAGCCATTATGCCAAAATTTCTTCGTGTTCTCTATTTTGAGGCCGTGTTTCATATCTTTTTCGTCTTATGGCAACACTGGTATTGTCGTTTTCGATTGCCCGTTTCATGCCCGAAGAGCCTGGCTGAGTCATTGTAACATTTGATTGAAAATAAAAGAGAAAAACCATATAATCTGAAATAAGTCTAACCCAAAAAAAGTTACATAAGTGCCGACGAGTGTTCTGACAGACCACTCGCGATCTTATAACAATCATAACTTACCGAAATCGCACGCGCCAACACCGACACTCTCCACAAGGCACAAACGCTGCCGGGCGACTGAGCGAAGGGTAGGTAGACGCGCGAGGTGATAGGACTACACTAACATAGGTAACGGGAATTTTTGAACGAGTGAAGTGTCTTTCAGACCACACGTCGGTACTTAAAGGTTAATGGAAAAAATAAAATGGAATACTAACAGTTACATTTTCAAACGGAAATTCGGATGCAAATGGTGCAATTTTAAATGATGTCGGGAAGCAAAAAGTTTTTTTAGGAAGGAAGGGGTTATAAGAATAAAAAATCACAACTTTGTAGTTCTTTCAAAATTATTTAATTTAATAACTATTATAGTTACATAACAGGACGCTCTTACACACAAATATGTTTATATATACACACAAATGTATTAACAAAAAAGTTACTTTTCCAGCTTTTGCATTAGCGAAATCTTTAACAATGTCACTAACTTCAATTTTGATTTCATGTTCAATACTTATAAACGATAAATTTGTCAATTTACTTTGCGACAATGTTGATCTAAGGTAGTTTTTAATTATTTTTAGTTTAGAAAATGACCTTTCGCTACGTGCGACCGTGACTGGAAGTGTCAGGTATATCCTCAGTGCTGTGGACAGATTTGGGAACACTGAAATTAATTTATTCGTAAACAAGTAATTTAAAATATCCAACGGCGTAGTGGAATCATCAATAAACATCGGTAATAATTCGATTTTATTATAGAGCTCGAACTGTTCCACACCTGAAGAGCCAGCATGGCAAAGTTTATTTTCTAAATTAGATCAATGTGTTTTTTTGTATCAGAGTTCAAATCTTAACGGTGTTAAAATTTTTGAAGAAATGAAAATATTACATTATTTTCATTCAAAAGTTCGAACCGTTCGTCGAACTTAGTAATTGCGGTGTCTAACAAATAGTAGTGAAAAAATACCTTAAAATGTGTTTTTGCGTCTGTTATCGGTTCATCCTCCGCCTCATAATTAAAAAACCTTTTACGAGCGTGAGAGCGTGCAGGTGTGGGAAATTCTACTATTGCTTCGACTTCTTCCGCTACAATTTTCGCCCTGTTAAAGGGCTCCTCAAAAGCGGACTCATTACGGAAAGACAAACTTATTTTTGCATTATCAATCATTTTCACCGCTTCTGACAATACAGCGTCTGACTTTTGAAGGGCCTTGCCAATTATATTTATCTTGCTTAAAATTTCAAACCAAATAAGCAAGAGAGCAGATGAATTTAAACGACTTAATCTTTGCCAGCAATGAATTTGCCATATTTCTTGACTCTGCATCTTTGCTCCTATCGGAATATATAGTAAACAAGGCATCATAAACTTTTCCCAGTTCAAAACGTAGAGCTTTTACTGCTTCAACCCTGCTCTTCCATCGAGTATTTGAGAGTGGTTTTAGACTTAAAGTTGGCACTTCTTAAGCAAGTATTTGCCAACGTGCTGTTGACGCAGAAAAAAAACATAAATTACCTGCACAAATGAGAAATAAACGCAATTTGGACTAAGTGTAGCGCCGTCCTTACATTCAAGTCCGTCCACTTGCGAGGTCCCTGTGCAATGGGAGTACGCGGGCGCGCCGGCGCGGCGGAAACCGCTCGCCTGGCAATAAAACCGACACTGCGCGCGCGCCTGCGACACATACAGCTCCGAGCCCTACGACGGGGAACACGTATCGCGCGCTCTCAGCCCTTCCCGCCATTCTACTCGCGAATCATATAACTTCCACAACTCTCTGTAATCCTGTATTTCTCTGTATCGTTCTTTCTTCCTTGTAACGCCTGTACTGTCCTGATTAAACTCATCTGTGCATATATCTTGCCTTTTTCATAAACAACCGGCCTACCTACCGCTAGCCACGCCGCCGCAGGTAAATAGGCATACGAACAAAGAACACACGAATACCACACTGGTGACCCCGACGGAAAGATGAGTAAGTCAGACACGGCCATTTTGGCCCGACGAGCCCGCCGTTTGGTTTGCCCAAATAGTATAATAGTTTACCATTTCTAATATTACTTCCGATCAAACGAAGTTTTATTACGTCGTCGCTCAGTTAGATCCGCAGAGATAAAAGACGTAATTTTAAACTCGCCAGATAACGGTAAATACGAGAAATTAAAAACAGAGCTAATAAAGCGATTGTCAGCTTCTCAAGAGCGTAAACTACAACAATTACTGACCCATGAAGAACTGGGTGATAGGAAACCTAGCCAATTTATGCGACATTTACAGAATCTAGCCGGACCGACTATTTCAGAACATCTAATTAGGCAGATATGGTCAAACAGGTTACCTACCCACATTCAAACGATTATTGCTACACAGACGGATAGCACACTACACGACGTGGCTGAACTGGCGCATAAAATCAACGATATTTCATCACCGATGCATCAAGCAGCAAGTACATCAGCGTGTGAAACACCAGGTACAGTTTCGGCTTTGGATATAATGGCAAAACGGGTCGATGAACTGACAAAGCAGGTACAAAATCTTTCAAATCATAACTCTCGGTCTAGGAACAACATTGGAAACTTCCGGAACTGCTCGACATCTAGAAACCGGTCAAGGTCACGAGAACGCCCAGACGATCATCCGCATTGCTGGTACTATTTTATTTATAAAGCTAATGCAATCAAATGCAGACAGCCGTGCACGTTCAAGTCGGCGGGAAATGCAAACGGCAGTCGTTAGAGGCGGTAGCCGACTGTCCGAAATCATCAGGCCGCTTGTTTATCACTGACCGGAAATCTAAGGCGCAATATCTCATTGATACGGGTTCAGACCTGTGTGTCTTCCCAAAGTCAGCTGTGCGGGGGGCTCGAGCTAAGACTAAGTACCAACTGTTCGCCGCAAATGGCACACTTATTTCTACGTACGGGCACATTGAACTTACCATAGATTTAGGACTACGACGAGCTTTCAGCTGGCGTTACACCGTGGCCGATGTCGCAAAGCCTATAATTGGAGTAGACTTTTTAAGTTTTTACCACCTCCTTGTAGACTGTAGACAGCAAAGCCTCATCGACGGAATCACCATGCTCGGCATCGACGCGCCGCAGCCTACAGAAGTCGCACCTGATATCTCCTCCATACGTACTACAGCTGACGACAGTATTTTTGCCAACCTACTACGAGAATTTCCCGACATCACCCGCCCCGCCGGTAAGCCAACAATACCCAAACACAGTACCGTACATCATATTCGTACTACCCCTGGTCTGCCTACCGCGAGTCGCCCGCGTCGCTTGGATCCGGAGAGACTGCTGATCGCAAAGCGAGAATTCGACGAAATGTTACAAAGCGGTACTGCACGTAGATCTGAAAGCGCCTGGTCATCTCCTCTACATCTAGCTAAGAAGAAAAATGATGGTTGGAGACCCTGCAGAGATTATAGAGCTCTGAACGCACGTACAATTCCAGACCGGTATCCAGTACGTCACATACATGATTTTACCAATCAGCTCACAGGTAAAACTATATTCTCGACCATAGACTTAGTTAGAGCCTACAATCAATTGCCAGTTTTCGAAGAAGATATACCTAAGACGGCGATTACGACTCCGTTCGGACTTTTTGAGTTCCCGCCCGACCATATGACGTTTGGTCTTAGGAATGCAGGCCAAACATTTCAACGCTTCATGGACGAAGTCTTAAATGGGCTAGACTTTGCATTTGGGTACCTTGATGACGTTTTGATATATTCAGATAATAAAGATCGCCACCTGGAGCACCTTCGAAAACTTTTCAGCCGTCTAAAAGATTACGGCGTCTTGATAAACACATCGAAATGTGTATTCGGCCAACCCAAAGTCACATTCTTGGGGTTCAGCGTCACCTCCAACGAAATTAGCCTTCTCGAGTCAAAAACACAAGCTATTCTGGACTTTCCGACACCGAAAAATACGAAAGAGCTTAGACGATCTCTAGTAACTCTAAACTTTTACAGAATGTTTATTCCAGAAGCAGCTAAGAAATAGGCGCCTCTCAACGCCATGCTGGCCGGCAAACAGAGCAAAGGTTCGAAACCCATAGACCTCACACCTGAACAGCTGGAAGCCTTCAACGACTGTAAGTCAAGTCTTTCTCACGTTACTCTGTTGGCCCATCCTGATCCTGACGCCGAGCTCGCTATACAGACTGACGCTTCCGACGTGGCTATCGGAGCCGTCTTACAGCAGCGAAAAGGTAACGACTGGGAGCCCATGGCATTTTTCTCCAGAAAGCTTAATAAGGCCCAACGAAAATATAGCACTTTCGACCGCGAACTACTGGCGATATACGAAGCTATACGACATTTCCGTTATATGGTGGAAGCGAGAACTTTTGTCATACTGACCGACCACAAGCCTATAACATATGCTTTTACTACTCGACGAGACAAATGTTCACCTCGCCAATTTAGATACTTAGATTACATATCTCAATTTTCAACAGACATCAAATTCGTCGCAGGGAATGACAACATCGTGGCTGACACCCTTTCCCGTATCGAAGAACTTTCTATGCCCCCAGATTACCACAGCCTTGCCCGAGCCCAAGAGACTGATGCAGAGCTACAAACTCTACTCGTGAAGGGATCCAGTCTACAGCTGCAAAAGGTTTTCCTACCTGACGCTAAAACGCAAGTATACTGCGATACTTCTACTCCGAACCCTCGACCGTACGTCAGTACAGAGTTTCGACGTCAAGTCTTCGAATCGCTACATAACCTTAGTCACCCCGGCGCGAAAGCTACTGTACGACTAGTTACTTCTAGATTTGTTTGGCCAGGTATCGCGAGTATCACCAGGTACCAGGTTTCATTGTAAGGCGAGACTGTCGACAATGGGCTAAGGAATGTCATCAATGTCAGCGCTACAAAGTCACAAGACATACGAAAGCGCCATTCACTACGTTCAAACCACCTTCAGGCCGTTTTCAACATGTCCACATGGATATTATAGGTCCCTTACCTTTGTCTGCTTCCTACAGGTACTGCCTCACGATAGTCGACCGCTTCACACGTTGGCCTGAGGCGCTACCCACTCGCTGACATCACAGCTGACACCTTCGCTTCCGCTTTCATCTCTGGTTGGGTCGCGCGGTTCGGTTGTCCTGAGCGTATCACGACCGACCGCGGCCGCCAATTCGATTCACGCCTATTCAAATCCATCGCCGCACTCATCGGAGCTACGCACCTCACTACCACTGCTTACTATCCGGCCGCCAACGGGTTCGTGGAACGGCTGCATCGCCAACTCAAGGCCGCTATCACATGCCACACATCATCTCAATGGACCGAAGCACTTCCTATCGTCCTGCTTGGCATCCGCAGCGCGTGGAAAGACGACATTCAATCCACAGCCGCCGAGCTTGTCTACGGCGAGCCCCTCCGCTTGCCTGGTCAGTTTTTCAGTACGGCTCCTGAAGGAGAACTCGATATCACAAACTTTGCTGACCGCCTCCGCGGCCGCATGAACAAGCTGGCACCAAAACCAACTTCGTGGCACTCACCTCGTCCTTTTTACATACCGAAAGACCTGAGTACCTCGACACACGTCTATCTTCGCCAAGGTCCAGTACGACGTCCACTACAAGCACCTTACGCTGGTCCGTACAAAGTTATACGCCGAGGATCTAAAACGTTCGACATTAAGGTACAAGAAAAGGTACTTACCGTCACCGTAGACAGACTGAAGCCGGCATACAGCGCAAGCGACGACACTATACCAACGACCGCTACCACTCCTGTAGAGGTACCTACAATACCCGCTAGGAAGACGAGAAGCGGAAGGACCGTAAGATTTCCAGACTATTATCGATCGTAGTTACGATTTCGGCAGGGGAGTACTGTGGCGCCGTCCTTACATTCAAGTCCGTCCACTTGCGAGGTCCCTGTGCAACGGGGGTACGCGGGCGCGCCGGCGGCGGAAACCGCTCGCCTGGCAATACAACCGACACTGCGCGCGCGCCTGCGACACATACCGCTCCGAGCCCTACGACGGGGAACACGTATCGCGCGCTCTCAGCCCTTCCCGCCATTCTACTCGCGAATCATATAACTTTCACAACTCTCTGTAATCCTGTATTTCTCTGTATCGTTCTTTCTTCCTTGTAACGCCTGTACTGTCCTGATTAAACTCATCTGTGCATATATCTTGCCTTTTTCATAAACATCCGGCCTACCTACCGCTAGCCACGGCGCTACCACGCCGCTGCCACGCCGCCGCAGGTAGATATTATTTATTACTAGCTTCTAATTCGCCCACGACTTCATCCGCGAGGAATTCGTATATCGCGATTCCCCCGGGATCTACTGCGATCCTACTGCAGTAGGATAAACAAATGAAAAATCCTAGGTCGTATAGGTACGAGTATATAACTTCGATATCACTATATCACTCGATGTTTTGTTTTTTTTTTCATGAATTTCGCTAGCTATTTTTGATGACCTCCGACCTCGAAGCATGTCGCAATAATTGTGCAAGCAAATAACCAAATCTTACCTTTTATATATTTTTTTATCAAAAGAAAAGCCGATTCACTTCATGTTTACCAGCACTTGCCCTCGTGGGTTCCGACTTCCTATCCCATTTTTCCAACTGAATGTTCATCTTCTTGTGTTGGACCGATTTTAGCATTAAAATCTCCCATTAATGTGGTATAAAAGCAAGGGCTTTCATTATATGCTCTCTCTATTTCCTCGTAGAAAATCTCGATTTCCTCAACAGTGCTTCTTGATGTCGGCATACACTTGAATTAATTTGACAGCATATCGTTTGTTAAGTTTCAGCGTGAGATAACAGATGCTTTGAACACTCTGGATGTAGGATGATAGCTTTTTGTTGATGAGGAATCCAACGCCTCCGTAAGACGAATCGTCATGCCCTTTGTGGTAAAATAAGTGGCCACAAGCTATTTTCGTAAGTTTTTCTCCTTTTCGCCTTACTTCCGACAAACCAAGCACGTCCCATTTGATCTGATTAACTCTTCTAATAATTCAAAAAACCTATCGTCGGTGCTTAAACTTTTTCCATTAAACGTAGCCAGGGTCATTGTAGTAGTTTGGCAACTGGGAATCTGCTGGCGATTCTTGGCACCCTCTGCCCCGCCGGAACCGAAGCCGCTGCCAGAACTTGGAATAGCGAGGCCACCGGGGACTGAGGGCCATCCTATATTGGCGTCTATCATAAAGAGGGGTTTTAGCCATAAAACACCACGCTGGCCAATGCGTCTTGGTGAGTCACCAGAGCCTCGTTGGTAATTCAGCAAGGTGCACCGCTTGCAGGTGATGTTGGCTTGGGGGACGAGATGGTTGGGCCCCCTTACACCCCTTTACACCCTAGAGCATTGGCGGTAAATATTTGTGGGTAACCTGGAACTGGCTGGCCTTGTTTCCATCGTTGAAATTTCTTGACGATTGGTTCCAGGTATAATATCTTGGCTTTTCAGGGTAAAGCAGCGTTCTGGCAAAGTCATGGTTAAATTTTAGTAGTGCGTCGCACGAAAATGAAGGGAAAAAAATGGGGTACTGGTACCACCCCCATACTAGGTATTGCCCCGTTCTTGAAATATTTGAATAAATGTAACCTAACCTCAAAAAAAAATTCTAGTTTAAATTACCAGTCCAGATGTTACATACCAGTCCAGTAGATCAGCAAGGGTCAATCGTGAAGGCAGAAAATCGGTGTCCAGTGTATAAGCGTAGGTCAATCGTGTAGGTAAACAAACAAGGTCCAGAAGATAAGATAAACCAAACAACCAAAGTCGTCGAAAGAAGCCATATGTCAAAGACATCGGTTTTTTACGTATGTCGCAATTTGGCGCGGTTACAGTGACACATGACAGATTTTTTACGTTTCGTTCGCATCAATTTTGCACAACATGATAAACAACGGACAACAAATACGACAAAGATCAAATATACCGTGACCTTGTATTATTTTCTGGCGCTGGCGCTTTTATTTTTTATGCTTCCGAAATGAGAGATTGGGCTCTTGGATTGGACTTCAATTGGATTAAAAGACTTCTAGACCTGAAGTTTTCAAGATCTTCGCAAGCAGTATGATTGTGTGTCGAAAGCATTTTTAGAAGAGATTTCTCTCTTCAACGCGAGAGCACATGCCTATCCAACGTTATTTACCGAAATGTCTGTCTATTGGTGTTCATACTTCTGCTATAATCACCAGTAAGTACTTATTGTACTTACTTATCTTACCAAAATCATTAAATAATAATTATAATAATGATAATGATAATGTAAGTAGAGCTTGTGTTATGGGAACCAAGTAACTGATATACTTAAATTTCCAATTTTTTTTCCAGATAGTACTGTGATCATCATGTGATTACACACCATGAAACAACAAAATTTGGCTCACACTTACTCCAAAGTAGATTACACCTAATCCAAATGTCAACATCAACATACCAGCTGTTCTCGACCTGTACGGTCTGATAAGTGATGATGGTAAGAAGCCTGATGACTCTTGTCCCTTAAGAGATGGGTGGGCCATTGCTATGAGATGCTACTTGTGTAGACACCCTTACCGCATCCCATTACAGTCTGGGATTTATCTTAGAGCTGGTGAGGACAGCTGCATGTGGGGAGGTGCTGAGGACCTGATAAGATGCAAATATGCCTTTCTTTCTTGAATTCAAGGCCGCTTCCGTGAAATAATCAAATGTTCTGGACCAGTTTGGCTATCTATAGATTGTGTTACGCAATTTAGATAGCTCAACTGTTTGACTTGTATTTTGTATTATGTATTATTCTGTATGTTTCTGTAAATAAATGTCTAATTGTATAATCAATGTGTTTATTATGATTATCAGGGTCTTTCCTTTGTAGATAAATAAAATATTTTAAAATAGTAAGCAATTGTATGCAAGCCAGCAGTAAAAATATACTCGGTAGAATGAATACCCTGCTGATGCTAAAAGGTTCATTCAAAATAAAAAAGTTATCTGTCATATGGGATAAGAGTGAACAGGGATTCTTCGTTTGTCATTTCATGAAGTAGCATGGCTCTGCTAATTTAATATTGTTTTATTCGTTATAATGCATGTTTTATTCAGTAATAATGGCGGAATTTTAATGAATAAATTGTGACTACAGGACGAGTATGGAGAATTGAATTAAATGTGTGTTGTGATGCAATGTGATGTGAACGACGAGGAATCCCAAGAAAATTTTAGACGCCATCCCGCGTGACGTCTAAAATTGACAATTTACCATCGACTACGACTTTATTAAACAAATTGACCATAAACAAACATAAACACTTGACACTGGCAAAATTGGTATTATTATGTCACATGCCATAAACAAAGAAGAAGAAGAAGAAGAAGAAGAGTGAACAGGTATTGGACAGGATTTCGTCTATGGGAGTGCCCCGTCTGATGCGTTAGCATCCTTTTCAAATCAATCCAAACTAACAAGCAACAGCTGTTTGGTTGATTTGTTTGGATTGATTTGATGTCGATAGCAAAATAGGAAACAAACATGACTTGATCGGACAGGAAAGAAGTATGAAAGAAGGGGGAGAGGAACTGTTAACTACTGATAAAACTGATAAAATTAGGCATAAGACGGAGAGGGATTATGCTTCTTTTATTATCACAGTGCCGCAAAGAGAGTACGAAATACTATACCAGCCAGAAGTCTGGCCGGTCAATTCTGAGTTTGGCGAATGGTTTTGGTTTCGGAGACAGGCAAATAGGCCAATCGAAGAAAAATAGAGCAGTAGAGGTATATTACCAGAATGTGAGAGGGTTACGGACAAAGTTGGATATGATTTGTAACAATATCGAATCCTCAGGTGCAGACTTATTTGCAATCACAGAGACGGGATGTGTAGAGTCCATTCACGATGCCGAGATAGTACCTCCCGGATACCAGATCTTGAGATGTGACCGGGTGGACGGACGTAAGCAGGGGGGAGTATTCCTGGCGTCGTCGCACCGCTTTCAGTTACGAAGAGCAAAGTCCCGGACGGCGTTGATATAGACAACTGCGCGTTCGAATTAGTTGGCGCCGCAGTGTTTTTAAAAGAGAAGTTTATATTTTTTTGTTGTGTGGTCTATATTCCACCAAATAGTACTGAAGATGATCATTTAATATTGTTCCAAATTTTAGAAATATGGTGTCCTAACTATAAGTCAATAGGGGATATTAATTTATATTCATGTAATGTTAACGTTCAAAACTATTTTGAATATTTTGTAGCCTTTTGCGGATTCGCTCAGAAGAACGAGGTGAGAAATTGTAATGACAGGTTACTAGATTTGCTGCTGGTCTCTTCAGAAATGGATGAAGCGCACGTGGGCATGGCCGATGAGGCACTGGTGCCGGTAGACCAGCAGCACCCACCGCTCGCGGTGACGATGCGGCGCTGTGCGCGCGCGGAACCGGGCCCGAAGCCGCCACCTCCAACCACTTTACCGAGCTGGAACTTTGGTAAGGCGGATTACCACGCTTTATATTCCTCAATAGCGGCAACTAATTATTGCGCTATTTTTCGGGTCCAAAAGCCAGAAGACGCGTTAGACTGTTTTTATGGTATCCTGAATGATATTTTTGATAAATGTGTACCTAAAAAACGTACAGGTAAGGTACATTCAAGATATAGTTACCCAAGGTGGTATAATGTAGAGATCATTCGAGAAATAGAACATAAGGCAAGGCTGCATAAATTGTACAAGATGAGAGGGTCCAAGGAGAATTACCAGGCTTTCTCGGAATGTAGAGCGAGGGTCAAGGAAATATTACACTCGGAGCATCAACAACACCAGGAGCGAGTGCAGAGCCGACTAGTGGAGGACCCGAAGGCTTTCTGGGAATATGTTAGAGAGAAAAGGGGTGCAGTGAACCGAAAGACAATTACTAAAGATGGTAGTACACTTCCGGAGGCAGATTGTGCAGAGGAATTTGCTAAGTATTTTCTTTCGGTATACGGCACCTCTACGGCGGCCCTCAACGTGAGTGAAGCGGAGGCATTGAGCAGTGCCGGGAGCTCGCGCGTTCACGTGCCGAAGCTGTCAGTGGCAGAGGTATGGGCGGCACTCGCACGACTTAAGCCGAAACATTCTTCAGGCCCAGACGGGATACCCGTGTTTGTAATGAGGGACTGTCGTAGGGTTCTAGCGGAGCCACTCAGCCATATATTTAACTTGTGCTTGGAAGAATCATATTTCCCGGAACGGTGGAGGGTTACCCGGGTGATCCCTATACCCAAAGGTGACGGTGGCTCGGAGGTAAGCGGATTTAGACCCGTTGCAATCCTTTCAACACCGGCAAAAGTGTTTGAGTCGGCGGTGCAGCGGAGCATGCAACAGCAAGTATCGGCTCATCTCTCGGATTCTCAGCATGGCTTCAGGCCAGGCCGCAGTACAACCAGCAACATCCTCAACTCGATGTCGTACATTCTCCCGAACGTGGACGCAGGGGTGCAAGTCGATGTCGCCTACTTTGATTTTAAAAAAGCTTTTGATATGGTCGATAATGACATCTTATTGACCAAGCTGGCGACAATCGGCTGCAACCCCAAACTGCTCCAGTTCTTCACTAGCTACATGAAGGACAGGCAGCAGTATGTGGAGACGCGGGACACAAATCCGAACCTTACTTCACGAAAACAGGTGTGAGTCAGGGCAGCAACTTAGGGCCGCTGGAATTTATCGTGATGATTAACGATCTGCCCGAAGTTGTAACAGCGGCCAAATGTCTTCTGTTCGCTGACGACCTCAAGCTGATCTTAGCAATAAAGGAGGAAGGAGATTGCGCTCGTCTTCAACAAGACGTGGATAGGGTAGTGGAGTGGGGCCGACGAAACAAGTTGCAGTTTAATGTGAACAAATGTTCCATAATAACATTTAGTAGAGCAACAGCCCCACTTCACTACAACTGCCAGATTGAGGAAGCGCAGTTGAAGCGAGTGGAATCGGTAAGAGATCTTGGAGTTCGTCTGGACATCGAGTTGAGGTTCAGAGTCCATGTTGTGACCGTTTGTAAAAAGGCGTACAGAATTTTAGGATTCATTTTACGCCGAGCAAACGGTTTCACAAACATAAGGGCTCTCACGGCTATGTATAATGCCTTGGTTAGAAGCCAGATGGAAAGTGCAGCTTCTGTATGGGCTCCACATGAAGCTAAATATAGCCTCATGTTGGAGCGCATACAGAACAAGTTTACAAGATATCTGTATTGGAAGACATACGGCGTTTATCCGTTCTATCCCCTGATGTATCCAACCTTATTTGTCTTAGGTATGGTTGGATACAACAAGCTGGAAACTAGGAGGGATATGGCGCTAGCACTGTATGTGGTTCGGGTGTTCCGAGGGATGATATCCAATCCGACCATCTTGGAGATTATGACACTGTGCGTACCGGACGAGTATGTTGGGCGTCGCAGGCGGCCTCCTCTGTTTGCAGTGCCTCGAGGAAGGACTAACCTGGTAGGCAAGGCGCCACTGACGCGGACTATACAAGTGCTAAATCTGGTGGCGGTGACCGTTGACATATTTCACTGTTCAAAGAGCGAGTTCGTAGAAGCGACATTATTTAATGTGAGTTATTGTTTATAGGTAATTATTATTATTTTATTTTTTATTTTAATTATTTATGATTATAATTTTGACATTATTAAGATTTGAATTTTATTATTTCGTTATTGTTGTGATTGTATATGCTTATTATTATTTGTTATTATTGTGTGAGTTAATTTTTATTTTATATTTTGCCCTAAGTATGACATGTATTAATTATATTGTGTGTGACTACTCTATTATATTAGGTCTAACCTGTAATGATATATGTAATGTTTGAAATAAAAAAATAAATAAATAAAACTATGTTAGTACTCTCGTTCTCTATAGACTATAAATCGGCCAGGATTAAAGGTTCAGTGATTGTCGGCCATGATCAACTTCAATGTCCTGTTGATTCACTTTTGATGACTTTCCATTGTCATCTGTGGATCTGCGGCGATATAGTGGATAACCATCATTTCCAGTTATTGTTTCTGCTAATAATTGTCTTTGGTAGCGTTCTGAACATTTCCCTTCATCCATACACGGAGAAATAGTATTTGAGACCATGAATTATATTTTTTGTAATCACCAGTGGATCTTTATCATTATCGGGAATTTCTGCTGATATTACATCATCGATTTCATTCGGTCTTATCCTCTCAACCTACCAAATGAAGATATGTGCATGTGGCAATCCGCGCTTTTGCCACTCGACTGAATACAGCTAACAACGCGTCTCGCCGAACACGCAATACTTGGCAATAAAATCCATTAGAGATTCTAATGTTCTTTTGAACACCCTTGCAGTGATGTCGTAGCGATCAATGGGTGATTGGCCAGGTAATTTCTTGTCAAATTTCTGTCCACTGTGGATTGCATATGAACATGATAAACAAATCTGGTGTGGTGCCATAATGACGTACGAAATAGCATCTTGAGCGTATTCATGTATATGCCGAGGACTTCTGACGTATGTTGCTGGGAGAGAGTATAGTTTGTTCTGCCGATATTCTGTGCATTTCCGTCAGCATACATCTTTCACGTACATATCCACAGCATATTGGTGAAATATACGCTGACATTTTAAGATGTGGTTGTGGCCTTTTCCTGAACCATCAGTCCGTATGAATAATAATTAATTGAACTAACTTTTTTGTTAGTTTTGGTGCCTGTAACAATTTCGTTGTGTTATTAAGATAAAATTATCGTTGTGATTAAAGTAGTAAACGTAGATTGTTTATCATCATCTTCATAGAAAAATGATACCCATCTTTACGTTGCCAAAATAAGATAGGATATTGTATTGATGCATCATATATGATCGATGTGTTTCGGACACACGATGCAGTTGATTGTTCCGTCGATGTACCTAAAACAATATCTCGATTTTCAAAATTTTCACCCACGACGATTTTCAACAGCGACTTTATCAATTATTGGCGTAATAAAACGACTTGCGTGTTGTTCTACAGGCGTCATATCTTTAAAGCTTACATAAAGCGTAGTCTTCTGAAGAAAGGGCATTATAATATTAATGACTATAATATTATTGATAAAAATGCATGGCCTCATGTTGCTCTACCCTCAAATAATTAACTGACACATTTGAAATGTATAAACTCTCTTGTAAGTATTAGTTTTTCGTAGTTAAGCTAGTTAAAAGGTAGATTATACAAAAATTGCTAGGACCAGTACGAGTTTCTTGCTAGTTCTTCTCAGACTTAGGTTATGAGGAATTGGAAACTAAATTCACCTAGGATGTAAGACGTTTATAAGTGATCCTTGTGATTGTATTGAATAAAATATTTTTTGACTTTAACTTTACTATCTATGGCCGATATTTAATCGAGGTCCCCGCCAAATCAAGTTTCAAAAGCAGGGGTTCTCACAAAAAAAACTGCATTTTCTTCTTTTCTTTCTATAATGGCACCCATCTGTCTTGATGACAATTTGCCAATGTAAAGTTTGATTGGCTTCCTACAAAATAGTCACAAAGTCGTAATCGATCGCTATATGTCTATTCAAAATGTCATCGCGGAATGACCGTCTAGTTTTCTTGGATTCCGATTAATAGGTACAAATCATAGAGCAACACAAGCACAGGACCATTATAATTCTATTGTTTACACTTGTGCTAAGAAAGAAGTCAAATTTATTCATTAAAATTCCATCAAAATTACCCAATAAAATATAAAATAACTCTAATAGAACGAATGAATTGTTACTTCATAAAATATTTCTATCATAAATTTCTGTTGATTCCTCGAATCAAGATACTAAAACGAACACTCTCGAAACTTGTTAGTGCGCACTAGTAAAGTGTGGCACAACATTAACTGACTTGTCATGATAATGACAATGACATTTAATAATAAGCCATCATTAATAACAATAACCCAGTCAAATAAAAAATAAAGTCTAGGAAAAATCGAGCGAGGGGGGACAGGACGGACGACAGCCAGCCCCAGCCCGAGTCGTGGGGAGGTGTGTTTTAAGTTTCTCCTTGAATGAAAAATTCCCCGACCCGACGTAATAATGAATTTGCGATCAATGAAAAAGCGCAATACGCATTTATTTGATTTGTACTGGGAAGATATTATAGTGGCCAAGGTGCTTCCCTATGTCTCTATAGACGACTGTTTTAATTTCCGATGTGCTTCAAAAACCTGCTTGCAAATCATAAATATGTACTTTGCAAGAATGAAGACGTTGAAATTAATGGGCAAAAGCTTTTCGCCCCACACTTTCAAGGTAAATATTACTGTACGGTAACCGTTGATCTATCTCATGAAATATTGTAAAACAAACCTTCAGTTTCAATCTTCATCTTTCAGGTTTTCACAAATACCTGTACGATGCTGACAGTATTGAATTTGAGCCGCTGCGTGACTATAACAGACTACGAGTTGATTCCCTTGCTGCTGCAGAACCGGAGCCTTGTCAGTTTGAATCTTAGTCAGTGTAGCAACTTGTCGGCGAAATGCTTACAACCTGTTATCCTTCACTGTAACAACATACAAACGCTAAAGTTGGGACATTGCTCGTGGCTCACCACAGGAGCTATGGAGGCGCTGGCCCTTCACCAATGCAGCCTCAAAGACGTGGACTTGTCCTACTGCCTGCTGATATCAGAAAGCTGCATCGTAATATTCATTAAAAAGTTCCGTAATCTTAAAGTTTTTAACTTGGAAGGTGACAGACAGGTCACGGATAAGTCACTGTTCACTTTGGCCAAGTACAGCAACCAATTAGAACTTCTCAACTTGGTGGGGTGTCATGACATCTCTGATACAGGAATCAAGTAAGCATTACTATACAATAGTCTGTTTTTTATTCTAATGTAATCACACAAAAAAAATACAGCTACAAAATGGAGTTCACAGGTCTTCATTTATGCAATAGCAGAAGATAGTTTACTTAGATAACATGCAGAGCCACAAAGCTTGTAATGCATTATATTAATGATTGTACAAATGATGCAATATTGTATCTTTTTTAGGAGTGTTGGGCTACACTGCAAGAGTCTGCAAGGACTGATGGTGCGCGGCTGCCCTGCTGTCACCGAATCCAGCCTGAGGGCGCTACGGGCACGCATACACCTTGACCGCAGGGCTCCTGAACTAGTCCCGGTACCTATCAATCTACAGATATGAAGGGCAATGCAAATACCTAGAGCTCATATTTGTGGCTTGTTATGGATTAGTTGTACAACTGTTTTCGCCATTGGGTGCGAGCAGGCACTCTGGGTAGTTAGAGGGAAGTCCTGTCCTATGAGAGAATAAATCAGCGACCCCATTCTGTGGACAAAAATAACTGTCCCTTCTGAATAAGAGCACAGGAACCACCAGCCATGCAAATAGGATTCCTATTTATTACAAAAAGAGTCAACAGCTAAATAAATGTCTATGGGAATTATGTACCTGAGTGTTTGTCCATCAATGTGATGAATTGTTGGTTATTGGAAATAAGGAAATTGAGGAAATAAGTTTCCAGAAAGCAATAAAATGACTAATTTAGTGTGGACAGTCAGGCAGATATAGCTTGAGCAAAAGACAAGAATTAATTACATATTTTATATTTCTATAAATTTATGGTTTTTCTGAATCAACAAATGCTGATAGTACTATGTTTGCATTGTCCTGTAGTTAGTGTTAGCACAAAATTTGTAACAGCTTTGATTTTTCTTTGCATTTGTAAATCTGATTCGAAATTTATTTTTATTGCACAAATAGGTATGTATTATTTTATTTTATTATGTATCAAAATTACTGTAGGCCGAGAGATAAAGATGAACAACGAAAAATAAGAAAGAAAGCATAGAACATTAAAATTTGCATTTTAAGGACTATTTAAGCAAGGTCCAGGTTAGGGCGTCTACTTGGCCAACCGATTTCGATATATCGTTAAAATGTTCGAAGAGTTTCGTTTAATCGTTGTTTTGTTTTCAAATACAAAATATCGTATTGTCTGTTTGGGAGAATTACAACATCGATTGTCAAAAGTAATGTTTATCGTTTTGTCGAGTAGACCAGCAGTGCTCCATGTCGGGTTCAGTGTCCTGTAAAATTAAAATAATTAACATACTGCTAGATACGCTTGACACGAACCATGAAGTGAAGGGGGTGGGAGAAAATACCCACCCCTGAACACTGGCGGGAGCCTAGACCCTGATGTGTGTATGGGTAGACTCGGTCTCTAACATGATCTGGTTGGGCCCAACAGGACAAGCTGCGTAGACGCGCGACTGGAAGAGTGGGAGATACCACCTTCACGATGACATACGAAGATTATGAGTTCTTATACATACATAATAATTATGGCCTTTGGTTCTAGATTATTCGTAGATGTTTGGCTTCGGGGTTATTTTTCAATCGTTAAATAAGTGAATAATATTATGTTATCTATATAAATATTACATTACACCATCTGACGATTGAAAAGCTGACCCTCTTACTTAGCGTGTGTTTACCATATTATGAGAGTGTATTTTCTACCTTAGTTCTCCGGGCAGACATTTTTGTTCTACCTCTCCCGCCGTTAACAACAGTCGAAGTTGTTAGCCGGGCGGGTAGTAAATGTTATCTGTCGAGTCTTAGAAAGACCCGTTAATATAATTTATAAGTGTTTAAATGTTACTGTAAATTTGCAATACAATGTTTGTGTGGAAAATAATAAAAAAGCGTAGGTCATAATATAGTTTGGGCAGTGAAGTTGTTATGGCAAGTTTATACGATTGCAGTGACTGGACCCACTGATTTTGGTTATCATGCCAGTTACTGGGCTCGTCAATATGGTTTCTAAATTATAGCACTTAAACGTAATCACTACAAAAAACATGCCGCGACTGCTCATTGCGTATTATGTAGATAAGGTCAGTTGCAATGGACTGACTTGTGAAACGGGGAGGGTGAAGACGAAAAACAGACCGCGGCCCTTTACTGGACTGACATGCAAGAGTGAAGTCATCGCTGGACTGGGCTGAAACCAGTGTCCATACGAGCCTATTGACAAGTAAGCGGCCTGTCCTGCTGTACTGTCACACCACCATGAACCTGCCTTTAAGCTACCGATTGCCCCCACAGGGTGGCACGGAGGAAGAGGCGAGGCGCGTGTTTGCCGCTCGGCGTCGACTCGCGCTAACTCGACGCAACTCTACGTTCAAAATCCTGAAGAGTGCTAGTGGCATGATTGTGGTCACAGATCGCTAATTCGTTGAGAATGTCGATGATATAGATTAACTTCTTTTGCTTCCACTATGTTTTAATGTGTAGGTAAGTATCGTTTTTATAAGACTTCATATTTTTAGTGTCGGACTACGGTCGAAGGTCAGACATCACTAATAAGAGGTACCTATTTAAGTAAGTACTTACTATTTATACTAAGCGCTTTTTTACCTAAAAAAGTAAAAAAGAAACCCTTATAGGATCACTTCGTTGTCCGTCTGTCTGTCTGTCAAGACCCTCCTTTCCCAGGAACGCATAGAGGTATCGAGTTGAAATAATAAATACCTACTCTGTTTGAGCTGTAAAAAAATTAAACTTCTAAGTCAACGCAATTAAAAATACGGCTATTTATGCCGCATGTATCGACATTCGCCAGTCTAAAAACCTAAGCAAGATCTCACAAGGACAAAATCAGAAAATGGTTTGTTATTATTCACTCGAAAATAGTAATACATTTCATAACAGTAACGTATATCAATGTATAGTATTTTTTTAACCAACTTTTCAAGTATAAGTTTGTCCTTCAATCCGATTAATCTTTTAAGATTAATATTTTTTGAGCAATGTGTTTCATAGTTTATGACGTTATAGTGGCCTGAATTACAACTAATGGTTAAAGGTG
Organism: Lampropteryx suffumata; assembly: GCA_948098915.1. NCBI lineage: Eukaryota > Metazoa > Arthropoda > Insecta > Lepidoptera > Geometridae > Lampropteryx > Lampropteryx suffumata. Next base: position 1,427,024 of record OX402564.1, on the reverse strand, counting down.
TAGGGTACTGTACTTAACTACATATTTCACTAACATGGTTATGTTAGTGAAATATGTAGTTAAGTACAGTACCCTCTCAGGCGCGAATAAGGTACGCACTTGACTGTTTTATTTTAATCTTTAGCATTCCCGATTTTTCCACATATTCCAATACGGTGGACATACGACACAATTTGTGGCATTTATAAATAATTCCGTGAAGCATTTTTTAAAATGGAACTTTGGAACCAATCGTTTTTATACTCGAGCCACAACTGTGATAAAGGTGCAGTCTACTAAATTCAAGGATTACGATTTTACGACAGGCTCTTTTCTTTGTCAAGTAGGTACCTGCTTCTTCAAAAGTGGTAGCTATTTATTCGGACGACTACCTTTCTTTAGCTTTTAGAATTAGCTTGTATCGTACCATTGGGCACATCGATATAACATCCAGTCAGTTAGGATTTTGCAGTAGCAATAAGTATTGCAGTTATTAAACGTTATGTCGATTGTCCAAGAGGTACCTATATAGTTTTATAATATTTATTTGCATTTTAGGCACCTAAGTATAATGTGAAAACATACAATGATGTCGGTATTGAACAAGTCAAACTGCCAAAGAATAATTTGGATTGTAGCTGTGAATAATCCATCATGCGATAGTCAGTATTTATTGTATTATCTTAGTATTAAATAACTTAATATAAATCTTTTGTAATTTTTTTACCCTTTACATAGTATTATTTTCTGTGCCTTTACCTACTTCCATTAGTGTCTTACGTTTTCACGCCTGAACTAGTAATAGGCGTGAACGTGAATCTCAGCTTCAGGCGTATTTTCGTCTATTTTCGTAGGTTTGCGACATGCAAGTAATAGGTAGCGACTGGCTTCCGTAAAAAGTTGTTTTTACAATTTTATATTGCTGTTGATACTACTTTTTTTACGTAATGACCCGACGGATCTTGATGAAATTTTGTAGAGATTATGTCTTGAAGGATCATTTTTTTTTATTAAGGTTAGTACCTCATAGAAGCAAGTACTCAAATAAAACATCATAGGTCTTTTGTCACAAAATTATATTTTGTGTGATAACACCTGCTACATGTCTTATTGTTATTGTATTTACAATATTTAATACCTACACATTAGTAACAAATAACATTCATAACCTTAGAGGAGCAGATCTTACAAATAAGTCACCATTTGCGGAGTAGCCACTGCGGCCGTAGGACACTAGTGAAGCCACATGTGCGGGACGAACTAAAACTATCAAAAATACTTAAATCATAACATAATAGTGTTAATAACATTTGGCAATAAATTACTGGGGTATAAACGAAAATCAAAGCAAAAACAGTGAATATGTAATCGTAATTATAAAACTAACATTGTAAAAGAATACAAAACATTTAAACTTAACTGTCCTGTGGGCCTGTTCGCAAACGCCATCGGTCGATCAGATACCTCTCACACTATCACAATGTTCAAAACAGGTGGCGACTGACAAGACATAGTTCAGACGTAATATTACAAAGTATAGTTAAGTCAGTACTGTGATTTCAGCAGGCGCTGATCACGATCACGTCAGTCGCACCGTTATACCGTAAGTTCACATTAGTTCACAAAGTCAATCTCCCCTGATGAACTAATGGAAACATACCAATGAAACAGGTTTCATATAAAATTAGTAACTAACGCTACACTCACTGCTTAGACACATACAGCCTTGTCAATCCAAGCTATTTACAATATCTCACACAGAGGCAGCGAAACGGGACGAGAAAGAGGCACTTGAGAACAGATTGAAAACTAGGATCCTATCGTAATACTATTGTTAGTTAGGGTACTGTACAGGGATAATGTACTTCTCACACGTGTATACAAAACATCAAAAACAAACAGGATATACATATAAAATACGAGCTCCAAACGATTTTTTACATCAAGAGTACAATACACAACTCGACAAAATTGCACTAGTCGCGACGTCATACAAAACTTACAAAATTACTGTTTCTTTGGAAATAATATTTTCATGTTTCAAACGCTCGTAAGTCACTGCCCAATCGTAGGATTATCACAGTACTCCCAATACTAGGTACAGAGTTTCATGTCAAATTCTATTTAAATACATTATTGCACTATTTTCATTATGCTACATTCCACCGTAGTATTCGTAAAAAAACAGATAATTTAATATATTTTATTCGCAATTTTGTACTTTATTTCAGCTTACCGAGTACCGCGTTACGTACATATCATACAAAAGCAACAAAGCTGCCGTTACCACTAAATCCAATTCAAACAGGAGGGATAAGGCAACTCAAATATTAGAATATTTACACTTAAAACTAAAAGCACATTATTTTGTACTATGCCTTAATTACACTGTCAGTTTTTGGTCATCGTTAGGAGCATCTTAATCGCACAGGTATTAGTGTAATACTATTGGTTCACTGGAAGTATCACTGTTCACTTTGTCTGTGACACTGTTTGGGTTGTTGCTACCGGCGCATAGTAGAGTTCAATGTCTGCATAGCGAGGGAGGGAGGGTTAATGTATCCGTAGGCGTACACGTTGGACTGCTGAGCTCGCGGGTCGGGGCTGGGGTACTGCACTGTGGGTTGGACGTTCATCATTTGCAGGTTGGTTCCAAACTGCTGTTGGGGCATGCGGTAACCGTTCAGTCCGTACTGGCTGATGAGGTGAGAGTTGAGGTTGGGAGACATGCGCGACCCTGGCGCCATCTGCATGTGCTGCATAGGGCTTAGATTGCCTGAAATCGAGATAGTTAACGTTTGATAATAGTCATAATACTGAATATTGATCTTGCCATATCGGGTCACATTTGACTCTGCCACACAGTTTCTAACTTTTGCAATTGTCAACGTTTTCACTCGTTTTTTGTGCCACATGTGTTAAGGGTTCCAAATAAATATTTTTTTGAATTTATCATCGTAGTAACAGGATACCAAATTTATCATACCTGTAGAAGTTGCAAACATCCTTTAATCCACTAGAATTTATGATACTTAAATATATTTATATAAGTACTCTAGTATCTTTCAAATCAAAAAATTAGTTAACTGTCAAGTGGGTTTGCGGACGATAATTTTACGTGATAATGTCATAAGAAAACATTAATGAAAAATTGCATACTTTTAACATATAAGATGAATCACAAGGCGAACGCTTAGGCCGATCGGGCCGATCAACTCTATCGCTTGTACCGCGCTGAGCACGCTCGGCTCAGGCGAAACGTGACATGTTTTCGTGCGTGCAGCCGGCGTTCATCAAAGTCAACGGATACTTTATTCAATACAATCACAAGGATCACTTTGAAACCTCTTACATACTAGGTAAATTTAGGTGCCAATTCATCCTAACCAAAAAGCCCGAGAAGAACCGACAAGAAACTTGCCTGGTTCTAGCGTTTTTTTGGATGATCCATCTTATAACTACCTCAACTACGAAATACTAATACAAGAGAGTTGATACATTTCAAGGGTGTTGGTCTGTCTGAGTCTGAGGGCAGAGCGACATGAGGCCATGCATTTTTATCAATAATATATCTATATCATAATAAGCTTTCTTCAAAAGACTACCTTTTATGTATTCTTTATATTTATTGCATTTTCAGGAATAATTATAACTAATAACTAATTATATAAACGCACCGCGTTCGATTTATAAGACGCTATGACGTCAAAAAACGTAACTAAAGCCAGTTTACGCATTCGATAGCTACGTCGCTATAGACAGACACACATTAAATTTAAAACACCCTTGTTTGCTCGAGGGTTAAAAATGGGGGCGGTCGCCGGAGCTATAAACCTCCCCGGCACTCTCAATAGCCCGTTCACACTCTAGTCCTAGTCCTAGTCCTAGTGGGAGTGAGTGACAGAGACGAGATGTTTGTTTGTTTGTTTGTTTGTTAGGGTGACAGGTGACAGATGACAGCATACTTATGTGATACTGACTGGGCGCGTTGCGCGAGTTGCGCGGCGAGTCGAGCTGCGCATGCGCGGGCGGGTAGTACTTGGCCGGCGCGTGCGCGTGCGCATGCGCGTAGTGCGCCGCCGCGCCGCCGGCCGGGGGCGTCGGGGGCTGCTGCGCGTACTGACAACGAACAGAACACACACTAAAACTAAACGTCCAAACAACTAACCGAGAGCTCGAGAGCTCGAGGCACCTGACGTCCTTCATTTACCTCTGCGGCGCGGTGGGCTTAGCTCCGGCTGAGACGAAAAAGGTTGCGGGTTCGATTCCCGCCGCGGGACAGATTTTTGGATGAGATCATCCAAAAATCTGTCCCGCGGTCTGTGACAAATCTGTGACAAATACTTGCAGATGCAAGTATTTGTCTCGGGTCTCGGATGTTTCTATGTGTAATATGTATGTATTTACAAAAACAAAGTATATAAGTAGTATATCGGTCATGTGGTACCCATAACGCAAGCTCAGCTTACTTTAGAGCCAGATGATGCTGTGTGAAATGTCTGGTATTATTATTATTATTATTATTATAAATAAACACGGTAGGTCCGAAGACATTACCCTAAGGGACTCCACCCTCGATCCTGTAGGTATTTGTTTACAGTAACAGCTTGTGAACGGTTTTTAAGATAGCTTGTTAATATATCCAACGCCTCTTCACGAATATACATTTATTCACCTTGAAAAACTAGGACCGAGACTGTGTCGACGGAGGGGGATGTGAAAAGTTTGGAGATCTAATAATATGCTAATAGATTTACGGTCAATGTTAAGATTAATGATGACGGTATTAAACGTCTACAGAGCATTCAGCATTCCAGAGCAGTACTGCTGCTGCTGCTGGAAGGAGATGGTACCTGGTGCGGAGTACTGCTGCTGCTGGAAGGAGATGGTACCTGGTGCGGAGTACTGCTGCTGCTGGAAGGAGATGGTACCTGGTGCGGATGCGGCGCGTGCTGCGGCGCCTCCGCCATCTGCTGCAGTTTGGCGAGCGAGCAGGAGGGCGGGCCCCAGCCGCCCGAGTACTGCTGCTGCTGCTGGAACGAGAGGTAGCCGCCCTGGTAGCTGCCGCCCGCTCCGCCCGCCCCGCCCGCCCCGGCCGTCCCGCCCGTCCCGCCCGTCGCGCCGCCGCCCTGCATCGTCGCACCGCCGCCTGAAACATCACATCAACTCATTTTGTAGTTTTATTATATAAATGTAGTTGGTTTTCTTTTAAGTTTTTAAACGTAATTATATTGTACTAGCTAACCCAACCTAAGCTAACCTTCGCCCGCGCGGGACCTACATAAAAAAAAACCTATATTCTTCTCCAAGGTCCCAACGATCTCTATCCCAAAATTCATCAAAATCGGTTCAGCGGTTTAGGCGTAAAAACGTAACAGACAGACAGACTAGAGTTACTTACGGATTTATAATATTAGTCAGATCGGATGCTCGTACGAGTCCTAGTATGATAACGAATGTTAAGGTATAATAAATATATTATAAATGATTAGGGTTAGGTTACCGTGTTGCGGCTGCGGCTGCGGCGTGGGCGGCGTGGCGCGAAGTCGCGCGGGGGGCGTGGCCGCCGTGCCCGTCCGCATCGCTTGCTTCGTGTCGTTCGCCGCGGGAGCGTTACTGCTCGCACTGCTTCTGCACCAAACGAGAAACGTTACTTATCCTGCACTAAATACACATAATTAACGAGCGTGGCGTTATTGTATCCTCTGGCCTTGTCATTCTAATTTCAATGCATCGAGTTAGCAACAGATTTGAGCAATGCATGGCCAATGTGCGCGATTAGAAAATAAACCCTACATGTACAGTATGGTAACCCTCAACGATCCCATAACGCCAGAAATTAGCTGATAATTCAAGCTATAAAATGAATAAAAACAAAAATAATATAATAATACGAAAAATACAAATAATAATAGTTATTATTATTATTTATTTCAAGTATTATACAAATACATCCACTTGAGCTATTGCTAGGAGGTCCAAAGTTATGTATTAAAACTACCAGCCAAAACCAAACTAAGCAAGGATCCTTCTAGAGTGCATGTTACCATAATATAAGTAGCTGACACTTGTGTTTGTGGGAAGTATATGTTACCGCCGCATGTTATAAAATGGTATTTTGGTTCGATTTGATTTGTAGGTTGGCTGTTCCCGCACCGAAAAAATTTAAAACAACAGCAATCGTGCATCAACTCTACTTGCATAACTATCCTCATTTGCATTTAGGCTAATGATCGATTTCAATTAATAAATTAACGCAAAAAATATTAAGCCTAGTTGTAATTAGGATAGATTTCTAAGGAGATGAACTTTTGTATAATAAAAAATTTGACTCACCTGTTCCTATTATTGATTTTCTGCTGCTTCGGCGGCTGGTTAGGCTGCGTCATGATCGGCGGGATGTGTATTGAGGAGTGAGGGTACTGCGGGCTGGGAGCCGCATGCATATGCATCATGGAGCACGGAGACGCAAGGTCAGAGCTTATTGACGTCGGAGACTCTAGCCCCAGCTGAGACACGTCCAACTCGCAAGCCGGGTACTGAACGGAGTGCACCGAGTTAGATGTCGAATCGGGCGTGTAAACCCCCATAGATTGCAACGCGGGACTCATCGCTTCGCACTCCTCCTTGCTATCTTTAGGAGATTCCTCCTTCTTCGTGTGCCGGGATTTTTTCTCAATTTCCTTCTGCTCGCAAGGTCCGTTTTGGTTGTAACTTTTGCAGCTGGGTGACGTCATAGCTTGCGAGTTTTGCTGGCGGTACTCCGCGCAGCTCGTGGCCGCTTCTTGCTGTTTGATTTGCCGTTGCATCATTTGCTTCATATGCTCAGCTTGGGACTTTTTAGATTCGCACTGCGTCTGACACGCGGTGGTGGTTTTGGGCTGCTTTTTTGACTCGCTCTTCTGTGAGCACTCTGCTTTGGTTGTAGGCGCTTTCGTTTCTTTGTAGTGGGGTAATCCGGTTGTCGCGTAGAGCGCTCCGTACGCAATATTATGGAAGTCTTTCTGGTGTAACTTTTGCGGTGACTTCTGCATCTGATCTAAGTGCGGTAGGTTGAAACCCGATAGCTTGTCGAGGTAGTTTTTGTCAGTAACGCTGTTCTTCATTTCGAAAAATCGGTTGTGTTCCCATGTGCCCTGCAACCGCGTGGTATCCCACGGCGGGCCCCACGGCTGGTACTGTCCGTGCGGAGTGTGATAGTTCTGAATCTGATTCATTGTATAATCCGCTTTAGGAATCAGCTGTTCATTATCATACTTAAATTTTGGCACCATTTTACTGTTCAGGTCGTTCTGATCCACTTTCAAATTGAGTTGATTGGCGCAGCTTTTATCGTGTTTCACGGACGCAGCCTTGGTGGTGTTAGACTTCTCCTTCTTAAAAAAATCTTGTTTCTTTGGAGCTTCTGTCGTTTTCGTCTCCACTTTGCTCGTAACAGGAACCGAATTTATGACGTTTATTGGGACGGACGTTTCCGGTTTTCTTGTGTTTGTGTTTGTATTCTGTTCCGGAAAAAACATCTTCGGTTCCGGAGTGCTTCTAGGAGTTGGTGCTTCGCTTTTGCATTTCTTTTCTGGCTTCTCTTTACCGTGCCCCGAGTTCACTCTCACTTCCCGAAGTTTACTCTTTTCTCTTGGCTTGAGATTGGGATCGTTTTTCTCTTGCAAGTTGGTCGAGATTATACTCATCGATCCGCTCAAGCTGTTGTGTAAGTTAGTATTCATGAAACCGGTTTCCAAGTCACTCCTTTCCATGCCCATACTGATTGCTGCGTTAGCGCTTTGGCACCGCGGTAAAAAACTTATGTCAGTGATGTTTGGAACTTTAGGAATTACTGGGTTTATAACAGGCGACGAAATCGGATGAGGCACTTCTAACTTCGTAGGTTTACTTATGACTGGTTCTGGCATATTGTTGATAACACGATTTTGTTCACTGGACTTGTGTACTTTCTCGGCTTGCACGCCATGAGATTCTTTACTCGCGTTTGCTCTATGATTTAGATACGAATGTTGAGCGGTGTTGATTTGTTGTATGGTCATGGAGTTAGCGACTGAATGTTGATGATACGTCGGTAGCACTGGGTCTACGGGATTTCTAGTTATAATGATTTCGTCCTTACGCGCACTCATGATGTCGTTCCGAAAGGATATGTCGCTATCTTTGCTAATAGGCATATGTATTTGGTTTTTATTCCTAATGTCGATTTCTGTAAAAGGATCTATTCTTGGCGGATCTGGTTTCTTCGCATTGGGCGTGTAGTCTCTCTGATGTGGGTCGATATTTTGAATGATGGATTCGTTCATTTTATTTGAAGACTTCTTCTCTGTACTTTTTTCCTCTATCGTTTGATGTTGAATGACGGTCTCTTTTCTGATTTCACACTTTCTATAATCATTGATGACTTCCATCGGTTTTTCGGGCGATTTTTTTGGTTTAGGAGATTCGTTGATGACTGACTTGTCTTTCCGAGGCGAGATACCAGGATGCGGGGAATTTCCTGTATCTGACTCCTCCACTTCTATTGTTTCAATTTGGTTTATTTTAGGTAAAAGTTCTGTCGAGGGTTTTATTGTGTTGACCGCTTCCTGGACTTTCGGATCTAGAACAATGTGAGCGTTTTCTGTAGAGACTACTGGAATCACTTTCGATGGACTGTCATTTTCTTGGACCTCTTTGGGCTTGTTTTCGTTGTTCTGCGGCACAGGCGCCACTGTGTTAGGTTTAGGGGATGGTAGTGGACAACTTTGGCTGTTGTTGTCGTCTGACTCTGAGATAATTATAGTGTCTTTATCATCAATAGTCATTTTAGGTGGAGACTTTATTTCGCCATTTTTTGTTTCAGGCTCTTTTTCTTTTTCTGGTGTAACGATATCAGACTTAGTTTCGTCAGAGTCTTCCATTCTAGTTTCGTCGTCGTCTTTCTCTGGCGATTCGTGGTCCTGATTAATAGTGTCTTTCATAACTTCATCTTTCTCTGCCACCGATTTAGGAGAGTCCATGTGTATACTGTCAAGTTCCATGTCGCTGGTATGATGGTCTGTGCTGTTTTCTTCCACATTTCGCGGAGTCGCTGGCTTGATAACGGCTGTTCGCCTATCTTCGCCTTCTTCCACATCCATTTCATCATCAGCCTCACCGGAAGAGTCCTCGGAACTTTCTTCGTTCTTTTTTGTCTCCGTCTTTTCGTCCGTTTGGCTCTTAGGTGACTGTGTAACGCTTTCGACAGTGGCCGGTTTTTCTTGCTCTCCCATTGAGTCATCAGTTTTTTCGTAATCTTGTGTTGCAATTTCTTCGACAACTTTGGCCTTTTTAACAGCGGGCGAGGCTGTACTAGGAGTAGTTTTGCCAGGTTTTGGTCGTTTCTTAGTTCGTCCGCGCCAGGCAATTTTTCTTTTAGACTTAACTTTCGAAGATGCCACAGGAGTAGCACCAGCATCAGCTGGGTCTTCCTGGCTCTCTTGGCTATCTGAGGCGTATGTTGGTTCTTTTGGAGGTATGCTCTTTTCTTCAATGACTTCCGGTGCAACGCGCGTTGATCTTCTAGCGACGCTTTTACTCCTCTGTCTTCTGGGCGTTTCTTCATCCTCTTTACCTTTGACCTCGTCATTATTTTCAAATATCTTAGTGCTGAGCTCCCGCTTTCGTTTTCTACCACCTTCAAGGGTCGGCGTCGTTTGGTAAGTGGTTTCGCTGTATTTGAGAGGCCTCGTCCGCCGTCTGCCCGACGACGTGACTTCGAGTGGCGTTTCCGGGACTTCCTTTTCTACTTTCGTCTTTTTAGTATCAATTTTGGGTGCTGGCGTTTCTTCCACTTCCGTCGCCGTGTCACTTTCAGTTTTCAGTCCTGCCTCTTCTGTTTCAGTCTCTTGGTCACCGGAAGCTTCTTCTGGGGACCTAAACGGATTGACCGTAGGCGCAAGTAGAGGCGTCCACCTTAGGCACTCCGGATCAATCTCTAGTCTAGGTTTACTTCTAACTTTTTTTGCATGAGTCTCAACCTTATTCCAGTCTATGCATAGTCCCAATTTTATAGAGTCTTCATTTGGTATATATCTGACAAAGCCTAGAAGTTGGAATGTTATAGCGATGTCGTTCATATGCATTCCAGTAGTGTGAGCGATGTCTTCGAAAGTGAATGGTTTATCCTTATAGTCGTAAAGGAACTCAAGTAAAACTGACTTCCAATAAGCATGGTATGAAACCCTGCCAAGGTCTGACAAAGGCTTCTCTGGCGTGCCAGGTTGGCCCTCTTCTTTCGAAAGTAGATAACCTGAAAAAATATAAATTAATTAAGTATAAAGTCAATCAATGTCATGCATATAGACATTCTTGCTAAAAAACATTAATAGAATTAAATTAGGTTGTATTTGATTGAATACTAATTGGATATTCAACATATTTTGTTAGTAAGGGTGATTTTTCTTTAAGGTATGCAATAATGATTCCACCACTCACTAAAATGGATGAGAAACCTCCCGAAGCCCTGTCTCTGGTACTGCGGCATAGTCATGATACAAGACACATTATACTTCTGCTGACAGTGCTTTTCCTTCGAGAAATATCCCACAAGATGGCATCCTTTGCTATCATTTTTCGTTAGCACGTAGAATAGGAATGGTTCGACGTCATAGTACAAGGTTTTATGGTCTAAGAACAGCTTGGCTAGAAGGCACAGGTTCTGGCAGTAGTATTTGTTGGCGTTGCCATCGACTTCGAAGACTGAGATGTCGTCGCAGCGGTAGATCTCGGTAGCGGGCGGATGGCGCCAGAGGCACTTGTCGAGGTGACGCATTAGCACGGCTCGACTTTTAGCGTACTTCAGGCAGAACTCACACAGGAATAGCTTCGGTAACCTGGAATTAAAGAGAAAACTTACTAAATATTGCCAACCTACACAAGTAACTAGATTCTTTACACACGAGTTGTAAAAAGCATCTACAACTCACCATTTCGAGTTGAACCATTGGACTAAGTTGGACCATTTTGAGTATGCCAGAAGAATGCCAATTAGCTTAAAATGTAGACCTATGTTTTCTCCAGCAAGCACCATATTGATAAGGTGTTGTTTGTCTCACGCCATCAGTTAACAACTACGATCTTTTTTGAATACGAATCAAATACGATTTTGAATTGTACTACTTGAACATTTCGAGTACGCTAAAATGCCATTTGGATTAAAGTGAGCACCTACGATTTTTCCAGCAAGCAACATTTTAATATTTGTGTTGTTAGCCTCATATACTAAAACATATTAGTATTTAAAACATGTTTCCATCCTTACTCAAACAACTAGTTTTGAGTAAGGATTGCAACATGTAAATTATGATTATGAATTAATAATAAGCCTCGGTACCACCTTACCAGCCACCTTGGTAATAAGCGACATCAACGAGATGATGTAATAAGCGACATTGAGATTGTACTTTATACACAACACTGTAGGTTAGGTAAGGTTTAGCCTACAGGGGTGCATGGTTGGGTAACCTCCTTGTGTTGCACCCTGGTAACACCGTGGGATACTTCTTTAGTATGCTAAGGAAGTACGCACGTACGTAGTGGGCCGAGTGATCTTGGGGGCCTTGGGTAGGATTTAGGGCGTCCGCACGTCATTGGCCCTTGGGAGGGGTGGCGGCACTTTGCGAGGAGGTGTCGTCGCATGTACCCAGGTAGGCTAAGGGAGATTTTCCTCCTTGCCCGCGTTCGGCCGCTCGGTATTCGCTGGGTCGTCAGACCTTAGTGGGACCGAGTGGCGGAAGGGATGGGGGCTTCCTCTGCGCGTCTCTTCAATGAGGGTGCAGTGGTTGAAGCGGGGACTAGCTTGACGCGTAGTTGCCTGGTGAAAGAAGTCTGGCGGGGGACCCCGCAGTACCACTACTTCTAACCGGCGGCGGCACTCTGCGAGTAAGTGTCGTCTATACACCCAGTCTATACGCTCTCTTAACATATCTCCTGAGGTAATTGAGTGGTTTCACAGTTACCTCTGTATGGTCGCCGGCAACGTATCCGCATAGATAATTCATACTCATCCTGGTGTGATATTAAAGCTCGTGTTCCTCAGGGCGGCGTTCTATCTCCACTTCTTTTTGCAATATTTATTAATAGTATCTCTCAACATATTTCTTCGTCTTATCACTTATATGCAGACGATCTCCAAATCCATACTCACGTACCTTTATCTATGTTACACGAGGCGGTGGATGCCACTAATTTTAACTTGCGTTGCGTTTCTAACTGGAGCAAATCATATGGACTCTCTATAAATCTAGATAAAACACAAATTATTATAATAGGTAGCTCCAGAATGATATCCAAAATTGACTGGTTCCATCTCTCTCATCTGATCTTCGACGGCAAATGTATTCAACTGCACTCAGTTGAATACATTTGCCGTCGAAGATCGGTACAAAACTTGGTAAAAAACTTAGGCGTACACAAGCAATTTTCGTGACGACCGCACTTGGCTGAAGTCAGTCGAAAAGTGTTAGCTGCTGGAGCTTCTCTCAGAAGGCTTGGAAATTTTCTCCCTACCGCTACTAAAATTGCGCTTGCACAATCCCTCCTTCTTCCAATCCTTGATTATGCTGACGCCTACTATCTCGACATCACTGAAGAGCAACTTTATAAGCTTGAGCGTCTCCAAAATTACTTTACGATTCATATTTGGTTTACGCAAATATGATCACATTTCTGAATTTCGCAATAAACTCAAGTGGTTGCCAATCCGTTTTCGCCGGAATGCTCACATTCTCAATCTTCTCTTTAATATTCTGTTCTCTCCTTCAACGCCCTTTTATCTCAAGGAACGGTTTGAATTTCTCTATCTCTCTAACCCTCGACTCTTACGCTCCTCAGATACCAATCAACTCAAATTTCCTGTTCACTCCTCTACCTTCTATGGAAAGTCATTTACAGTGCAGGCTGTCCGCTTGTGGAACGCGTTGCCTGTAGATATCAGAAAGGCAAAGACTCTTCCCATCTTCAAAAACTTGGTCATGAAACATTATTTGTCGTGCTGTTATACATAGTCATTTCTGTATTGTTGATTTTTTATACTGTTTATCTTTATATGTATATATATTATATATATATCTATTGAGTTCATATGTATGTATATATTTATATCAGTATTTGTTTAGTTTATACATATATGTATGTAATTATATAAATAGACCCCACACCTAGATGCCCCTTCTCTGTCTATTTATAGTCCAGTCCATCCAACGGTTGCCTGGTAGAGATCGCTATTAGCGATAAGGCCGCCCATTGTATTGCCTTAAATAAGTTTAGTTTTTTTGTTACTGTAATATTCTGTGTGGTAGTCAATAAAGTGTTTTCTATCTATCTATCTATCTATCTCCTTTGCCGACGTCTCGCCGCACGGTATTTGCAGTTTCTTTTAGATTCTTGTGGAACTGAGTGGCGCACTGGGTCCGTAGGTAGTCGGAATGAGGGCTCCCGGCTATCCGTTCGCGGGCTCGGGGAAGGCGGCAGTTAACATGTGTTACGTGTTCTGCCGTAAGCACTGGGTGGGTGTGCGGGGGTGGCTTGCCACTCCTGGGATGGGCTGCGGCTGCAGCACTTTGCGAGAGAGGCACCGGTGCGTTCCTATGGAGATCCCAGAGCCCCTTGACATGCAATGAGGCTGGTCACCGGGGAGTTTTAGTGAGTCGTCTGTCACATATTCCATTTGCACCCTTCAGTGCATTGGAAATCTGGTAGCAGATTTCTCCTCGTCAAAAAAAAAAGGTTTAGCGTATAGCTGATGCATTCTCCTTCTCTTTCCCGTCACAAACACGCACACATCATTGGCTGACAGGACCAACGTCTCGGAAAATGGGTTGGTACCATTCGACGGCTAACTTTACCACCTCGCGCGCATATCGGTCAAATATGGCTCCGGCTTCCCGTTACACACGAATTTTCACGAATTCACTCCCGCAGATCGCAGGAAAGTGAGAGGAAAGATGTTAAACATCGCAATGGAGATAAAAATAGCTAATTACCTTGCATACTCCTGAGGAAACGGACTGGAGTACCACGTCTCGATCTCCCACTGGCCAAACTCAATGGCGGAGGGGCACCGGGGGGTGGGTGCGAGGAGGGCGGGGGCGGGGGCGGGGGCGGGGGGCGGCGGGACGGCCCCGCAGGGCGCCTCGGGCTCGCCCTCGCCGGCCGCCGTGCGCGCCTGCTTGAACAGTTCCGCGTCGCCTTCCGTCACGCCGGGAGGTAGTCTTCTGCTTTCTGTCAATGGAGAATCAGGTTATAGCCGTGATATTCATCTACTGCTCCCGCTTTCGTTGTCTCGAGCTCTGCGTGGCGGTCGTGGAACTCTCGATCCGATTGATTTTTATCGGTTTCGATCGGCGATAGGCGATATCGTGGATCGGTATTAAGTGTGTTCATTTTCTACGTCAGTTTTTATACAACAGCATGTCTCGCATCCATCTACAAATTCATCGATAGTAACCGAAAGCTTTTAGCGAGGAATTCCATAATCGCCCAGCTGGTGATGAGAGTTAATAGTTGAATTTATAATAAGTCAAATATTTTACACGCATGAGAAGGACAAGTAAAAAAAGTATGCTATTCAATCAGAGCTACCGTAATAGGATCTGTCTTCTACAGACGAATCATTTGGTTATTAGCAAATTGAATACAGAAACTGAAATTAATCACCGCGCATATGCCGCGGTAGCTCTCAAACAATAAGCATTAGGTACAATTAATTAGCCACACTTGTAAGAAACACAGGTTGAGATAAAAGAACGAACGCGAGAACCCGGAGCTTAGACGTAAACGCGAGCAAGAGAAAATACTGCGCTCCTTTGGTTAGCTTTCATTCTTTCGATTCACATTCAACGTGTCATGCAAAAATTCGGGACACACGCGGTCAAGAAATACCAGGCAAGAAAGTCGAGAGTTAATAATCCACAGGCACTCTACTGTCGTGCCCGGTAATAAATATTGAGCACGGAGGAACATCATAATAATGTGAGAGTTGCCGCGCGCGAGTCCCTCCGGTGGGTAGTGGGGAGGTGGAGAGGCATAGTGCAGGCCGTGGCGGGCGGCTGGGCGGCGGCGCGCGACGGCTGCACTGTGCGTGCTGCTTACCGCTCTGCAGCCCGCGCGCCAGTGCCGCCGCCGCGCACGCCGCCAGCCCGCGCTCCGCCGCCGCCGCCGCCACCAGCGCCGACGCCGACAGCCCGGCCGCGCCCGGCCCCTTCCGAGGCCGCCCGACCCGACATATCGATCGATCCGCGGGGTCGCCGGGGCATCGCGTCTTAGCTCGCCCGCCGCTCCGTCCGCCGGCGAGACTCGGGCTCCGTGGATCTCGAGCTTCGTCGGGACTCCTCCGGCCTCGACTCGGGCTTCGGATGGCGCGCGCCGGACTTCGCGGCCGGCTCGACCCTCGTCGTCCGCTTCGACTTCGCCGGCCGCTCCCGCTCGGACTCCGCTTCCTCGCGCGGCTCGCGCTTCGCTTCCGGTCCCCGCCGGTGCTCCGTTTTTCGCTCGGACTCCGCGTTCGACCCCGACTCGGCGCGCGGGAGTTTCGGGCCCTCGGCCGTCCCGGCCTACGCTCCGAACGTCCGCTTCGACTCGGTCTTCTTCGATCGGGACTCGACTCCCGCGCTCCGCCGTCCCATCGGTCGCCGGGCGAGTCGGGGCTCCGATCCTCGAGCCGCGGTCGGCCGCAGCCGACCCGCGGCCCCCGCTCCGGGCTCCGAGAGGCGCTCGGGCCGCGCTCGGCGAGCCCTCGGAACGCGCGAGCCTCGAGCCTCGCGAGCCCCGCGCACCCGAAGGTCGGGCTCGCGCCGAACGAGGAGGCGCGCGACGCGACGACGGCGGCGCGGGACGGGGAGGGGGAGAGCGGCGGCGCGGCGGCCTCCGAGTCGCGTCGCAGCGAGGCCTGGTAGCGGCGGAACGTGCTGCGCGTCTCCTTCAGCACCTCGCGGTCCCGCTCCGGCTCGTCCCCCGGCTCCGAGGCGGGGGAGACGGGGGGCGGCGGGGCGCGGACGGCTCGCGCGCGCGACTTGGACCGCACCGAGTAGAACTCGGAGAGGCCGTCGAACAGCGTGGTGAGGAGGCGCTCGCCGCCGCGACTGCGGGCGCGGGCCGCTCGGCGCGCGGGCGCGGCGGGACGCGCGGACGGGAGCGCGGGGTGCTTGAGCGCCTCCGCGGCGAACCCCCAGGCGGCGCCGGGCGCGGGCTCCCGCGCGAGCCGCTCGAACGCGGCGGAGATGTGCGCCGGCACCGCGAGGGGCGGGTCGCGGCTCGCGCTGCCGCTCGACGACGAGGAGGAGGAGGCGGAGGATCGCTCCGAGTCGGAGCCGCAGGCGGCGGAGGGGGCGGGAGGCGCGGCGGGGGACGGGCGCCGCTCGAGCCGCAGCTCGAGGCGCTGCACGCGCGTGACCCGCACGCCGCGCCAGCCGCGCGCGCCCTCCGCCCCCGCGCCCGCCTCCCCCTCCCAGCCCTCCCACTCGCTGGAGGACTCGCGGCGGCGTCGCTTCACCAGGTTGAAGGCGGAGAACCTGAAAAACTTCTGCTTCTCCTTGGACATGCGCTGCTCGGGACGCGGGGTCGCGACATTACCGTCGGAGGGCTCGTCGTCGGAGAGCGCGCGCCGCGCCGCCGGCCGCACCCGCGGCTTGCGCGCCTTGCCCGAACCTCCCATCGCCGGCGTCCTTCTGAGAATTACACGAATCGTTTTAAACTTACGGAAAGTAGTAGACCTACGTTATCTATAAGTTTGTGCGATATTAGTAAGCAAGATGCGAGATGTACGTATCAAATAGAAGAATTGAACTGATGCAGACTCTGAATAGACTCTCGGATTCTGGATGTTGGGAATAAGAGCTGTTAGCTATAGGTGGTGTTGTTGGTAGGTGCGGACTACGAGAGACTCACTTGTTGTTGGCGGGCTGTCGGTCGGTGGTGCCGGTGGTGCCGGTGGGGTCGGTGGTGCAGGTGGTACAGCGCCAGGGCGGCGGGCGGCAGGCGGGATGCGCGAGGGCGGCGCATGCGCCCCGACAGCGCGCGGCCCAGCCCCGCGCGCCGCACACCGCGCACCGCCCGCACGCGCCGCACGACCAACGCAGCGACTGCACAATTATACTATATTACAACAAATTGCACATTGCGCGGAACGCCTACTACCCGCAAACACAACGCAATCTTTCAAGCGCAAACTGAAGGAGTTACTCGTTCACAAGTCTTATTATAATAGAGACGACCTCTGTGGCGCAGTGGTCTAGGTCCGGCCGAGACGCAGGGACAGATGTATGTATGATCTGCAAGTATAAATAGTAGTGTAAACTCTATATAACGACCCTCGAGGGACTGTGCTTATTTTGACGTTATAGAGAGTTGTTGTTAAACGGAGAGAAGAAAAATCTGTATTCGAAAAAGAAAAAGTTTATTTCAGACTATTCCGACAGATTTTTTTTTCCATATTGTGGACACGGTAGAGCTACTAAATCCAAAGCATCTGCCAACATCACTTATCTTCTCTTTTCTAATCCATGACTCCTACTAACAACGGTCTATAACTAGAATGTGCAAGCAATCATTGTGATAGCTTGTAATACATAACAAATTTTTTGATATAAATAGAAGTAAATACTTAATTCTCATACTATCAAAACATTTTGAAAAACACGCGTTTTACTCACATATTATTCAGCGCGAACCGTAAACGCTCGCGGCAACTCACGGACCGCGGATCAAACTCACCCTGTTGAAGACTCTCTGGATGAATCAAAACAGTGTCGGTGCCTCCATCCACTAATAATACGTGCGTAAAACCTGTGTTTATCAAGACATTGATACTAACAGCTTTCAGTTACTATTGATGAATTGGTATTACAGAAGGTTGATGTTGATCGTAAAACATGCTGTCATATGAATAGAAACCCAATGCCTATTGCTAACCGAAATAAGCAATATTGCATTCTCATTGATTGTATCATGTGTTGCAGATAATTGATGGAATACTTCTTACTAATATTATTATCGCGAAAGTTTGTATGTATGTTTGTTACTCTTTCACGCAAAAACTAATGAATGGGTTTTAATGAAACTTTACAATAATATAGCTTATACATCAGAATAATGTGTGAATTGTCCAAAATATAACGATAAGTCTCAAGTAAGTTGGAAAAAAATCTGCCATCTTCAAGCTATTCTGGCGAGCGCTGCAAAAACCGTTAGAATTACACGAAGAACTAACGCAGAAGAAGTCGCGGGCACGAGCTAGTATTAATAAGGAGATTAACTTCAATAACAACCTGAGGACTATATAAAGTGGGCAGGCTTGCAACGTTCAGTTGAATCATTTTGCTAGTTGACTTCCAAGCGTTCAGCAGTTATTGAAGGTTTGGTTATAGGTAGATGGTTGGATAAGGATGGTTGAATAGTATAAGTGAAATTGGAATTGGAAAATTTTCTTTAAAATCCAGTAATCCGAACATTTCAAAAATACGGCACCCCTTTAATAGTGCCTGATTAGTGAGATTCTACTGTATTTATTTATGTTAAAAATAATTTCTAATGTCTAAAGATATTGACTGTCCAGACCAAATTTATAAAAATAATGTTAACATCCCACATTAACATAACCATGTTCATGGAGGATACTAATTATAGACAGAATTCATTTATGATGCGAGTGAGCTTAAATGTCAAACCTCCTCTTTTCGATTTGCTTAAACCTCCTCTTTTCAATTTGTTTTTAAGTCAATAATAATTATGTAATTCAATTATGATGAAATATTCAATAATCCTACAGTTCTACTAAAGTTGGTGTTGCTCTAACTTGAAACTTAATAGATAGAAAATAAACTAATTAAAATGTTACCCATTCCAATCTAAATTTTTTTTATTTGTTATAAACATTACTAATACAAAAATATGAACATCGTCAAAATACGTCAAGGTTTTGAGGGTTGCTGAAGGTACTACCTTAATCAATCAATGTTATTATAGAAATATTAGAATGACAAAGACATACCATACTTACAATCATAACAACATCCTAACAACAGCTAAATATTTGATAAGAGGGTACATCTAGAAGTGTGTTGTTCTATGTTATGCTACAAAAAAGTACTCTGTATATGGCACAAAATTACTTGACTACACAGTAATATGTACACCTACCTAAACAGGTAAATGGGCCTACATTTAAATGCCAATCAACCAGTAAGAATGTGGTCATGGTAATAAAATATTATTGTTTCTTTTTATAGACAGAGTGACAATTTGTATGTAAAAGGGGTACACCCACCTGTTTCATATTTAGCAATATTACTAGAGTAAGTATATTGATATTTCATTATGCAATGGAATAAGCACTTATAATACCAATCGAATTATTGTTTAAGATGTAAATAATGCATGAATTACTCATAATCAGGTCAGCCATCTGTGTGTACAGTGTAAGCCAAAACAGAATGTAAGCACTTTACATTTGTCTGTACAGTACTTTTATTGCTAGTTATGTTCAAGATCATGCCATGTTAATAAGATTTTATCAGATGACCAATAATCAATCACCTGCTGTGCCAATATGGCAACATACAACGGTTTTCTCGACTGCCTTGTAGAGACTTACAATTTAGCACATACTTGATATGCCAATTTTGATCGTTCTCCGTAGAGATACTCTTTGTTGGGGCTGCGGTGAAGACTTGACAATTTAAGAGTCTTTTAACGGTACACTAGAGGCACCCAGAGATATTAGAATTTAATAATAATATTATAATTCAACATAGAATAATAAATAAAGCAAGAGTACTAACCTTAACAGTCACCTGAGATATGTACTCCAGTATATCTAGGCAAGATGGGTGTGCATACGATTTGCACTGTTGACAGCAGATCAGGGATTCCACAGCATCCAGTCTGTTCTTTGTGTCTGTCCCGAGACACTCTGTGCAGACTGGCAGACCACCTTCAATCTGAGTGAAGATAGATTTTTCTATTTAACAAAGATTTCTCTTTCTTGTAGTTATGCCTGACAATTAATTTATTGATTTGCAATGTAAAAATAATATTCTATTACTGTATTAGCTTAACAGTTTTATTAATTTAAGTACGTCTTAGGAAGGATCATGCAAAAAAAGCCAGGACAAAGAAGAGTTTCTTGTCATTTATTCTTGGACAGGGGTTACGAGGAATTGGAACCTAAATCAACCTAGCATGTATTTGAAGATGTTTTGATATTGTGTTGTAAAAACTGATTTGAATTAGAATACATTCAGTATAAGATTAGGCAGCACATTTGGTGTATCTTGCGTAATAGTTCCTCATACATCAATTAACAGAATTAAGTTAAGCTACATCGACAAATACCTAAATGAGTTAGAACTCTGAACCTTTTTAACAGTTCAAATTGATCAAATAATCATTTTCATTACACAATTTGATAAAAACATTTCATTTAGTATTTCATACTAGTTGTTTATGAATAACTATTTTGCCAATTTGACAGTTGTCTAGTGACACACTTGTTGTTATGTTGTTTACATGTCATATTGCTGGTGATTCTATTGTTGACTAGCTGACTAGCTGAATTTCGGAAAATATATACCTTTACAAATCTTTATTTTGACTAAACCAAAGTTCAAATTGGAGTAACATTTTAAAAATGACTTTAAATTCTCATTTAGTTCCTTTAATAAATTGATTTACCTAGAACTTTCACAGGTTTAACAAACACCTCTTAACATGATGACTAAAATTAGTAAAACACACAATTCAGTAAATTTAAGTATAATTTAAAATTGACACTGTTATTCAGACTTTAAAGGAATCTAAATCAGATTGATTGACTGATGATGATGATGCAACTCAATAATTAAATTTACCCAGTTAGCTGTGCATTTTGTTGACATTGCTATTTAATGTACCTTAAAAAATGCTGTCTATCAAACATATATTTTGTTAAAATAAGAATTAGATTCGTATGTTTATTTAATGAATGATTATTAGTTTTCACAAAATTGTTCATAAAAATATCACAGCAATGAACATTGTAATAGTTGCAAAACACAATTCACATTACAATTTTATGCCTACAATAACCAAGGTTGAGCACTGGGGTTGATGACCTTGATATTGAATCGGAACAAGTTATAGTTTTTATGGATTTTATAATCATTTCATTGATGCTTGGTGGAGCTATTAAGTTAATGATTTTCAACTCATATTTGAGCAAGAATTTGATTTGTTTTGTAGATTTAACATTTACAGACATGTAGTACATTTTTTGAAAGAAATTAAATGTAAATTTTATATTTCCTTATCTGAGTATAAACATCCAAAGAGTCAGCCTGTTATTGCAAAATAAGTAAAACGTCAAGAATAAAAGGTACCCATTAACTACTAAAACAATATGAATTCTGTTTGCAAAAATACCAAGTCAAACCTAACAAGTAAATATGTTAGTGGTGCAGTCTATTAGTTTTATTTACATTTGCTGTCTAAATCATAATTCTGCCACTACAAGTTGGTTGCAGCAAAGCAAACCAATGTCATCACTTATGTGATTCAACTATGTTTCCAACTAGAAATTAGAACAATAGCTTTGTTTATTAAATTCTAAGTAAAAAAGTCAATCATACCTTTTCTGGAGACACTGATGAATGATTTGATCTTGACTTGGAACGATCTGAAGATGAAGGTTGCCTAGGAATAGCCTTGTAGAGTCCAGAGTGGTGAGCCAGCAAGCCTTTAGCTACTGCACGTTTGGCTGCTGTCTTGATCACAATATTCACATCCACTTCAGGTTCTACAGTCACTTCATATGCTTGATATAAATGTTTCTCAATAGATTTTAACGAGGACCCTTCCCTTTCCCCCAGTTCGCGCACTGCTTTCGCCACAGCCCTATAAACGTCTGATTCCGTTGTAATTTTGAGTGTCCGGGACTTAAAGCCCCCTGGGTCCTTGTAGGAGCTTTGTCCCTTGTTGTACACCTTGAGCACTGCTCCCTCGCGCACCGCCCGCTCCAGCTGCTCCGCTACGACGTCCTCATGGTAGTTGTGGTGCTGTCTAATCGCATGACATATCCTCTCCACACTCGGCCTCTGCTTCTGGGATCTTATCTTGTGTATCGCATCTAACATCCATCGCTTCCACTCTTCATTGCCGACGTCGTCCGGTTCGCACATCTTCGTCTTTCCTCACTTATAATTATGTACAGCCGCCTGAGTAACGGTACGGTATCGAACTTATGTCAACACCCATCGCATTTTGGCGCCTCGAGCGAAATTCCATTTTATGAAATGGAACCGCTACGAAAACAGCCGGCGAGTTGTGCCGCGATGTGGGATGCCGGTTTACAGCATGTCACCGCTCACCGATGACACATCGAGGCTTGCGAGCGGGTTTTGGCGGAGCGACGAGCATCCGATAGCCGCCATCTTGTCGCTATCAAAATTTTACAAAGTGAACAAAACACGCGATGTAAATTTAATGATAATATCAATTATCCAACTCAACACATCCACTTAAAACCTAGTTTAGCATCAACAAAACGTTGATTTCTTGAAATAAACCGATATTTTTTCACAAAACTTCTTTACGATACGAGCTTTTTCCGGTTCGTTTTCTTATCCACAATGCAACTTTATCAAACAAACAACACATAAATAATGTTAAACTCTTTGTCTTTTAAATAAATTACAATTTCTTGCGTATTTTTGTCTCTCTTGACATTGATTTATTACAAAAATTACATGAAAACATTCACAAAACACCAACAAAAGGCTCTTCAAAATGGCTATCAATCAGATTGCCTCTTTAAAAAAATATTTTGATATCCTGTCGGTCACATTTGTATTGCCATCTAATTTCGTTAATTATGATTTTTTTATTACGATTTGTCTATGGTGACTTGGTTTTTGGGTGGAATTGAAGCACTTCATCGGGACGAGCATGAAATTCAGAGTTTTATGGAAAGTTCTTTGGAATCCTTTTTATTGAACTACATTTTCATCTTATTATTATTATACCTGAAGATACCTTACTGCTAGCCAAATATAATTTTACTATGATTGGCTAAGAATCCTAATTAAGTGTTTCAAATGAATTATTTTTAAACATTCAATTAAATTTTCTAATTCAGTCATTTGTTATATTTATCTTACTTGAATCTATTTCGTCAGCATAGACACGTAAAATCGAGTTATTATTTAGTACGAGATCCATCGAGGTGAAAGTGTGTCACAAACGGCACGTTTCATATACGTTGGTATGAAGTATTGGTATAGTAATTGGTCAGTAAATGAGTTCTATGAATTGCAACTGATTTAATTAATACATTTATGAATAATATTTTGTAATTTAATATCGTGATTTATTTATTTTATATTAGTTTTATTATTATATTGACATAGCATGACTGTTACAAAGTTGAATGTAGTTACTTAAATGAAAGTATATTTTAATATACCTACCTATTGTACAAAAACTGACCTGTAACCTGGTGTTATTAATAAATGATTGTATTGTATTGTATAGAGGGAACACAACAAACGAAGACACAATATTGGTTTGAACATTTCCGTTTCGGAAGTTTTGATCTGAAAAATAACCCTGTGGTCATTCGAAAATGGTCGAAAACGACTAATTAAACGCCACCGTGAAAGCTGGTACTCAACACACTCTCTCACACTCAAACATGTATAAACTCTCTACTATTTCGTAGTTATAAGACGGATCAAGCAAAAAGCGCTAGGACCAGGACGAGTTTCTTGCCAGTTCTTCTCGGGCTTGGGTTAGGATGAATTGGCACCTAAATTCACCTATTATATAAGACGTTTCAAAGTGACCCTTGTGATTGTATTGAATAAAGTATCTTTTGACTTGACTTTGACTTGAGTTTATTTAATAAATATTTATTTTCTTTATAAACATTTTTAATTAAGAAATTTCTTTAAAATCGCAAAAACCCAATTATTGCAGGTGCAGGATCATATAAAGTGCCTACCAATATTATGCTGTTTGGTGGTTTAGGACTTACCCCAACCTGGTTTTTTTTTTATTATTTCAGTTACAAGCTCTTACCACTCTGCGTACCTGCGAGTATTTCTGCCTAGTTATGTAAATGTTTCCGTCACTGATCTTTTGATGCCCATTTCCTAGAAACCTTGATACAGTTATACCATTATTTATGAGACTTAGTTAGTACATACCTACCTACTAAATATTAAACCAAGGAAAATTGTTTGCTCACTGCGCATGTTGTGTTTACCTGTAATTGGTTTCACGTGTACATACTAGCTAAAGACTCGACCAGAAAACCCAACTGAGACGCAAAGGCTGCACGATCGTTTCCTGCCACGGCAAATGTTTGTATTGTTGCGCCCGCTACATAGACGCATTAAATAATCAGCACAGCGCCATCTAGTATCGTGTAGATACACTACAAAGTACGCGTATCTAATGTATAAGAGCGAACGAGATCGATATGTCTCTCTCTAACAAGCGAATATACTAGCCCGTTCCGGTACGTTCTAGAACGTTCGAGAACTTCCGCCTAGGTTTTATGCGGCGCACTCGTCGAAAGCGGCGGTAATGTGTGAAATTGTGAATACAGTCAGTCTATTTTCGGCTTAATACGTGATACAAGTGCCATAGTTGCGAAGTGTTATCAGTTGTGTTGTAGTCTTGTGACTTTTATTGTGTTCCATTAGAAAGTTTACTAATAGGATCACTGGATTAAGTTGTATGTGTGTAGTAACTAGGAACTAAAAATTTGGTAAAATTGAGCGGTTTCACTAATTTATCAGAACCCGGCTCGTAACAGTATGATCAGCAGGTATTTGTGGGTCTGGGTGTTTTTTTTATGTTATATTATATGTATGTATTTATTAAAAAAAAGTATAATGTGTGAAATTGTGAATACAGTCAGTCTATTTTCGGCTTAATAAGTGATACAAGCGCCATAGTTTCGAAGTGTTATCAGTTGTGTTGTAGTCTTGTGACTTTTATTGTGTTCCATTAGAAAGTTTACTAATAGGATCACTGGATTAAGTTGTATGTGTGTAGTAACTAGGAACAAAAAATTTGGTAAAATTGAGCGGTTTCACTAATTTATCAGAACCCGGCTCGTAACAGTATGATCAGCAGGTATTTGTGGGTCTGGGTGTTTTCTTTATGTTATATTATATGTATGTATGTATTTATAAAAAAAAAGTATATATCAGTCACATAATATCATCAATACATAACATACATCAATCTTATACCCATAACACAAGTTCAGCTTATTTTGAAATAAGATGATGTTGTGTGAAAATGTACCTACATACGGCATTATTTTAATTGTTTATGTATTTATATTTTCACATTTTAAATTAGAATTCTTATCTATGGGTAGAAAAAATACTATTTAAATGGCCAGTAAACGGCAACATGTAAATACATATTATTATGTTTGTTTGTGCCTCAATCACAATGCAACGGTAGAACTAATTTGAATGTAACTTATTAAAATATGAAGTCTGTAAGCTGAATAAGTGAGACAACCAGTATGTCGTTATACATAAAAAGTTCAATGAGATGTGCCAAGCGCATGAAAGGAGCCTCTGAGGCGCACTTAGATACTTTCACCGCACTGTGCACTGGTTCGAAATAACTAGAGACGATAAGAAGACTTGATTATGTAGCCTTTGTACAATGATATTTACAGAGTAAAGATATGTTACTAGAGCGCTCGAGTTGAAGATTCATAAACGAAACGACCCAATTGACCACTCTCGCTCTCGGTTCACGCCAAACAAGTTGATGAATGTGACGTTATGATATGACCGTCGAGCCGAAATTGAACAAAAATAAGTAAAATGCCGTCGTGTGTGTTTCGGAAGTGCACAAAATATCAAATAAAAATAAATAAAGCTCAAGGGATTTATAAATACCTTTACTCCTAATACCTGTCTTATTTATATTTGTTACCTACCTAGGTACTTTTCTTTTTTACCAATGCCCGTTCTGTTCGATTAAAAATCATAATATGTAGGTATCCACGGCGACAATTGAAGCGCAATTGGTTACAGATAGCTACCTCTCTTACTCTTGTGTTTTGCGTATCAGTCGATCGTTCTTTAGTGAACCAAGTGAACATGATTGTAGTTCGTATTTTGTCCATTTATCTATAAGCAACAGCGACTATTTTTTAAAACGCAATTTACTAGAAACGTAATATATCTATACTCTTTAATATCATTACCTTTGTAGCCTTTATGGCTAATTTATTGTAGCTACTACACGTCTCAGACTTACGAAGCTGGTTACAATAAGCCAGCTACCAGTATATATTAGTGAGGGCTCATTTTATTTTTACTATTTCCAGTTGAATATTCCAAAATGGCAACATTTTTGTTTTGATTGTTTTTCGCTGACGGGTAGATTCTGATTTCGTTTCGGGGCGGCCAATACTTTTTCAAAATAGTTTTAGTGGACAAGTTTTTTAACTAAGTATTTGATTTTCACAATCAAAGCTTAATTTAGATAAATAGGCCCAAAGTTTTCCAGATGTTATGGTTTCTATCTAGAGATGCACTAGATAGTTTATTTATGTTAAAATTCGATACAAACATTTAAGAATCACAATGCATTTCAAAAATTCCAATATTCTGCACGCTTACAGGAATCTGTGAGTATTTTTTATCAATTTTTAAGTTTTAAAACCTGTTCTGAATAAGGTTTTTACTTCTTCAAAATACATACTCTTACTCCCTGCGTGCCTGTCACAAAAATAACGATAGGTACCCCATTCTTTCTTGATCCAGACCATTAGTGAAAAAAATATATATGTAGGTATATTAGTTTTATAGACAACTAAATCGCTCCTAAATCTCCTAAGGCTCCTAAATCCCAACTGTTAAAACAACACGGTTTCGGTACAAAACACCTTTATTTCACAACAAATACAAACATAAGTACAATCATAACATCTATGTACAATTACAGTGCTCCTAGAATAAGAATCTCCATCAAAGAAGCTGGCTGTGTTGTATGCGGAGAGAAGAAATGTTTTGATGACAAAAAGCCATGTATTGTTACAAGAATTAATACACGCAGGATGTCCAAACTCTTGAATAAAATCCAAGATATAGTTATCTATGAAACATATAGGTGTATGCCTCTCCTAGGGGATGAAGAAGACAATGCCCCGGGTTGGGAGAAACATATTGTGAGATACACAGTTGTTTTTGGTACAAAGCATTCAACTAAATAGTTTTTCGAGTCTACATCATGTTCTAAACAAATTATTTATGAATGCTTGAAGCTGTCTCTTTATATTGATAACATTCTGGCATAGGTATCTAGAGTACATCAACTTTGTTCAGGTAGACTTTGCTCAGGTGACTGACCCTCTAAACTATAATCACAATATTAGCTAGCGTGGAACTAAAGTATGCTGTCATTCTACTGTTAAATGAATAAAGATGGTTACAGATTTTAACAACACATAAGGTAGTGCAAGATTATAAGATAAAAACCTGAGTCTTCCCTATATCCAAATTAGAAAGCCGCATACACACAAGAAGCTGTATACATGCATTGTATTGCAAATATGGGTATATAGCACACACTTTTTCCAGTTCTGTTTGACAGTGACAATCACATAACATGCTTGGTATTTTTGTTCCACTACTTGTTGATTAGGTTTAACCAGTTTCAATAAAAAAACAAACCTTAAATAGCAGTTTTGATCATGTTTTCTCATTTGCATTCTCATTTTGCAAGTCAGAGGACATGAGTTTCTTTATTGAAAAAGGCTATAATAAGAGGGCCTAGAAAATGGCCTACAATTTCTGTTGGCATTCACACCATTCACACAATGGTGGCAATTCGGTTGGTTCATTTCTAAAATTAGGAATTGTCTAAGATATATTTAGTTAGCATTTGTAAAACTTATTTGGTTGGCACCATCTAACTAAATTAGGAACGCTTAATTAAGTTAGATAAAATTAAATTAGGATAAGTTGGTAGCAGCAGAATACCAAAGGTTAATTTGACAGTTCAAAACCAAATTTTAGCTAAAATTAGTTAGGTTGGTGCCAACAGAATTGAGGACAATAATGGCAATTCGGTTGGTTCATTTCTAAAATTAGGAATTGTCTAAAATATATTTAGTTAAAGTAAAGTAAAATTTGTAATACCTATTCGGTTGGTACCATCTAACTAAATAAGGAATGCTTAATAAAATTAGAATAAGTTGGTAACAGCAGAAGACCAAAGTTTCATTTGACAGTCTAAACCTAATTTTAGCTAAAATTAGTTAGGTTGGTGCCAACAGAATTGAGGCCAATGTCAACAGAAAATGGATTTTGTCTAGGCCCTCAGGTGTTGCTAATATGTGTATGCTGCTTAATAATATTTATCGCTCTATCATATAGTCACATAACTAGTTAGTGTGGTGCTTTAGCTTGCTCTTCTTGTTATTTAAATGGCAACAGATTTACAACACAATAATGAGTGTGACTATAAGAAATACCTTATACTTTTTGAAAATTTATATTTCTAAGACTACGTACAAGCATTTATTTTTGATATTAATTTACATCATAAAAGCACATGATGTACTAACGTTCAAAGATGTGTTTTTTATTATGGACATACAATAAGTAATCAAAATAGGTTTACACTTAGAATATCTTAATGGTTAGAACCATTAACATATTGAAACCAAAAATTGTTTTTATATAAGGCAGTGCCTTTTTCTATAGTTTAAGATTTGTTCCCGACATTTTATAATTCAAACAAATATGTGACATACCCAAATATATGCATAAACATAGATCTGTTTATTATTTCCTCCAACCTTACAGCTAAATCACTCATGTTTTATTTATTCTCACTAACTACAGAGCCGGCGACATCATTAAAAAATCTAAATAGTTCTAAAAAAACATAAGCTATTGCTATCACATAACAACAGTTATACAACTACTCTAAATCAACAATATTTGTTGATATAAATTAACTACAACCTTTAGTATGGTGAGGGGAAGAGAATAGATCAAGATATGTTTCAAAAATAAAATATTGCCACTATTTTTACACATTACGCAGCATTCTAAAACAGAAATCCATAAGAAGTATTTCACATTCAAGTCATCCATCAGATGAGAGAAAGGAATAACTAAACATGTATACAAAAGTATCAAGTACAACCTATTTTAATTTTGTACTATACAGAAGAGCTCGCGGCATTATACTAAGCCGTTCCAATCAGATCAACTAAGTTAAGCAACCTGTAAGGTTCAATGGGCATTTTTATGTGAAAGCTTCTATGCTCGGAAGCACTTTGAGCTACAGTCCCTAGTTGTCAGGCCCAGACAGAGTCGTGGGTACCTACCTCATGCAAGTACTAAAAAACTATGTTACATTACGTGTATTGTGCGATGTTGATCATTTTCATACTATGTACATTATTGCGGTGCTATTGTCTATGAGTGGAAGAACTTATATTAAACATTTGATTGGATATGCAGACTTCAAAGTTTTCAATTTCAATTTTTACTGAATGCTATTGGTTAGTGTTTTGTAGATTTTTGGGCGCGATTTGTCTCGATATGCGCCTTTATCCACTGTTGTGTACTAACTGTCAATACAATACGATTTGTCTCGATATGCGCCTTTATCCACTGTTGTGTACTAACTGTCAATACAATACGATTTGTCTCGATATGCGCCTTTATCCACTGTTGTGTACTAACTGTCAATACAATACGATATGTCTCGATATGCGCCTTTATCCACTGTTGTGTACTAACTGTCAATACAAAAGTCTGCAAGCTGTTCTGATAATTATTTATTAATTGTGTTAGATAGGTACATAAGTATATTATGTAAATAGTTATCTATATTCTATTGTATGACAATTGTGTTAATTTTAAGTACTAGGTACAATTATGGTATTGGTAATATTAACTGTAATATTATCCTACAGTAATAAAATGATCACACCGATAGAGAAAGACATTCAGATCTACTAGTCCTTGAGAGACTTGTCATCCTTCCAGTTTCAAAGCAGGCATTGGATACGCAATATTTTGGAATAGAAAAATTCACTACTGTCACATATACTACTATCCTTGTACCTAAAACTATTAATGAAACGAATATTATAGTCATGACCTGTTACTGGCACAATTCTAATATTATGCGAATGAGATGACCTTGAAACAAATTATTACACACATTTTGATAAACACGGGCTTTACTCAAGTATTATTTTGCCTATGAAGGCACTGACACTGTTTCGATTCATCTAGCTAGATAATATTCATCAGAGTGAGTTTATTCCGCGGTCCGCTCGTTGCCGCTCGAGTTCACGGTTCGCGCAAAGCACGTGTTTATCAAAATGTATACAACTCACGTTGTGTCAAAATGAGATGTTATACACACAGCTAAAAAAACTGATTTATCAAATAGTATATCAAAATCAATAAGAATGAACTGACTAATGTCGGATATTTGTATTCAAAAAACAGTAAGCCAGCATATCCAATCTGAAATCAATCAAATCACAGTTAGCTCTCTTTAAAATCACTAACGCCACTGACCGTACACCCGGATGCTTGAATGATACGCGTTGCTGTATACACTCCGCATTTAACCGCTGTCTCGTACGACTTCCCTGACACCAGTTGGGCGAGGAAACCGCCAGTAAAGGCATCACCAGCTCCATTTGTATCCACAATCTGCTCTCTGGTGAGAACCGTCACCGGAATAAGAGTGACTTTACCGTTTTCTACCAGGATGACGGGGTCGCAGCCTTGGGTGATGACGACGGCTCGTTTGCGTTTGTCGTTGAGTTTCGTCATTGCAGCGATATGTAGTGCAATTTGCTGCAGGTCTTTCGTGTCGATGCTGAACGCTTCCGCGAATGCTTCGGCTTCCTGGAATGAAAAGTGAAACAACATTTATAAGTTTAATTAGTTCAACGTTGAAGATGGCACTAAATTGATGAGACAGCGTCGTCTGTCGCGTCAATCACAACTATCTTGAAACTGAATAAAAAGAGTTATAATAATTACGTTTTAAAAACTAAAAAGGAAACTGACTTTAATAAACCGAATTTGAAAATAAAAAATATATAACCGAATTGAGAACCTCCTGAGGCTACATTTTAACATCCAAGCACAGATAATAATAATAATAATGCCGGACATTTCACACAGCATAATAATAATAATAATAAATCTTTATTAATTGCCTTAGAGCTAAGGGTTACAACAGGTAAAATAATATTTTTATGTAACTATACTTAGGTAACTGTTTACAATATGCCCGAACTAGGAAAACCTGTGTCTCGGGCTGGATAGGACTAACAATATTAACTTATAGGTATGTAAATAAACAAAAAAACTGTAAACTAATGTGATAAAATAAAATAAACAAGGTTACAATATAAATGGTGATATAAGTTCATGTAAAAGACAAACAAAGCGAAAACCTAATTTAAACATAATGGTAGGTAGAATGTTTAAAACATTACCTACAGCCAACAACTCCTCAGTTTCTTCGTAAGATAGACAGATAAGATAGACAGAGCATCATCTGGCCCCAAACTAAGCAGAGCTTGTGTTGTGGGTACCACATGACTGATATACTACTTATATACTTTTTTTTTGTTTAAATACATACATATTATACCTAGAAACACCCAGACCCGAGAAAAATACTTGCAGATCATACAAACATTTGTCCCACGGCGGGAATCGAACCCGCAACCTTCTGCGTCTCAACCGGACCTTAGCCCATTGCGCCACAGAGGTCGTCTAGAACAAACCTCTATGTTTAATTAGCGATGAATTACAAAAAAACGTTTTCGTTAGCGCCTCGAGTGAGAAAACAGCCAATCGTTAGTCAGTTTCTTGGCTACAAATGATACTCACAGATTCATTACCGAAGAGTATATCGACGTAAGGCAGCAGCCTCTCCAGCGGTTCCTTGTAGAACTGCGAGACGAAGGGCGCGCTGAGGTTCATCACGAACGTGTGCCCGTGCGCGTGGGCATGCGTCGCCAGCTGCAAGATCGACTCCGGCGACACAGCCACGAAGAAACCCTGCAATTGGAATAGGAAACCTATTTAGTGTACATTACGGATATATCATTGATTCAGGCGTGACAGACTTGATGCTTCGCGCTGGAATTAGTTTCAGTCTCATTCCAGCGCTCGGCGAAGCAACAAGACTACAGAGCAGAGTCTTGGGTGGTTTTTCGTTGCAATACAGGAGCGAATCAATTGTTCCTGAGGATGCCTCGTGGAGAGGCGAAACACGTGTCGAATTTCTTTTTGATAGGAATAGTTTGACGAAATGTAGTACTAAATCTTTATCTAGCTGTTTAATGTTTTACATTAGGAATGAGAATAAATATACATATAGAGTACATTTTCGCACATTCGAATTTTTTGTTTTTTTATTTTTGCTATTTGCCCTGCGCGATATAGGATAAACCCTCATCATATGGACATTACATTACCTATATAGAGCTAACATTGACTTACTTCGTATAAATTTAAAAAAAATGCTCGTTATTTTACAGTATCATATAGCCCCAAAGTTAGCAGAGCTTGTGTTAAGGGAACAGCATGACTGATATTATTATATGACATAAACATTTTTTTTTGATGAACGTGAGTGTTTGTTCTGCGTCTGGGTGTTATAAAAATATTTTGTATGTATTTAAATATAATATACTAGCTGCTGCCCGCGGCTTTGCACGCATGCTACCTACATAAAAAGTAGCCTATGTCCTTCTCCAAGATCCCATCTATCTCTATACCAAAATTCATCAAAATCGGTTCAGCGGTTTAGACGTGAAAACGTAGCAGACAGACAGACAGAGTTACTTTCACATTTATAATATTAGTAGGAATCAACAGCCTAAAATTTAATGCTTCTAGTTCTGAAAATGACAATACTTTCATACAATCTTTCATCCCCCTTTTCAACCCTTCACAACACTTTTTTCCAATTAAAAAGTAGCCTATGTCCTTTCTCAAGCTTTAGACTATCTGTGTACCAAATTTCATTTAAATCGGTTTAGTAGATTTGGCGTGAAAGCGAGACAGACAGACAGACAGACAGAGTTCCTTTCGCATTTATAATATTAGTAAGGATATAAGTATTTTAACAGTCATCTGATCACCATAGTACAGGCTTTGCAAATATGCTTATACCTAGTTATTTCTGTATTGTTGATATTTTATATAATATGTACTGTATGTGTTTATTATACCTTTGTGTATTTCGTTATCTATACCTATAAAAGAGCTTAACCTGACTGACTGATTCATCATCGCCGAGCTAAAACCGCTGAAGCTAGAAAGCTGAAATTTGGAAGGTAGCTTCCTTTTATAGCAAAACTACCCACTAAGACGGGATTTTTTGAAATTCAACGCCTAAGAGCGTGAAAAGGGGTGAAAACGAATGTATGAAACTTTTTAACGCGTGGTGCGACTTGCTTGAAACTTGATTTGAATAAATAAAATACAAAATAAATGGACACGTGTCAAGATTTTCCAAAATAACCCTAACAAAGGGGTAAAATGGGGTGTCAAAGTTTGTATGGGAACTTTTTAATGGGTGGTGTGATTTCTTAGAAACTTGGTTTGGATACTTAAAATCAAAAAATGTTGGCTCGTTACATTTTTTTTCGAGTCTTTGCTTACTGATTGTTATGTTTATTTTTAGCATAGGTCAAAAAGGATCCGTGTATTTTTTTATTGTTTTATACTAGCTGTTGCTCGCGACTTCGTCCGCATTTGTTGATGTGAAACATCTATAGGCTAGGGGCAAACCTAATTGTTGGCGTGGCGTCAAAGTCAAAGTCAAAGTCAAAGTCAAAGTCAAAGTCAAAATCAAAGTCAAAAGTCTAAAGTCAAAAGTCAAAAGACACCGTTACCGCCACCGTAACCGTTACCGTCAACGTTATGCTGTGCTGTGCAATGCTGAGCGTGCGCTCGTACATCTAGCTCGTACATCGTATATATTTTATGTGAATGACATTCAAAAGTTTCTAAGGGGCAAGCAGCGCTTGTCGACTTGTCGCGTTCTGCAGCTTATTTATCTACTAATAAAAAAATATCTATCTGTGGTGTAATGTAGGTAGGTAGGTAAGTTATTTTTTTGAACAATTGCATTTCAAGAGTTGGTACATAGGTACCAAACCTAGCAGTTATCATTTATTATGCATGGGTTCTATCTAGGCATCTAGCTCTGTCTTCTGCGCTGTAGGTTGAGGGTTCGATTCCCTCCCTTCATTAATATTATCGAGTAAAATTTATACCAGAATAAACGTTAGTTCATAAGCAATCAAATTGTATTTTTTTTTATATATTATTATATAAAACTTTCAATAAACGTAATTACAACTGCGCGAAATTCACAAAATAAATTATATATTACAATGCGTCGACCGCTCGAACACAGTACTGCGCGAGCGCTTGTAGAAATAGTAGACTCTCGAAAAGCCAGATCGATGCCACTGAGGCACATAGTTTTCGAATTTATTTTTAAATATTAATAAGGAAATATGTTTTTCATTTCATTACGTCATGTCAGGCCAAAAATAAAAATATCCATAATACATTTCGTGTAATATCCAAACCAAGTTTCTAAGAAATCAATAATATTGTATTGTAGAAAGAAATAATATTGTAAGTACCTGTACTTGTCTACACGAGCGAAGCCGCGGGCTGTAGCTGGTAAACAGCAACATAAATAGATATAACACAAAAAAATACATATATTCCTGTATTACGGTTCTAATTCTTACAATGAATATTGAGTTATTTATCATTATTAACAATATCTCAACATGTATGCAAAATATAAATAAATAACTCAATAATAGAAAAAGTATCAAAATCGTGTACACGTTGTCTACAGCTGTGTCGTGAACTCGAGACCTCGAGGGAGTTGTCGCCGTGCTTCAATATACCTAATCTTTTAGAACGAATATTTGTGATAGGCCTCTTAATAAAGAATTATCTATCAACCTCTTATGCAAAGTATTACCTTTTACTGGATGACCTAGTGGGATAAAAACAGAGAAATTACCACAGAAAACCTATTATCTGATGATAGTAACAGATCTTTTCTGCGTATGTCCTATGCGACACAGAGGAGAATACGACTTACCGAAGCGTAAAAGAATTCAGCAGCCTCAATGCACTTCCGCGACTCCTCAGTAGCGAGATGGTCCGGCGTGAACTTCTGTGCTGCCGCAAGGTTGGCGCACAGCGACCGGTGCGTCCCAGTCACCAAAACCGCGCACGTGCCTGTCGGGGCTTCCGTCGTCACCTGGTAACGGACCGTCACGCCCTCTGCGCTGAGGATTTATAAACATAACTGCATGGCGATCATGGAACTTTTGATACCATCAATGTCTATCAGTTTCGATAAGCAATAGGCATTTATTCATGGATTCGTATTACGTTCGGTTTCTATCTGTTTCTATTTATACGATAGCATGTGTTACAATCAACATCAACCTTCCGTAATACCCAATTCATCAAAGTAACTTCAAGCTGAAATAAATGTTTTGATAGTATCAGAATTCCATAATCGCCCTGCTGATATGTGAATATTTTTAGAACGAAGTTCTTCATCACATACAAACACCACACCTTGAGTACTGTGCGTTTGCTTTGTTAATTATAATGTAAATCCGTTATCCGTTTAAGTTTTGTGTATAGGTACCTACTGTGTTTCAGAACTGTGGATTTTGTACAACGAATAAATAAATTACGTCATAGGCATTTGGCGGATCAGGGCTAGGCTGCAGAAAGTCAAAAAACTTTGACCGATACAAGTCCAAATTAAAAAACTATGACGACAAATATGTACAAGTTGACAACACTTGTGACAATGTTTTTAAATGATCGAATCGAGTTCGAACCATATGCCCTTTTGTGCTACTTTGTTTTACTTTACATTTTATAATAGAGTGTTGGTTTGACGTCAACCATTTTAATGATTATCAACTTCGTTTCTACCGGGCGTCTTTTATTAAACAGCTTCATACCCAGAACAAATAGCGTAGGTAAGCATGTTACGTAGTAGCCAACCTCTAATATAACATGCAGTCTAAGCTGACTGTTTAATTAGGTCATCAATTGGTTAGCATCTATGCAAACATGTATTATAGTACAGTACCTACATACTTAGGTACCTTATATATAACATACACGTAGTAGGTACCTTACCTCAATAAATAGATGTAGTACATAAATATAGTTATATTACCATCGATAACATTTGCTCTCGCTATCGCGCGGACGAAACTACAGTACCTACTTAGTTATTTTACTATTATCAGTATGTTATTAACACACAATGATGTAATTTTATGTGCAATAGCAAAGTTAATACTTTTACTTTCGTATGAGTCGGCAGCTTACTTTTTGTTAAGTTAATAGGGTGCCTGAAAACCTATGTTATGGCTTAAAAAAATTTGAAGTTACAACGTAAAATTTACGCAAATAACTTAAATAAAACGCCCCAAACGCGAAAATTATGCTTATAGCAGAGTGTATTTAACCGACTTCAAAAACGGAGGAGGTTCTCCATTCGACTGTTTATTTTATGTATGTTACCTCATAACTCCGTCATTTATAAACTGATTTCATATGAAAGGATATATACTTCCCGATTGGTCCCATATAAATTTCATAAAAATCGGTTTATTAGTTAGGTTTTTAATAATCAAAACAACTCAAAAAAATATGTCATCCACTTAGATGAAACGAAATTTTGATATTTTGCTTTTTTATATATGAAGTCGGTTGTCTTTTTAGTTTTTAAAACGTAATTATATACAGCAGTGTTCGCGGAATACAAGACTATTGCTAGATGCCGCGAGTTACATAAGACCAACAGCTTGACAACGTGCCCTTTGAAGCACGAAAGCACAGATCTAATGAGAAGTGACAACATATAATTGTTCTGTCCATAACAATGAGTAGGTATTCAGACTCATAGTTCCGTAAGATTTTTACTGGAATCCGCCATGCTAGGCTAATGAACCATCAGCTCTGTAATAACAGTAATAACTACCTAAGCATTACTTGGTTTATAACTTCATTATGTCGAATGATTAGACTTTTTA
This sequence comes from Lampropteryx suffumata, assembly GCA_948098915.1. NCBI lineage: Eukaryota > Metazoa > Arthropoda > Insecta > Lepidoptera > Geometridae > Lampropteryx > Lampropteryx suffumata. The sequence goes on along the minus strand of OX402564.1, from coordinate 1,389,907 downwards.
TTAGAAGCTAGTCTTTTTATTACTCTATCGATCAATTATTCTCGTAATAAGAAACTGTGGTTTGCATTGCTGATATAGGTAAAAGTTTATGAGCAGTGTTATGGTGTTTTGTTACGCTATTAATATTTCAAGTATAACAACAATATTAAAAGAAGTATTCAAGCTGAAATAAATAAATAAGATTGCCAAGTCGTTTATATAACAGATAACTTAAAATACAATGGCATGACTTAAGCAGTCATCCTCAACATTGGGAACTGTCAAACATACAGCACTGAACTGACTGACTCATATAACAGAATTTAAACAATTTCTTGTACTCACATAATAGAATTGAAGCTAGTTCTTGTACTCACGTAATTGAATTTAAGCAAGTTCTTGTACTCACATAGCTGAATTTAAGCAAGTTCTTGTACTGACATATCTGAATTTAGACAGTTCTTGCACTCACACAACTGAATTAAGTAAGCTCTAGTACTCACACAACTTTATTTGAAAATGATCTTGTACTTACACAGCTCTCTCCTGTAATATTTTAGCGTAGTCATCATCACCCACACAGCCAAAGTACGTACACACTTCTGGTGTTTTCAGGATCCATTGGGCCACTCGAAGGGAATTCTGTACACTTCCTCCAGCTATAAACTCTGCTTTATACCTACAACATTAACACCTAAATCACATGTCTATATTTATTTATTTATTTAGGCTGTTAAACTGAGTGAGATTGATCTTTATAACTGTATTGTTTGATTCTTTTGGCTATAGGATGTCTCTCAACTCAATGTGCCTTTTGGCAAAGGCCTCCTCCAGTAGTTTGTTACTGCCATTGCTTCCTGTCTTGAGCAACTCTCCTCCATTTGGGTTGTCTATTCTATATAGTCAACTATATTTTAAAATTCTCTGTGGAATATGCTCATGACTGTTATCCTCATGCTTGATAGACATGTTCTCGGGTCTCAAGTTCCTTACAACTTTGATGTTTAGGGGGGATATATTCTGGATAGGAGAAGGAATAACTTTTGAAACTATCATAGTTTTGAACATAATTTTCACACAAAACGAGATATTTACAACTGTACCAACATTATATATGTGAGTTTTACTGCCTGCTGATTTCGGCACAGTTGCATGCACCATGATCACAATAAAAACTGATCATGTTAATATACAATCTCGTTAATAGTTTATGATTGTGATCACGGCCGAAAAATTGCAAGCAGTAAAACTCATATATCATAGTATATAGAAATTACTGAACAAATAATGTATAGGTCGTGTAAAAAAACTATACGAGTAAGCAAGGCTTGAGTTCTGAGATGATGGCTGATAAAGGGAAATAGAATATGGAAAATAAAGACAGGAGGTGATGAGGGATTACAGTTATATGTAACTTAAAAAGTAATTCATGCTCTACACTATCATTCCTGGCTTAATTTAATTTCTATGACTCAATTTTTTAATTTTCACTTACAAGCCTGTATCATCAAATCCGAGATGTTGACTGCAATTTTTATAAGAATTATTTTCCTCTTGCCCTAATCCCATATTAATTTGTAAAAACTTTAGGAACGTCTATGTAAAACCTATTATTTAAAATATTTTTAATTACAATGCCCTAAATAATGGATGTGTTTGAAAATCAAAATTGGTGTAAATTCATCGAAGCTAAAACAATGTACACAGTTAGTTCTAATTAAATATATTTTAGTTACATTTTTCTCAAACAGCACAATCCACATTTATTTATTTCTCACCATTGACCATTTGTTTTACCTGCTTTTGTTATTCCTAAAATATTTAAAAAGAATGATTAAATAATTGTTAAATAAGTAATTTAACTAATTAGTTGAATGCTCAAGTTAGCATACAAAGCTGAATTTCTGTTTTCACAAACACCCTTATACAGTAAGTACCTACCTAAAACTATTTAATATTTAAGATTTTCTGCTTATTAATAGAATTGAAATAGAGCCTTACTTGTCCACGAGTTCTCTGTACAATGGCATGTGTTTCACATCAGCCATAATGGCATCGTCTGGCTTCAAATCATATTTCTTGAGTAGACCATCATCAACTATAGCCGATATATCTAATAAAGGGTTTCCAATACCAACCAGTAGGCCCTTCTTAACACAGACGCAGCTAAAACAAATATATAATGATTAATTCAAATTAGCTATCTGTATTGTGTTAATTTAATGGTCTTGTTTTAAAAGGTTAAGTCTGTGGGAACATAACAATTAATAGTATATGCAATCACAGCGATTTACACGCAAGATAAATCTGAAACGTAATACCACGTTAAAAGATCTCTATATGCAAATGCACGTGCATGCCAATTAGTCACATTCCCTAGAGGAAGTTGCTAATAAGCGCAAATAATATGTTACCTGCCACCTTCCATTATGTAATGTATAGATTATAACACTGAATATATACACCACGTCTTAGGAAATGTTATCTGAATCTGTACGAATAGTGGCCGCGCTATCTTCTCGCTCTCTGAAACGAACTACCGCATGTTTTGTTGATAGAACAAATAAACGCGTTCGATTCTCCCTCCTCCAGATAAGATAAAACCTAAATTTATTTGAAATGTCAAATTCAAATAAAATAAAACAGTGCGTTCAATGCATTGCTTCCGCTAGATTGCAGCATAAAACAGAACCTACTCCAATCCACACAAGCTGAGAGCCGAATCTAAGAATGTACAGAAACAGTAGTAAAAGTGGCTAAGCGTTTTATTGATGTTGTTATGGTTGGAAGCAAATTATCATTTAAATATATAAAAAAATCTCTGTGATGATTACGATCCAATGCTGCACTAAACCTTAAATATTAGCAGTCACATCTAGATAAGATATTCAGAACGTAGTAGGTCTTCTTGAACGCTTCTAAAGTTCTGTCTGACGTCTTTCAAACAGCTGTTAACTCTACTTCTCTATGCTAGATTTTTTTATATAGTTGTTGCCAGTACGTGGATGACTAGATAATTATTTTGATTGGATCATATACAACAAAACCGGAATTTCAGATTTTCATTGGCTGAAATAAATGAACGCAGCCTCGCCTTGTCTATGTCCACCAACAAACGCCATTTTGGATTTCCACAGATTTTTATCATAATTGGTCCGCCTTTGGAAGTATTTCATAACCTACAACCGGCTGAAGTGAAGATCACGTTTGCGATCCCGGCGAACTTTCGAGAAGGAAAGGTTGGAATCAATATCGAAATACTGTTTTATCATTCCAATCACCACTAAAATGTTGCGCTTACCTCGTGTAGTTCGTCAGACAGTTTTAATGCAAAAGTCACATCAGCTTGCAAGATTCTACGCCAAAGATGTGAGGTTCGGCGCTGATGTAAGAGCTCTCATGCTTCAAGGCGTTGACATCTTGGCTGATGCCGTAGCTGTTACAATGGGCCCTAAAGGTAGAAACGTGATTTTGGAACAATCGTGGGGATCCCCGAAAATTACAAAAGACGGTGTGACAGTTGCCAAGGGAGTCGAACTCAAAGACAAATTCCAGAATATCGGAGCAAAGTTAGTACAGAACGTAGCGAACAGCACCAATGAAGAAGCGGGAGATGGCACCACCACAGCTACAGTTCTCGCCAGGGCGATCGCCAAAGAGGGTTTCGAGAAAATTTCAAAGGGTGCCAATCCTATTGAGATACGTCGGGGAGTAATGCTGGCCGTGGAAGCTGTTAAAGAGAAGCTGAAGAGCATGTCGAAGCCAGTGACTACTCCACAAGAGATCGCGCAGGTCGCCACCATCTCTGCCAACGGTGACAGTGCTATCGGACAACTATTGTCTGATGCCATGAAGAAAGTCGGCAAAGACGGTGTCATCACCGTAAAAGACGGCAAAACCCTTAACGATGAACTGGACATCATTGAAGGTATGAAATTCGACAGAGGTTATATTTCACCATATTTCATCAACTCCTCAAAAGGCGCCAAAGTCGAGTTTCAAGATGCTTTAGTCCTGTTCTCTGAGAAAAAAATCAGTAATGTTCAGACTATTATCCCTGCTCTTGAGCTGGCTAACCAGCAGAGGAAGCCTCTGGTCATTATTGCTGAGGATGTTGATGGTGAGGCACTATCTACCTTGGTTGTGAACAGGTTGAAAATAGGCCTCCAGGTTGCTGCAGTAAAAGCCCCAGGCTTTGGTGACCACCGCAAGGCAACCCTTAGTGACATGGCTATTGCCACTGGAGGTGTTGTGTTTGGAGATGATGCTAACCTCATCAAACTAGAAGATGTGCAGCTATCTGACCTTGGTTCAATCGGAGAAGTCATAATTACCAAAGATGATACCCTCCTTTTGAAGGGTAAGGGTAAAAAATCAGATATTGATAGGAGAACTGAACAAATTCGTGATCAGATTCAGGAGACCACTTCAGAGTATGAGAAAGAGAAGCTCCAGGAGCGTCTTGCTCGTCTAGCATCTGGAGTAGCTGTTTTACATGTTGGAGGCTCTAGTGAGGTGGAGGTCAATGAGAAGAAGGACCGTGTTACCGATGCTTTGAACGCCACCCGTGCTGCGGTTGAGGAGGGCATAGTTCCTGGAGGTGGATCTGCCCTCCTTAGGTGTATCCCTACCCTAGATGCACTCAAGACAGCTAACAGCGACCAGGCTACTGGTGTAGAAATCATCAAAAAGGCCCTCAGAATGCCATGCATGACCATTGCCAAGAATGCCGGCCTTGATGGATCAGTTGTAGTAGCCAAAGTAGAGGATTTGGGACCTGAGTTTGGATATGATGCCCTCAACAATGAATATGTTAACATGATTGAGAAGGGAATCATTGACCCCACCAAGGTAGTCAGAACAGCATTGACAGATGCTAGCGGTGTAGCTTCTCTGCTGACAACTGCTGAGGCTGTCATCTGTGAATTGCCACAAGAGAAAGAAGCCAACCCCATGGCTGGTATGGGAGGTATGGGTGGTATGGGAGGCATGGGTGGTATGGGTGGTATGATGTAAAGTGCAAAAATGGACCTCTTAACGCATTTATGGTGTAAAATGAACTGATACTTAGTAGTTACATCACCGCTATGGGTATTGCAATTTCTGTAGTATGACTGTTATCCAAATGTGGATTGTGGTGTGGAAGAATACTTTTGTTTTGTTTTGAGTCTGATTGAAATGTAGGAAGGCAATTATCTGTCATGTTAGAATTATTTAGTTTTACTTCACTTGTAGTGAAAGCAAGGTGTTATTTTTAATAAATATTAAATTACCTAATGTTATGATGGGATTTTATTTAATAAATTGAAATATTAGCTTATTAAGAGTATAGATAGCTTATTAAGGTAATAGTTTAAATGACTTCATTTCAATAAAATCTATGCAATAAATCAATCATTATTATCTTGTGGCTGGATATCTGGATAGGTAGATCTTCTACTCGTTTATACCGACCTCTTGAAATATTTCTGCATTACTACCTCTTAGATGCAATTAGGACCCATGCAGAAATTCCAATAGGTTTTTTTCAGAAAAGTAGAAAATTCTAGATCAAATGAGATGCTCAATACGGCCGGCGACTTATTACGTAACCATGGTAAATAACCGGCGGCCGCCTCCCGCCCGCGCCGCGCCACAGCGTGGCTTGCGAATTTTAAGTAGGTAGGTACTCGTTACGAGTACGAGTGTTACCTATATATGGATAGGTATCTTTCTGTGTCGTGATAACGCGCGGTCTTATCTATAGTTCATTGTCCAATGGTCCTAAAATGTTGATTAGATTTCTTGCTGTTATATCTATAACTAGGGATCCGCCCTGGCTTCGCACGGGTGCTATGCTGATACTAAATATACTACAGAATGTCTTTATATACGTTATCTAAGAGAATAACATAACCTAAGAGATAGACATATACCATTGCGGACTTTTGTGTAGACCTTTTTAAGGTGTACAATACTGTAGAACATTATTTTGATCTATCTCGCATGGTTCAGCCAGCGTTTGCAAAGTAAGCGCAAAAAAATGTGTTTATTTACGACACCACATTAGAAACCTCTGAAAGTTATTAGTGTTTCTCTACTATATTATGCATGTTTTATACATATAAACCGTCCTCTTGAATTACTCTATTAAAAAAACCGCATCAAAATCAGTTGCATAGTTTTAAAGATCTAAGCATACATCGGGACAGACAGACAGCGGGAGGCGACTTTGTTTTATACTATGTAATGATTAGGTACCAAGATTACACCACACTGCTTTTCGTCATTAGGTGCGAAGTTCAAAAGACAGTTTTTAGAGTAAAATGTAGGTATAGGTATATGTAATTAAACTGAATAGGTACTTATTTTCTTAGCATATGTTCATCAGATCGTCTCTTAGGTATACCTAACTACATAGTTTAAAGCTAATATACGTATCTTATTAGAATATACAAAGTAATAACAAGTAAAATAGTCAGTTTATAAAAATATCTGATCTTCATCTGAATCTCCAGCACCATAAACGAAATGTTTTCTCATAACATTTCCATCAGGGATTGCAGTTGCGTCAGCTACATCATTCTTACAAGGAGTTACGGGGTACCTAACGGGTCCCAACCATCTTCTGCTAAACCCATAGTTTCGTGGCAAAGCAACATTTTTCGATGAACTGCTTTTTACTGACTTATCAATACTGGTCAGTGATGATTGAATCGACTTCAAAGACGTCCTCTTCATTATCTCTTCAGTATTTTCGTCTATATAATTTTCTGATAACTCTATATCGGCTGGAATGCTTAAACTTAATGGACGGCGTTTTGGTTTTCCGCAGTTGAACTGCCCGCGCCAAGTATTGAACTTCTGCGCATTTCTCTTCTGAGGGGTGTTTTCTTGAGATGAATAATTATCGAAATCTGATTCTTCATCATTAACGTTTTTTTCAGAAATACTTTTCTGTAGATTACTTCTGTTTGGCATGGTTTGTTTATTTGTTTTGTCTTTCATCCTATCTAGTACCTTTTGTTTTGTCAATTTAATAAGTGCGTAAATCGTTTTTAAAGCTTCTTCATTTAATAGTTCGTCGTCTGTTAGTTCTCCATCTAAAGCACTTGCGATACTAGTGGTAATTGCTTTTCTGGTGTTATTGCACTCTTCATCAGTAGTCTTATTAGCGTTTTGTAGAACTATAAGCTCTACAACTCGAGGAGCAGCTTGTAACATGCACAAAGCCTTGTCATAATGTACATTTAATAAAGTCTTTCCATTGACTGAAATAATTTGGTCACCAGGAACAAGCTTGTGACATAAATCAGCTGCACTACCAGTTGTTATGGACTTAATGTAGACATTTCCATCAGACCCTTCAGCTACTTGCAAGCCTAGTGCATTTCCCGCATCTCTTTCCAATACCGCCGTTACAAAAACTCTTTCGCCTTGCACACATTCCATATTGTCCAACTTTTCAAATAGTGAGGTATTCAGGCAGGAATCATTACTTGTTGCATAGTTTAATACATCTGGGTAGACTTTTGGAGATTCTAATACGTAAGCTGTTGGCGCATTTGAAGCTGATTGGGAATAGTACCTTTCTGGTAGCAACTCCATGCTGTTGACACTGCAATGCTGTCTCTGCTCTGAGCATAGATCATCAGAGTCACTATGAGTGTAAAAAAAGTCTCCTTCAGTTTTAAAACAGATGTTTGGACTACTCTTTAGTAGTGGACTTGTGTATTTATTATGCTGTGGTGATATCATCCCATTGAAAACTCTTGTACCCATCTTGACCCCTTGTCTTCTTGGCAGGCTGCTTTCTGATGATGATAGACCTTCATTGGAGGAATTGCCTTTACTCATATTTGAGCCAGTCACACTCTCATCATTGTGTGGTAACAAAATTTGTCTCAACAGCTCCTCTGTATCTGGTTTTTCATTCTCTTTATTCTGTGCCTTTTTATCACCAAAGATATCAACCCTGAAACGTCTTCTGACTGGCCTTCTAGTCCTAATGGGATTCCTAACTGCTAAATTGTAGCTGTCCTGATAGTTGCTACAATCTATTTTCCTTGGACTACCATCTGTATTCACAGGGCAACCGAGTTCATCTGATAAATAATTTATGAAGTCAGCTTTTGCATACAATTTTAAATACAATCTGTGATGCAGCGAGGCCAACCAAAAGGTGAAATAGCTTTTGTTTTCAGCCATCTTCAGTTTATACTTTACTCCTATTTTAGAGAGTCCAGAATAGGCATTTGGTAGAATGTACAAACTTTTCTTGTTGTGATAGAATGTGTGGATGTGATGCCAAGGTAGACTTTGTAGCACAATTCGGTTAGGACAGGTGCTAGACTCTTCTGTCATTTGGTTATTTCTAGAATAGATTGTTATGCCTCTTGGTCCAATAGAAAGCCACACATCTCTGCAGAAACCATCCCTGGTAGCCCATATAGCAGAGTAGAAATGTGCTCCATAATCTCTAAATGTTTGTGCCAATGTGATAAAGTTTATGATTGCCTTATTCCTGTCCAATCCATGTCTAGACTCATGAGCCCGTTTCATTCTAAGTTTCACATCAGACATGTTACTGGTTATTACTGTTTCTGGCAAATAATGTTCTAGCAGAAAATAGTCTGCTGTTCCATGCTCTCTATAAGAGAACTCTCCAAATTCTATGTGTAAAGCATACCCAGCTAGTAGAATGAGATTCTGTATTGTTGAGGTCAGTGAGCCTTCAACTGTTGCTCTTCTAAGCTGTAAGTATACTCTGTATCTCCATTCTCCTCCTTGTATGTTGGTAGATATGTTTTTGGGCAGAAAAAACTTTATCCTCAGAAACAGAGTAAGAAACATAGGCTCTTCATTACTTTTCTTCTTGCTTCCAATTTTGTGCCAGTATTCAGGAGCAATCTTTTTGATTTTATAATCATCAGGCAAGAATACAAAATCTCCAGCAATCAAAATAGCCACACCTAGCATAAAGTTGTGTTCATACTTCTCACTATGTACTAAAGCTTCGAAAAGCTGGCCAGCTGTTATTATGTTTGGGTCACAGGTGACTTCAACTCTCTGTCCATTCAGTAAGACCACTGTTACAACTCTCTTATCAGCATTGGCTGAGAGAGTCAAGTCCATGTTCTTGGTTGCTTGAGAAGCTCGAATTATAAACTCTGGGCCAACACATCCTTCCTTTTTAAGGCCACAATCAGCTTTATACAACCTTGAAGCTGCTCTCTGTACTGGCTTTCCTCGCCTGAAGTTGGCAATGGGTTGAATTTTGGCTCTCTCATTCAGGGTTATAGCGTTAAGTGAAACAGCATTATTTTGTAAACCAGGTTGTTCAATTTTGGTGCTGCATGCTATGTCTAAAGTGGAATGGGCATTGCTGAGACCCCCTCTCCTCGGAGAGTCAAATAAGTTAAACACAGGCTTTCTATGGTTTCTAATAGACAATTTGCAGCTTGGAAATGGGTCCTTTTCATCTGGAGATAGAATTAACCCTACACAGCTTCTAGGCCGAAGACTGACTTTTAAATCAGTGTTTGTGCTTGCCTCCTGGGTTTTGGAATGTCTCCATTTAACTGGATTACTACTGTGATAGTCCATGATAGGGCTAAGGCCTGTAGATGTTGCAGAACAGGAGCTTCTTCCTGAATCCTCTTCAAAATTTCGATGCATGCTTACTAGAAAGAAACATATATTACATATTATTTACATATTGTAAAAGTTTAATTTACAATTCCTTCCTTCCTCATGCTATGAATAATTTATCTGAGTTTTCAATATGATATACGTAACACAACTAAAGAAAGTAAAAATTTATTTGAATGATTTACCTATTTGTGTAAAATATAAAACCTACAATGAGAGAAAAGATGCATAGCTAGGACGAGTAAATCGGTTAAAAGTTTTGACACCAACTAAACTAAAACTAAGTAACATATTTTCCAATCTCTATTTTCACCGTAGCTAACTCCAGCACAAAAGTCTTGGATAGATTTCAATAAGTTGTAGATAATGTACCTTATCCATAACGTTCGTACTTTGTAAATAATTATAAAAATAAATAGAGCTCACAACAATTTAGCTGATTTTAGCTCTCACAAATCCAGATTAAAAACATACAACCACAGACAAAAAAAAACTTTTGTTTGTCTATTTGATTCTGATATCAACACACGCCAGTGTCATATTATGATTCCCAAGTGTCATCAGCATCAGTCAGTGTCTGGTTTGCCTCTGACTCGCTATCAATGTCTTGTCTAGTCTGATGCATGCCTAGCCTAGTGCCTAGTCTTACTTAGAGATGCCGGATGGGGAGATTCCCTGCAAATTCGGGGGTATTTTTGGCCTCCGGGGGAAATATTATAGATGGGGATAGGTTCTTACAGGTTTTTAGAACGTAGCTTTATTTGATGCGAGTTAATAAGGGAATAAATTAATACATATATTTATATTTATATATATTTATTTAAATGAATAAAACATATATTAGCCCAACACTTCTTTCATTAATTCAGTTAATTTAGTCAGTTTACATCAATGTTGGTATTTTGGTATGATTTATTAATTTCAGTCCGTGTTGAGTTTGACACTGAAAACACCAGAATCGCTAATTGGATTAGAAAATGTTGGGTCGTAATAATAATAAAAATTTTAATCAATATATAATTAAAAAAAACAATTTTAAAACAAGCTTTAATCTGGGTTAGTCAGGGTAAGTAATTAAAATTTTATATTTAATGTTGGATTGATAGTTAAAGCACCTATGCTTGGTTGGGGGTTATTTCTCTTAATAACTGTTTTTCGGGGGATTTCATGCTAAGTTTGGGGTGATATTCACTTAGCTGTCTGGCAACACTGCCTAGTGCTCTTTTATCTTTTCTTGATTTTGCCTTCTTCATCAGAAATTTTTGACAAATATTCATCTAAAAATAGGTAAAATAATCGATTGAAATGACCTAATTTGGGTTAGATAGATACGCAAAAATGGCTACGTTAATACAATCCTACGAACAGCAGTATTCAGTGCTCACTGCAGATATTACATCCAAAATAGGACGTTTGAAAACAGGCAATGAAGGTACGTGGTAAACATGACTTTCAAAACCCTTCTAAACTTACTCTTTGTATAATTCACTATCATAATATATTACAGACAACAGTGATCAGTTATCAAAGGAAATACGAGCTAATTTCGAAGAGGCTAATGATTTGGTGAGTTTAAATTTCATCTTTCTAAAAGACCACATAAGAATTTTATTTTCTGCAGTCTTATTCTGTCCACTAACATAAATAGGTTTCCTGCTATAAAAAAATATCAATAAAATCTCACCACCAATCCCCAGGCTTGGAAGATATCTCAAATCTGTAGCATGTTCTAAATAAAATATATATGTTTAGTTGGAGCAACTAGAATTGGAATCAAGAGGCGCCGGCGCTGCCGTGCGAGTGCCGGCATACCGCGCTGAGCTCCAGAGAGTAAAAGAGGAGTACCGTTCCGTACTTAACAACACTTCTTCTAGCTGTGAGCTGCACAATCTCTATTGCTATATTAGCTGTGGTTTGGATGTGTAAATTAGGTATTATTCGGTCTGTCTTTGCATGTCTAAAATCAAGAGAAAATAACATTTTCTTATAACTAACTGATGCCAGCAGCTTTCCTTGTGTGGTATGTAGATAAAAGTATCCTTTATATCCAGGTTTAAATCTAAAAGTTTAGTTTAATCCAAATCAGGTTCTGCCATTATTGTATGATTGAGTAAAAATAATAAACATCCAAACCAACTTTTGATTTCTAATATTAACTCTTTAAAAAGCACTTGAAAAAAGAGAATTCTATTGTTTTAGACACAATATGCAATATGGTTACTATGGTTAGTAGAAACTTTCCTCAAAAACACCATATCACTTTACAGTTCAATATTTATGATTACTTTACACTAAAAAATTATAAGGGTGTTATTTGTATTGTAAGTACATTATATTTGTTAAATTTAATATATTGTGGGAACTTCTTTCTCTACAGACTTCTCTTCTCTCATACCAACATTTAATAGATCATACACATCATCTGTTACCCCACAGATCTCACAATCAGTACTATATTGTCTATTTCAGTTAATGTTGACATGGAAGAGTCTTATGAAGACTGGGGTGGAGCAAACGAACAGCAGCGCAAGTTGCTTGACAACACAGAACGGCTCGAACGCAGTGGCAGGAATCTCACCGAGGGCTACAGAGTTATTCTGGAGACGGAGCAGATTGGAGCTGCAGTCTTACAAGACCTGAGTGGTCAGAGGGAGACTCTACAGAGATCTAGATCTAGGGTATGCTATAGTTTATAAAATCTAGCATATACAATACATTTATAAATTAAACAATTAGTCCTGTGTAGTGCAAAACATAGGTGAGGGTCGTGCGAGCAAATACGCTGGTGCATATTAGTACTATTTGATTTCTGGTAAATCTTAAGCGAAGCCATTGGTCGCTACTAGTATTATTATCAAAACTTTAAAAATGTTTTTTTATCACTAGCTGGTTCCTTTGCTATTTGCAATTTTCGCTATTTGTTAGTTTACAAAGAATATCTCGAATTATGAACTGGAGTATAAGTAAGCAAACATTTAAACACCCTAGCAGCCTTTGATGATTTCAATATGAATATGCTTATGATTTCACGTAAAATATGTCATTGTCAAAAATATCCAGAAATTTGATCATTTTATTGCATGACTGCTAGATTCAACTGACTCTGTTTATTTATTTTGTTCAAAGATATAATCTGCATTTCAAATTACACTTACATAATAAAGTCCTTACCACAAGCGAGAATAATGGTAACGTCAACTATTACTTCGCAACAAATTTATTCTTTGCCATAATAATAAATAAATAAATAATGCTGTACATTTTTACACAGCATCATATAGCCCCAAAGTATGCAGAACTTGTGTTATGGGAACCACACAACTGATATACTACTTGTTCAATTCAACTGAATTAGACCATATAATTTTTTAGTAAGAATACATTGAAATTAAAAATTAAATTAAATGTAATTTTTGTAAATACAACAGAACAAAAACAAATACTATTTGCAGATTACTTATACAAATATTTGTCACGAGGCGGGAATCGAACCCGCTTCTGCGTCGGACGGGCCTTCACCCACTGCACCACAGAGTTCCCATACCTGCAGCATTTGCAAATATTGTTAATACAGGAGATCCGAATACACCTCTTATCTATAGGTTTCTGTACAATAGAGCTCCTCTTATAACTAATTTTTGTTCTAGCTCCGTGAGACAGATGAGCAATTGAACCGTTCATCGCGCCTCATGACCTCAATGGTGATGAGAGCTCTACAGGACCGATTTATACTGATTGTGGTGTTTCTCTTCATTGGCGTGGTGCTCTGTCTGGGCCTATACCTAAGTTTGACGTAGCAATCGGCCTCCGTTGCAGGGAACCTCGCACGCAGCGGTCAGATGTAGCTAAACCAGGCTATTTGGGCTTGTCTACAGTCAGACCTGGCAATTCGGACTTGTCAACAGCAGGGCTAAAAAGGCCACATTGAGCAATTCATCTGATATCAATTCATTTCCTGAATTGATAGCAGATCCTTAGCAATTCTACTAAAATTCGTAAAATGGTCAGAAATTTAGGTGAATCGTACGCAATTCATTTCATCAGCAGATTCATATTTGGCATTTATATTGCCATACGAAAATATAACAAACCGTTAAAACCGATAGATTTTTTTAACTAATTTAATTACTTTACGAAGGTTTGCTGTAAACAAAGTGTTTTTAAAAACCATGCTTTGCATTATTGGATATCAATAAACTAATAAAATTATTGTTTTATTACTTAAAAACCTAAAATTAGAAGTTGATGCATGTAATATTATTATCGACTGGCAACAATTTGGATGTCATTCACAGAGTAATTCTCAATGTCAGTCAACACAACAACAATAAATCACCTTAGTACAAATCAAAACAAGATATATTTTATGTGGTTTTTGTACGATTATCACTTGAAATGTTCGATTTGGTGAGGATAAAACCACTTACACCTTTCATGGACCCCTCCATTTCAAAAATACTACAAAAACAACATTGGTACCTATTTTGCGTGTGAACAAACGTCGATCGAGTTGGAATATTTATTAGAAAGTTTGTAAGTGAATTAACTTTTTGTTATATGAATACCTAATTATAAATGCCTTTCCTATTTACATCAATTTTGTTCTGCATATCTGTAAATGGTTATTTTTTGTAGCAATGGAAAAGCGTTTGGCTAGAGTGGAGTACTCTGGAGTAGATATTCTTCCAAATTTCCTGGAGCCTGGCTCGGGCTCGGACTTACAATAATATTACCTGGGGAGGTAAGAATCTTTGTGCCTTTGATAGGAGGTGGCTTTGATATTTAATGCTGAGGGGTCAGGTTATACCAAAACTTGTAAAGATTGATACATAGTAAGTATTTCTAGTAATAATTTGTGAGTATTACCGAAGTATCAACATACTAATTTCTAAATTATTATCTTTATATTTTAATGTTTTTGTTTCAGTATGTCAGCAATTATAAAAGTATGCTGAAAATGATAGTTACTGATTTAAACGCTGATGCCAATGGAACAATGGAAAACAAATAGAATGACCCTTTCCCGAGTAAGCGCCTTGTCAGACCTTGAAAGTAGGATCTTCGCTATCATGGGACAATGTTGTATTAGTGAGACAGCGCCTTGGATGAGAGTTGAGATCTTCCCGAACGAGGTTGACTAAATGACTTATACATATAAATTTAATCTTGCACACACCTAAGTGAATAATATGAATATTATTTAATATATATATTTATTTAACAATACATTCTAAGACAGTTAATTCTAATCTGTTTACATATTGACCTAAGATTAACACTATTTCATTTTCAGTTGGGTGGAGTTGTTCGAGTTGGTATTTGACGGTGCATGATTGTTCCACACAAATGAGTCAAGATTTGCCCCACCATGGCTAGCATCTATACTTATAGTATTTAAGTTGTAGTAACATACCTAAATATATAACAGTATATTAGCAGATGTTAGCATTGTACATAATACTAAACCAAAAGAAATTAATTTAGATAAATTACTTTCACCTGTACATTGTTTTATTTTCATATAAACTTTCATAAATGAGTACCTACCTATCTATAAGTATCCTAGAAAATTGACATATTCTTACATATTTAACAACGGCATCAATTCACTCTGAAACACGGCATGTTAAACTTGAGGTAAAAATTGAAAATAAGAGTAGGTAGGCACTTAGGTAGATATTGTTAGACAGTAGTATAGTAGTTAACTGTGTGCTTTTTAATAAAAACTATTAATGAATTAAGGGCCTACCTTATTTTGATAAGTACCTATTGAGTGAGACGACATGTCGGTAAATACCTAAGGTTTCGGATCACGACGCTCACATTTGTTCAGTCTATACCTACAACCATAGATTTATATAAACTCTTGTCCTATTCTTATAGTTCTTGATGCCTAGAAGTTGTAGGCTACACTACAACCCAACAAATTGAAAGTGCGGCATCTCGATAGTCCCATTTTGCAAACACGTTGCCGGCGATATGAAACATACTCCGAAACAAGCCCGTGCATCAGAAAGTTTGAATAAAGACCTAAAAATCTGACATTATTAATGCATTTTTCATCAAAATCGACGATATGAATTGTAAAAAGTTCCTCACGAGTAACTTTTTATGAATCGGCTATTTGACGTGTAAGCAATTCAGATTTTGTGTACCATTTTACGAATCTCCATACAAAACTGTCAAATAGATGAATTGTTGATATGAATCGGTTCGTGAATCATAATATGAATTCTCTTCATGTGGCCTTTTTGTGATTTGCAATGTAATTCATATTAGGATCATATTATGATTCATACAATGTTACCTTTTTAGCCCCGCAGTTGTCAGACCTGGCAATTCGGACTTGTCTACAGTCAGACCTAGCAATTCGGACTTGTCTACAGTCAGATCTGGCACAGAAGCGCCAAAATGTACAGCCAAAGCGAAATATATTAACCAGCTTGACTGTACTATGAATCCTAGCAAGCGGTTCCATTTATTTACAGTGGAACCTGGCCTGAACCGGATAGATTGTTCAAACACTTATTTGATTTTTATGCTTTATTTCTTGTAAAATGATGTAAAAGCAGAAGACAGGATACTGCATTCAGGCCGCTGCACACTTCATTATTTGCAAATTCTAGATTTTTCTGGATTTGGACATGCTTGGATTCAAGCACATAATATTTCATTTTCAAACAAAATGAACATTTTGTTTTTGTGATTATATTATAAAAGACAATTAAGTATAAATTGAAAATAAGAGTAATACTCCACATACCTACTAAGTGAAAAAAAAAAAAAAACGTTTAGTAATAAATCACTTCAAAATCAGTAATTATGGCGACTGCCAATCAAATACTGAACGAACACAGATGATGCAATATTTTTTGTTCAGAATGTATATAATATATCAAAGAACCTTACTCAGTAAACTTCTCCTTACAAAAGTAGACTGTAAACATGTGAATTAAGGTTTATAATCAAATGGGGCGAGCGCGGCAGCCGGCTGCGTCTCGCCCCAGGCGGTAACGGTGTCGCGAATCCAGCGGTTTTACCTCATCTAAAAATATACGTACCGCGCTAAAAGAAGTTTTCACTTCAAAAACACCTTTACTATTAAGATGTGCTGTTTACCATACATGAGTGAATTGTTTGTAATTATTGTTGAGTATAAAGTATTTTAATCAAGTTATTTATTCCCAGAAATAATTAATGTCCAAGTTATTTTTTTTAAATAATTCAACTATTTAACTTAGCGCGATAACAATTTTATTTACAAAAATTAACGACGATTTCGCGCTTCAGGATCTTCATATGTTATATTGATTGTCAGATCAAATATGTGACTGACGTCAGCAGGTATTTCCCAAAAGAAAACAAATGCGAATGTAAAGTATTTAGGAGGCTATGTAGTAAACTTGTTTGTTTGAGGACTGAAATTGTTAAGATAAATATTATAAATCACTTATAAAGATATTCAATCATGCTTAATGTTACTATATTATCGATTATCATTAATATAAAATAAAATAAAAATGATTCAACAATATTTAATTTACACTCCTATGCATAAATATTACCTACATTAAATACCAAATATATTAAATACTATCTTTTAATACAACACCTAGTCGAAAATTCTGCTATTACATTCTATTTTGGTAATGGAACACGTTATTTTTGACAACAGACAGACTTCACTAGAATATTCCAGATTCCGGGCGCCACCTAGCAAGTTGCGCTAGATTTTTACCAATATTGGCTGTAGACCTACAAACTACCCACATGCCGTGAAAAAGTAATTTTCGAGTAAATAATTGACCGAGCGAGCGCGCGCCGTTTCAGCTTAGGCGAAAATGCTTTCGTATGTCTGTCTGGATGTTCTCCTCTACAGGTCGCATTTATCAACCGATTCTTGTGAAATTCTGTGAGCGGGTTTTATAACTACCTATATAGATTTTTTTTGTCGATTCAGTTTTTGGAAATTTTTCAAAATGGCGGAGATATGGTGGTTGAAAACGAAAAAAAAGTTATATTTCAGTCATTTCGAAAAATGATCGCGAGGTCTACAGCTCACAGGGCCACTAGTATTATTATAGTCTACTTTCTAATTCACGGAAAGTTTAAGAATAGGTGTCATTCATTACCGTTACTTTGTAGTCCATTTCTTGATCTGATAAGTTAGCTAATATAGCTTTAAAATATTCAACTGCAGGCAGTACACAACATAGTAAAAAGGTTTCAAGTCTAAGCTAGACTTTTCTGCAGTACATGGTGAATTGGTGGCAAAGCAAGGTAACCCCAAAATAAATGCAATTGAGCTTGAAAACTACAAATGTGTGGATTGGATTTGAATAAGTGAAGTCTGCCTGTTAGCATCTTAGGGTTTCAATATTCATGTTATAAATTACCCATCTATTACAAAACAAGTATATAACTATGTTAGTAGATTGCAATATTTATTAATTTTCAAAGCTAGCGTTTTTACAAATTATGTGCGTGCATTCAGAAAAAATCTAATAATATTATAAACAATATATTTTTTACTTTAAAAGCTTAGTCAGTTGTACTATACATTTTATAAACACTGGCTTCACTTACGTATTTTTTTGTCGGTGCCTCGCATCGACTATAATAATGAGTAAAACCCGTGTTTATCAAAATGAATATATTTTTGAATAAAACTTACGTATCTAAATAACTAATTCTTGAATACTGATACGCCACTTACGTATTTGAGAGTAAATCAAACGTTTAAGCGTGTGTATTTATTCGGTAATTGCGTTAGGGCGAGTTCACACACGCGACAGAATTCCGAATCCAGTGAAAAATCGCTAATACCCCGTCAAATGATATAAGAGAAATGACATTTTCGTTATTTCCCTTATAACATTTTAGGCTTCTTATATAAGTAGCGTTTCAGTATTCGGAGGTGAGACCTCGAAGAATTTAAAGCGATTTTTATCGCTAAATTTGTTGCCAGTCACCTTGTTGATTGTAAGACGACATAATAATATCAAGGTCCCGAGATATATAAAACTCAAAATAAAATAAGAGCCAATAGGTACATATTGCTGACATCCCTACTGCTATAAACAGTTGCTTCCAAAACGTTTGTAACATGATTGGGACTTCAAAAACCCTAGTTGTAGTTGAAGCTGCTAATTTGGACTTCTTATCTATCCACAAAATTTTAAACAATGTTCTAAATGTTTTATTTGCTTTGTTCTTCGGCACCTTATATCAGGCACATATACCCAAGACACTGCAATTTCATTAGGTATACATTCATAATTCTAAAATTATCTATCTGTTTTGTCACGAGTATGATTCAGAATATCTTAATATCAGGCCCATAGATTATTTTGACTAGCATTACTAGTGGAACACGCTACACTTGCAAGTGGTATCTATTCCATTCGTCGATCACGTGAGATTTTCTGTCTCTGTCGGAACATCTTCCTCTACCACCTGCCCGAGCGAGACCAAACGCATTTTGTACTCGTTCAGTTTCTGATCCTGTAAAGGGAAAATATGGACAAATTATTTTAAGCAATAATTTCAAAAAAAATTCTTGCACAGTTGTTGAGAATATGGGTGTCTTCTACTAATTAAATCCCAGGTTCTTCCTGCCCTTTTCCCACATTATGTAGGGTCGGCACAACATGTGTTCTTCTTCCATTCTCCTCTATCAGCCGTCATCTCAACACTCACTCCTTTCTTACTCATGTCATCCTTCACACAATCCATCCATCTTTTCTTTGTTCAAAATATATAAAACGATCATAAGACCTGTCGTATTGTATGGATCTGAGTGTTGGGTACACTCAGATCCATACAATACGACAGATCTTACGATCGTTTTATATATTTTCCCTTAAGCTTAAAGGTAAATGTAAATACGATCTAATAATGTTAAATATGGATTATGATATTGTTATTATATGGATTGTTTAATATGGATCTCTATTATAGTATAGATAAACGAACGTGCGGCTCGACAGCTAAATTAGATGAATGAAACGAAAGTAGAACTGGTTTCTTGTATGCATTAGCTTTAACAATTAGTAATGTACACTGTTTGAGGCAGAATATCTGGACTGCGACCCTTGAGGCTCCTTTCCTGCACTAGAGAATAATCTAACAGTCTTCTTGATATTGATATCCAGCTGCTGTTTTAAAAATTCAGTGAATACTTTAGAGCCCTTGTCTACAGAGCCCTACAACCTGGAAATTAAATAACTCATAAATAAAACTGACCTGATCAGCTAACAGGACCAACAGGTCATCCTGATCCTTGGTAAGCCTCTCAAGCTCTTGACTGCTGGTCTTCTGCGCCTCTTGACTTATCTGCAGCTCGTTGCTGAGTCTACCCACATCTGCCGTTAACTCCTGAACACAGTATAACAAGTATGTTTGTATGATCTGTAAGTATTTGTCTCTGGTCTGAGTCAAAAGAATAGTCGTCTGGACTATTGATTCCCCATTCGTTCTTTGAAAGGTCGGTCCTGGGGGCCTATTCGCTTATTTACAACACATTAAAAAAATGTTTTGTTATCTCTTTCAAATTCAAAAATGTTTTTGATATGTAACTTCTTTCCTAGCACATGACTGATATACTACTTATTTACTTTTTTTTCTTTTGTAAATACATACATAGTACATAAGAGAACTACGTAGTATGTCTCGGATAAGTAGTGTCACTTTACAGTAATAAGTTGTAACTGTATACCTGTACTTTGGTTTGACATGCAGATAAGTTCGCCTGAGTCTCTTGTAACCGGGGCTCCTCGGGCGGCGGGGGCAGGGGGGCGGCGAGGGGGGCGAGGGGAGACAAGCCGGCCGACACCTGCGCCTTGAGCAGTGTGTTCTCGTCTTTGAGATGGGAATTAGCCGCTATTGACTCGTTTAGTGAACTCTGAAAACGTAAGTCACAAAAGTGTAAATTAAAAACACAGAAAACCTTCGTCAAAATGACATCCTGAACTGAGAAACGTCTTAAAACACAACTTCTGTCAAAAGTTAACCACAGTTTAAAATAGTGCCATCCCTTTTTGTACGATAGTGGCAAATAGTGACAGGGCGACAGTAGTGTTTAAGCTGTGTTGGAGAGGCGTTTATAAAATACATGTTGTGTTTATTGTAAAAGAACTCTTATATAAAATGGCTGTTTTTTTGCATTACACTAAAGGTGTGTTTGACTAAGTCAACTAGAGTGAGTGACTGGAATAATTGGTGTGAAACAATCGTGGTTGAAGATAGAACGATTGGATACTCGTAGTCACCATTTACAATCTCCACATCTTATTATTATTAGTATTTTTGAAGTGAAAACATCTTTAGCATCGTGATTTGAAAGTCGATGAAACGAAAAAGCGACAGTAAAAAGAGAAATAAAATCATAAAATAACGTGGGAGAAAATGAGATAGGAAGCATACAGTGTTTCTTATATTTTTATTCGTCTCATTGGCCTCAATTCAGTTGTTTCGCTAGAGTAACTAAAATTTCCTAAAACAAAAACGATCTCATTTTGTTTGCATTAAAGTTTGAATTAGAATAACAATTTATAGTGACACTTCCTAAATTAACGTATAACTGACGTGTTTTAGCTCAATTTAGTCATCATGTAAGGAGGTGTTGATTAAAACTGCGGTTATTTTCCCCAGTTTTTATCAACACCTCTATACATTATTTTCAATAAAGGAATTAATTGGAATAATTTTTTTATTAATAAAACAAAAAAAATTTTTACTTATTTTAGAACTGTGATTTAAAATGGGTACTCTAATTTGAACTTTATTTATAGCAAAATAAGGTCGTCCATATTTTAGAACATTTTAGCTAGTCCGGCGAAACAACAGAATTGCCAGCATTATCTTGAAGCCAAAATTTTTTAAGGTTTAAGTTCTACCATGTGTGCACACATGTTTTTTTATTTTGATCGTGATTTTTGATCGGTTTATGTGTTAGTCTTAGGCTCATCTTAGTCATGTTAAATGTCTACAGATGAATAAAGGTTATCATTATTATTCATGAAGTAGATTAATATAAAAAAATACTGAATTGAGAACCTCCTGCTTTTTCTGAAGTCGGTTAAAAAAGCTGTTGATCTTCAAATGGCTTAACAGATTTGAAATCATACTGACCGTGCGCAACTTTGATAATGAGCGCGCAAGGTTTTTGGTTTAACAATGGGTGCGCGCGGTGGTCGAGTAGACCGTCAGATGGTACCAACCTATTCTCTTGAGATGTCAAATATTACAGATCATATGCGACCACTATAAACCTCGCTCGTATTTAGATCATACGAACATTTATCCCGCGGAGGGAAATCTGCGTACTTCTGCGTCTCAGCGGGACTTCGCCCACTGCATCACAGAGGTTGTCATCTTCTAACTATAGTAGGATAGGTAGGAAAGATGTAGGGCGAAGACTGCGCACATTGAATACTGACTTGCAAGGAGTGGTTTTGTTGCATCATGACATCCAGCTGCTGCATCAGCTCCTGAAGCCGGGCATCCTGCTGCCGGATGAGAGACTTGTACTGTTCGAGCCCCGCGTCCGCAGCCGGCTCGGCTTGCTCCTCCACGCCGTTCTCTTTAGCTGTCAGGGACTGCACCAGTAAGCCTAGAACACATCATTGTGTTCTTGTATAACAAGACATAATACAATACAATTTTACACTGTTGAACGAATTGAATACAAGTTTTCCAAGATCACCGTTATTACGTTTGTTTAGAACAGGTGGCGCTGACTCACACGGAGGGCGTGACAATCCGGTCTGAGGGTATAAATAGGTTTTTTTTTTATCATAGATAGATCTACGTTTGACCACGAAGTCGTCTGATGTTAAGCGACGATGTGGCCGATGACGGCGCTCGCAGGTCTAGAAGATACCAATTCACTCTTGACTTGAAGAGACCTAGATTGTAGTTTTCAGGAAAGACAGACGACGGCAAAGCATTCCAATCCTTGGCTGTACGCATTAGAAATGTGGAAGCAAAGCGCTTTGTTAGTAAGGGTGGTAGACTGACAAGGTATGAATGGTATTGAGCGGTGCGTCTGCTTGTCCTGTTGTGAAAATGAGATGGTGGAATGAGATCATGCAATTCCAAGGCACATTCTCCGAAATGTATTCTATAAAAGATCGAAAGGCAAGCAACTTTACGCAACTTTATAGTGGGGTTGGATGAAGCGCTGTCGATTCAGTCTCATTTCAACTAGCGAGCGACGAAGCAACACGTCTGCAGAGCAGAGTTTTCGTCAAGGTGTGGAGCAAGTCAAGTGTTCCTGAGGATGCCTCGTGGAGGTGAAACACGTTTCGAATTTATTTTTGAGGTTGTATGTGTGGATGGTGTGCGCTAACCTGTTACTAACGCATTGCATGGCTTTACAACTGCGGGCGGGAGGCAGGAGCATACGTCTGCATCATGTAATTACAATGTGTCATCATTGCTGAAAGATTGTCGCAAAGATCTTTCTGAAGAGGAAGTTGCAATGGCTGAGAAGATGTTACATCGATATGCTGATATTTTCTCTTCGAATGATGCTGACATTGGAAAGACTGGGCTGGTTCAGCACACCATAAACACCGGTAACGAGTCACCGATTCGTCAACGACCAAGAAGATTACCTGTCGCAAGAGAAAAGGAAGTGGAGACTATTATTGAAGGAATGATAAAAGACGGAGTGATAGAACCTTCTTCCAGTCCCTGGTGCTCTCCTGTGGTATTAGTCAAGAAGAAGGACGGTAGCTTGCGTTTGTGTGGATTATCGTCGACTTAATAACGTAACGAAGAAAGATAGTTATCCACTTCCAAGGATTGACGACACACTGTACACATTGACCGGGATGAAGTGGTTTACAACCCTTGACTTGAAAAGCGGCTACTGGCAGGTTGAAATAGACCCTAAAGATAAGGAGAAAACGGCGTTTTCTACGGGAAAGGGTCTGTGGCAATTTAATCTAATGCCGTTCGGGTTGTGCAATGCCCCTGCAACTTTTGAAAGGTTGATGGAAATGGTACTAGCTGGATTAATTGGAGACGCCTCCCTTGTCTACTTAGATGACATTGTTATACTGGGACGTACGTTTGAAGACCAACTTCAAAATCTGGAACGAGTACTAGCTAAAATTCGTGCAGCCAATCTTAAATTGAGTCCGAAGAAGTGCTCATTTTTCAGACGACTAGTAAGCTTCTTAGGGCACGTTATTTCAGAAGATGGTGTGCAAACTGATCCGGAGAAAATCGTCGCTGTTAAGAATTGGCCGATCCCAAAGGATAAAACAAAAGTCCGAGCGTTTCTAGGATTGTGTTCCTATTACCGACGGTTGGTGAGAAACTTTGCTGATGTTGCTAAGCCCTTGCATAAACTCACCGAGGAGAAACGACTGTTCAGCTGGGACGAAGAATGCGACATTGCCTTCCAAGAGTTAAAACGGCGTCTGTGTGATACACCTATTCTTGGTTTCCCTGACACCGAGAACAAGTTCATCGTAGACACAGACGCAAGTAATACTGGTATTGGAGGTGTATTGTCCCAGCGCAAAGGAGATCAAGAGATCGTGATAGCTTACTTCAGCAAAGCTTTATCAAAACCGGAAAGAAACTACTGTGTCACAGGAAGGGAACTATTGGCAGTAGTAAAAACTTTGCAGCATTTCAGTAAATATCTGCTGGGGCGTAAATTTCATCTACGCACGGATCATGCTGCATTGAAATGGCTGCTACAGTTCAAAAATCCTGAAGGACAAGTGGCAAGGTGGATTGAACAGCTACAGGAGTTTGACTATGAAACTGAGCATCGCAGTGGAAAATCTCACGGTAATGCGGATGCATTGTCAAGAAGACCTTGCCCAGAAGAATGTGAACATTGTGTAAAACAAGAATCCAAAGAAGTGATACCCGTCAGAATGTTGAGCACGGATCTAAGTGATGAGTGGAAGGAAACCCTGCAGAAAGCGCAGACGGATGACTCAGATATTAAGGCAATCATCGAATGGATAAGGGCTGGAACTTCTAAACCTGTGTGGAGTGATGTGGCTGGAATGAGCACAACAACAAAAAAGCTACTGGGCACAATGGGACAGTCTGGTTATCCACGATGGAGTATTGTGCCGTAAATGGGAAAATGCTCGCGGAGATCACTGTCATCTGCAAATGGTTGTTCCAAAGGCTAAAGTATCTGAAGTTCTTAAACTCTATTATGAAGGATGTTCCGGGGGGCATATGGGGGTAAAGAGAACTCTGTTGAAGATACGTGAGCGATTTTACTGGATCCATTACAGAGATGATGTGGAAGACTGGTGCCGAAAATGCACGAGTTGCGCAGCAGTGAAAGGACCCCATACACGCAGCAGAGGTGCATTGAAGATTTATAACGTGGGAGCGCCATGGGAGCGGATAGCTTTGGACATTGCGGGACCATTCCCTGCTACAGAAAATGGAAACAAGTACTTCATGGTTGTTATGGATTATTTTACTAAGTGGCCGGAGGTCTTTGCAATCCCAAACCAAGAAGCGTCGAAAGTAGCCGATAAGTTAGTCCATGAGGTCTTTTGTCGTTTTGGAGTACCCTTGGAAATTCAACACACAGCGATCAAGGGAGGAATTTCGAGTCCCAAATATTTCAGGAATCATGTCGAGTGATGGGCACTTATAAGACAAGAACCACCTCTTATCGGCCACAATCCGATGGAATGGTTGAAAGGTTCAATCAAACGTTGGAAAGATATCTAGCAAAAGTAGTGGGAAACCAGCAGACCGATTGGGACAAGCACATTCAACCGTTTTTACTGTCATATCGAAGTGCAGTTCACCAAAGTACAAGTGTCACTCCAGCTTCGGCGAACTTTGGACGAGAACTACGGTTGCCAGCACACCTTATAACAGGTATTCCTCCCCAGTCTCCGCGCAATATAACAGAGTACGCGAGTGACCTTCGCAACAAATTGAACGATGTACACGAACACGTTCGCCAATCCAGCCAACAAATGTCTGAAAAGATGAAGACTCGATATGACCGAAAATTAAACCACTTGGGCTTTAGTGAAGGATCACTGGTGTGGTTACATAACCCTGTACGCAGTAAAGGAAAGTGTCCTAAACTGCAGGCGAAATGGGACGGGCCATATCGAATTGTGAACAGGATCAACGATGTCACGTACCGGATTAAAAAGGGGCTACGAGGCAAGCCTAAGATTGTCCATGTGGATCGACTAGCGCAATATTACGGGTCTAACGATGCTCGGGACGAGCATGTCTTAGGAGGGGATAGTGTTGCGCCCGATACATAGCTCCATCTATTGGCAGGCGGACGTGTTAAATATTCACCTACAACGCCAACTGGTATCGAGTAGATGTAAACTACAAAGTACACGTATCGTAGGCATAAGAGTGAACGAGATAGCAATATCTCTCTATTGCAAGCGAACATTTGAGCGCGTTCCGGGGTCGTTCTCGAACGTTCGAGTTGCGTCGCGGTTGTGCGCGACGCACTCGACGCTCGTATACGGCGGTGGTTTGCGGATACAGTCAGTCTATTCTCGGCTAAGCAAGTGATACAAGTTCGATAGTTTCGAAGTGTTATCGGTTGTGTTATAGTGCAGTGACTCTTATAGTGTTCTATTGGAAAGTTTACTAGTGGAATTAGTGGATTAAGTTCTGTGTGTGGTAACTTTGAAATTAAAATTATTATTTGGTAAAATCAAGCGGTTTCATAATTTATCAGTACCCGGCTCGTAACAATATTATAAGCTTTCTTAAAAAGACTACCTACCCTTTATGTAAGCTTTAAATTTCTTAATCGGTAGTATAGTTGCATTTTCAGGAAGCTTATTATCGAAGCGCACCGTGTTCCCCATAAAGAACTTATTTACTCTTTGTAGTGGAAACAGGGATGTATAATTTAGTTTTTTTTTTGATGTCAGGATATCAAAAAAAAATGTATATATTTGGGAGCATAAACAAAAATATACAAAAAACATGGGAAGAACGATAACATTACGCAGAAGTTAAATGAAACTGTGTCGCGAATGTTAACGCCCACCTCCGAAGATAATAAAACAGAACCCAAAGTAGATACTAAAGCATACTATATATTATAGGGGGATTGTAGACCCCTTCACAAAAAATATTGAATCTGAAGTAGCGAGTGTGTAGTGTGTAAAGTGTGTGTGTGTGTGTGTTCGTGTATGAGTATGTTGTATGTGGGTGTGTGTGTTTCTGTTTGGATTAATTAGATTAGTTTGTCATACCTTCAGTGAGTTTGTAGAGCGTGCAGAACTCGTAGTCGAGCAGCAGATCGGCCGGAGTCCGCGCTCGCAGCTGCGGCTGCTTGGCGGCGCGCCCGTGCGCCTCCAGCCGCGACAGCTCGCCGAGCCGGCTCGTGAACAACTCCATGCCGATCCTCTTTATCACCAGCTGCTTTAATGCTTCCTGTACATTCTCTCTTTTTAGGATCCCGAAGTCCACTAGAAACCCTTATGCTATGTCCGTTTGTCTGTCTGTTTGCTCCTAATCAGAGCTATTGCTCTATTGAAGTGAAAACTTCTTTTAGCGCGGTACGCATATTTTTAGATGTGGTATAACCTCTGGATTCGCGACACCGTTACCGTTTGGAGCGAGACGCAGGGCTGCCGCGCTCGCCCCGTTTGATTATAAACCTTAAATCACATGTTTACAGTCTACTTTTGTATGGAGAAGTTTACTGAGTTAGGTTCTTTGATATATTATCTACATTCTGAATAAAAAATATTGCATCATCTGAGTTCGTTCAGTATTTGATTGGCAGTCGCCATAATTACTGATTTTGAAGTGAATTATTACTAAACTCTAACGCGCCAAAATAAGTTTTCACTTCTGTCGGCACTCCCGGAGTGCAACCCGGAGTGTTTTTTTTTTATAATTATGTTATTGGTCTGACCTGTCAGCTCAGTTGGTAGTAGCTCTGCCTTCTGCGCTGGAGGTTGAGGGTGCGATTCCCTCCCAGGACACACATTTGTGTGACGAACGTAGATGTTTGTTCTGTGTCTGGGTGTTATAAAATATCTTGTGTATGTATTTAAAAATATATAAGTATTTTATCAGCCATCTGGTCACCATATAACAAGCTATAATTAGTTTGGAGCTAGATGGTGTTGCATTGTCCACCAATATTTATTTATTTATACTAGTGATCGACCAATGGTCGAAATTCGATTATAATTAATTAATGTATTTTTTATGCATAATTTAAAGCAAACATTAACACTCTGCACTCATTCTCTATACCTACCTACCTAGTTCTTAGTAGTAATTAAATAGGTAGGTAGGTATGTATTGTTACGAGAAGTTTAACATTTTATGATTTACTTAGATGTGATTTTTTTTGCACTTGTGTACTCGCACTCGTTTTAAGTACCTACTCGTAGTGTGTGTATTTTTCTAATGTTTTTATTTTTAATATAGGTATAAACTATAAGTGTGCGAAATTTCATACTCCTTCGTCCGGGCAATTTTCGTAAGAAGGGGTACAAAGGTTTTGATTCACGTATTAATGTATAGATGACATGACTATGTACATAATATCTAATATTTTGGATTTCAAAAGTTTATTTTTAAATGTTATCTTTTTGTACTGTTCTAATTATTTATTTTGTCCTTATTCTCTCAGATGTTAGCACGCCTATTTATATTTTCTCTACCTTGCCGGTTGGGAGATAGAAAAACACATTTTGTGCAATAATGGATTAAATAAATAATATATACCTAGTGTACAGTCCAGTTAGACTGCACACGATTATACGTTGAAGTTATTAGTAGTTGAGTGCTAAAGTAAAGCCGGGCCACAAACACAGTTAATGTTTATTTAAAGTAAATCACAGTAAGTGCTAGGTTTAACAAGTAAAGTTTAAGTTAAGACGATTCCGACCCACGACCCGCTTATTGCCCGTTCAGTTGTGGACTGCTTTAATAAATTGAGATTGCGTATAATGTTAATTAGGTAAACAATTAAATGTAGGTCTTGCACCGTACACCTGGGCTGTACCTCCATGGTACATTTTTACTTATGTACCATGGAGGCATAAGCTAGGATAATAAAGATTCTAGGTCGTTTCTTACTTTCGTGTAGTTCTCCACCGAGTCGTCGTTATAGAAGATACACAGCGCTAACAGGAAGGCGGCTAGGCCCTGCAGTAGGCCTTCGCCCTCCTCGTCGGCGCTGCAAGTCTGCGCGACCAGCCAGGCCGCCGCATCGCGCACCTGCAGGAATGCGGCCACGGCGGGCGGGCAGCCGTGCGTCCATTGGCAGACCAGCATCAGCAGTGCTACCTGGATCCCACCAATAAACGTTTTGTTACGGATGGAAAGTAGAGTTGGAGTAGATTCGACCCAAGCTATTTTGTAATCTAAATAGTCTGATATTTTATAAAAAGCTTTGAGACAGTTATTGTTTATTTACGTTTTTAAATTTGTTAATCGATAAATCTAGCACGTCTTTTGGAATACACATTGCCCTATAAAAGATTTACAAACTTTAGCAAGCCTAACAGCGAGTTTATCTTTGTAAATTTTCTAGTGAGGTACTTATTCATATTTTTTTTTTCATAAAACGCAATAGGACTTTAAAAATTGACGACCTCTGTGGAACAGTGTGCCAAGGCCCGGCTGAGACGCAGAAGGTTGCGGGTTCGATTACCGCGCGGGTCAAATGTTTGTATGATCTGCAAGTATTTGTCTCGGGTCTGGATGTTTCTATTTATAATATGTATGTATATCAAAAAAATATATATAAATAGTATACCAATCGTGTGGTACCCAAAACACAAGCTCTGCATACATTACTTTGCTGTGTGAAATGACCGGCATAATTTTTAATAAAACATTATAAATAGGTACAGCTTTAATGTGAGCCCGGGATAGGGCGTAGAAACTATGTGGCA
This sequence comes from Lampropteryx suffumata, assembly GCA_948098915.1. Classification (NCBI taxonomy): domain Eukaryota; kingdom Metazoa; phylum Arthropoda; class Insecta; order Lepidoptera; family Geometridae; genus Lampropteryx; species Lampropteryx suffumata. Next base: position 1,360,388 of record OX402564.1, on the reverse strand, counting down.
AAACCTGGTCAAAACAAGGGTGAATTTTTATCGCAAATGTCTCTCTAAATCTTTTAAGTTACCTTAGGTTTGAGCTTAGTACTCTGCATGAGCATTGTAACACACTGATGTATAAGTAGCACCGGGGTGCTCCCAATATTAGTCGCTAACAGAACTCTCAGCAACTGCTCCTTCTGACCCGGATTGTCAATAAGAGCATGCATCAGCGCCACACACGAGAACCAGTTGGACAGCGGGTCCGATGAGAACAGGCCTCCACAGAGTAGCTGGCCGCTTGTTAGACGGGATACTTCGGTGGAAGATGGGAGTAGTGTCTGGACGAGTGATGCTTGGGAGACCTCGTTGCGGTAGAGGTAGCATTGGAAGCAGTAAAGGATTGCGCATCTGTGGATAAAACTCAATGTTATATAATCCGACACAGAGGTATTGACGACCTCTGCGGACGAAGCTTGCGGGTTCGTTTCACGCCGCGGGACAAGTGATTGTATGATCTGGAAATATTTTCATCAGCATGGACACGTTGAAAATACAAGAAGGTAGTTATCAAATAAAAGATCTGTCGTGGAAGCAGTGGGGCGCAAACGATACGCAACATAAATGACGTATAGGGAGTGAACACTGCAAACGAACGCTTTGTTCTCGAAATTTTGATTCAACACAACTTCGACAAGAGTATAACTGACTGAATACAATGACACATTGCTTGCAAATCTCAATCACTTTTCTCCGCTGTTCCTGCACAACAATGCACATAGCACAACAGATAGTCTCCAAGCAACAAGAGCTAGGGTTGGAAGCTCTGTATCATCAACTCTACACACCAGACCATGCATCCACAGTCTTCTTTTTTCCAGATATTAGACAACTTTTTGGTAAGAATAAAATTTAAATCCTCAAGCGGCAGTACAAAATGCATTTGTAGATTTTAATATTTCTCGTCCATGAAAGCCTTTCTTCAAGAAAGGCAGCGATAAATTGGCACTGCGCTGGTAAAGATGCATTGGAATACTAGAAATACTTACGGGTACAGGAATACTTCAATGAATAGAAACAAAAGATATATATAAAAAAATGTTGTACAAAACTGCAATTTCATAGGTAACCTAATATTTTTTTGATATACTATGTGTACAAAGATAGGATAAAAATGAATTGTTTACATTACCTCAATCCAAAGGGCTGCTTCTCATTGACCATAGACATCAGTAAAACCACGATAGCTGGGCGCGGTGGATTCGACGGCGCCATGACACTTCCGAGATACTCCTGATTGGCCACATTGCCTCTCACCACCTCACCAACAGTGTTTATAGTTTCAGTCAAAATATCAGCTGGGACTCCACTTGACATTAGAATATTAGATATGGCAGCTAACAAGCCTACATTCTTCATGATTCTCTGACAATCTGTCACTATTTGTGCAGAATTGCTTGGAGCTACTAGGGTACGGACGATAAGCAACATGCAGTGAACATTGGTGACTTTTTGAGGCGACCAACCAGCTTCTTCTATATCTTCTGAAGTATCAAACATTGGCAGCATCCTTTGGATGTAACTGCCTTCTTTAAAGAAGTTGATATTACTGCTGTTATTTTTCAGTAAATTCCACATCAGAAGCAAACAGTCTTCAACAATGATTCCTCCATCAGAATAACCTTCTGAAGATACAATTTCAAACAGTCTATCGAATGCATTTTCAAAAGCTACTATTTTCTGTATATTGGCATTGCTTTTTGTCAAAGTAATTAATAGCAATAGAGTCTCATTTCTGATGACTTCACGGCTATCAGCTAAGAGGTCCATCATTTTTGACACTGCCATAGGCTTGACTAGTATAATCTCTTGTATATCTTTAGGTCTATTGGTCAGTACAGATGTAAGCAGCTGCACTGCTGACAGTCTAACTCTGAAGTCATACTCATCAAGTAAATCCAAGACCAGTTGGATATTATTGTCTTCTTTGATGAAGATCTCCGTGAACTGTTCTCCAATGTTCAAGGGGACATTGGGGTTGTTGTGCTCTTCCTCAAACTGCTTGGGAGAGACTATGTTATTGAGTGTGTCAAGGGCATAGTTAACTGTTTCATTGTCTGCTCTATCTAGTTCTAAGACCTGAAATAATAAAAAATTCTATATCAACACAATCAGATGCAACACTATCTATATTGTCTCAACTAGTTAAAAATAATGCAACTAGTTTTATTGTGGCCAAATAACTTTGTTTTTAGAATTACTAGCAGCTAGTAGTGATATTGATTCTTTTCATTCAGTTCTTTTCGAAATTGGTAAGTATATTTACATGTTTGTAAAGAAATTAGTCAAAATACAAACCTGTTTCAGTACCCCCATGGCTTGAGCACCAACTTCAATGCGGTATGTCCTGGACATGGCCTTGAGTGCGCGGCAGGCATCTCGGCGGTCCTCCAGCAATACTGAGCTCTGCACCCTCTGTACCAGGCGCTCCACCTAGAAACAGAACCGATTTTGAAGTGAGCTCTAAATTCCGGCGAACACACAACATACGGCATACATTATAAAGGTAAGTTACAGATATTGATGCGGCAAAGCAATCCACACATTACTATAAATAGGTCCAAATTATATTGTTATTCTACAAAACGTAGAAAAGTTACATACCGTGTCGGCAGCTGAAGGTTGCTGACCAGGTTCTGGCGCACCCAGTACAGTCTTGAGACCGCTTTTGAGGAAATCCATTTTATAAAACTTTATAGTTTTATATCTCACTCAGAATAATTAATTCCAAACAAGGAATCATAACAGAAAACGTAAAGAATCACGAAATTTTAAGCAATTCAATAGTACTTTTGATAGGAGGACACGTCAATTTAATTAATTTGATTTGACAATGACATTATGACATTGACGACTGACTGATACCACACATTACACAATAGTAATGTCACCGTCAAGCTGACAGGAAAAATTAACGTAACACTACTGTAAATAAAACAATCAAATAAATATGTTCTAAAAACTACAAAGAATATTGTACTGACTTCATTGAATAAAACTAGAGCCCATAAAAATATAATAGAACTAGTACATTGATTTAATTTCTATTTCAATTATCAAAATTTATAATATTTTTTTTGTGAAATAGGTACTACATATATTTGTAGGTACCTATCTTCATTCCTCATACATAAATACGTTACCTACTCAATTAAAAGCCCAATTCAAATTTATTTCCCTGTTTTAACACCCTTAGCCTTAGGGGTTGTGCTCTTTCTAAACAGAAAGCAAGCTTGTGCAAACACATCCTGCAGGCAGCAAAGCATTCTGGACCTTGGCCAAATCAATCATCTCAAGTCCGATCGGGTATAGAGTACCTAGGTATCGCTGCCACCTATGAGATACTTCAGTTCAGCCAAACATCAGCTTGCTGTCTTGGACTCGATTGGACGTAGTGCATTGATGCGGATAGATGAGCAGCTAAACACAGACTAAGTTCCAGAGATTCGAGCACCGCCGCCGTAAAGTTGCTTGCCTTTATATCTTTAATAGAATACTTAACTATATTTCGGAAATTATGCCCAGGAGTTACATGGATGGTGGGACATATACCACTTCCACTATTTCCTTTTTACTACATGATAGTTTTGCTGGTCAGATAATCCAAATCCAAAAACAGGTGTAGGTACAATCACTTTAACAGTTTATTTCTTTGTAACCATCAGTATTCCATACAATAATCAACATCTCCAATCGAACCCGACGGCAGTCTTTGTCCGTTCCCTCGCCATCTTGCCTTTCTTGTCTTCCTTCAAAAACCAACCAAGATGTCTCAAGCGGGAAGTGGGTATAATAAAAATAATGTAACATAGATTAAATTAAACGCTTACATGTAGATAAATTGCTAACGAAAGATAAGCAGATATTTAAGAAAATAATTAGTGCTGCTCGGTTGGTTTTTGCCAGGCAACCTCATGACTTCCGCAGGAAATACAATCCGATAGAAAATAGAAAAGTATTTACTAACAATAATTATCTATAGGTACCTTACAATAGGCAAACATACCGATAAGTACCATCCAGACCTTGTTAGTCTACCTCCCTTACGAATAACGCGCTTTGCTTCCTCATTTATGCGTACAACCAAGGATTAGAATACATACTTTACTGTTGTCCTAAATACTACAACCTACAAACAGGTCTCTTCAACTCAAGAGTAAATAGGTGTCATCAGCGTGTAGATAATATAAGTGACAGCGTACGGCTGGGGATCAGTTAACCCGTGGTCCATCCAACGAGGTTCATGCAGAAGCGAGGTAATTTATTTTTTTGGAGTCGGCGATATCTGAGGTGCATTCAATGCTATTGAAATTAAGTTTGGACCTGTAGATTCAATCTGGAACGGTTTGCCCGGAGGCAGCGGGGTGCTTAGGGCGGCAGCTTAGGGGGTGGCGAACAGGGCAATCGCCCGGGGCCTCGCTCTTGCAGGGGCCTCGCGTCAAGCAAAATTAAAAAAATAATTTTTTTTTTTTAATATATTTTTTTTTATTTAAAATTTTTGATTTTGATTCTTAATTATTTATTAAGGTTATAACAAAACGGTAAATTATAATAAAGTTAGTTAACTAATTCATTCATTCCATAATTGATAAATTCATTTTGTAGTACTTGAATATCGCGCCTCGAAACACTTGAAGATCGGTTTTTTAAACGCATAGCACTCGGGCCTAGTATGGTATTATATGACTCGGGAGTCGGGACATAATGTTCTGCTCCTTTCTGAAACTAGATGGGAGTGCAGGGTAGCATCGGTGAAGGCCGTTAAATTCCAACTAAATATGTGATGCTTTAAAGGATTTAGCAGAAAATACAATAGATTGTCAGTTGGTCAGTGAATGCCATTCTATAGAAAAGGAAATAACTACCTACGAATTTGTAGTTTCACTTGTCATTATGGTATGATATTCTTACAAAGATAAATGTTATCACTAAAATGTGGCAAAGTGAAAACATGCACTTAGATGTGGCTATACAACACCTAGACGCATTCACAAATTGGCTCGATAATTATCGAGAAAATGGGTTTCAGTCATTCCTTGTAACAGCGAGAGAAATAGCCGAGGAAAATGATATTGACAGACAGTTTTAAGAAGTCAGAAGACGACGTAAAAAAAGGCATTTTGATTATGAAAGAGAAGATGAAGCTCATGAATTGAATGCGGAAGAGATTTTCTAAATAAACTATTTTTATGTTATTGTCGACAATGTGATCGCAAGCTGCCATCCTAGGTTTAAGGCACTTAAACATGAGAGCATATTTGGTTTCATGTATACTTAACATAAGAAGATTAAAGGAAATTAGTGATAGTGAACTTTTGAAGTAATGCTCGCTGATAATCTATGACAGTAGGAAAATCATGTGATATTGATGGACCTGAATTGTACGAAGAACTGAATATGTTCATCCGTGTGTATGAAGGAAACGATGACATTATCTCGGAGTTCACGGGAAGTACCCTGTAGGTTTCGATACCCTTGCGAATATCGAAAATTTGCGGCATAAACGGCTGTATCTTTTGATTGCTTTGGCTTAGAAGTTTGTTTTTTTCACAGCTTTAAGGGACAGTAGACTTGAGTATTCGATATAAATTTCAGCTTGATACTTCCACCCGTTCCTGAGAAAAAGGGTCTTGACAGACAGGCGGACGGACGGACAACAAAGTGATCCTATAAGGGTTCCATTTTTTCCTTTCGAGGTACGGAACCCTAAAAATAACTGAAGTTTACCCTATCGAAATAGTTCTGAGAATTATTGCCACCACACCTGTTACGGTTGCGTCTGCTGAAAGGAGTTTTTCGAGGCTTAAAATTATGAAAACATATTTGAGGAATTCGATGACACAACATGATCGGCTTTCAGCCCTTGCTATTCTTTCAATCGAAAATGACGTAGCTCATTGGTTAGAATGTTGTGCTATAATTAAAGATTTTAGTCTTAGTATAAGCCGCAAACATCAATTTTTAAATTTATCATCTCTGTATTTGTTAATTTTGTAAATCTTTCAATGTAAGTAAAATATTTTAAAACTCAAATTTTATTTATTTGTATAACTTTAGCATTTCTCGTCAAAAATAACGAATACCTACCAAACAGACCTACCAGACCTACTTTCGCATCACATAGGTACTTTTCCGTAGGACAAAGGGCCCCGCAAAGACCTGCCGCCCGGAGCCTCGCAATGAGTAAGGCCGCCGCTCTCGGAGGGATATGCTGATGGAACATGTGTAGCCAGCTTTAATCATTACTTCATGAATGGTAGACAATGTTGTTATCTATGGCAAGAACATTAGCTGTCATTCCTTCTTGTCAAAACTTTATCATGGTGTAAGCACGTTTATATTTTCCTATCACCTATTTTATATTTAATATGATTTCCAATAATGTATTTAATGTAATTGACGGTGTACTATTGTTGACAACTTGATGGTCAAGGAATACAAGAATAGTTGAACCTGAAGATTGGAGTTTATGTTCACCACGCTTATGTCGTAGCGGTCACCCATCTTATATACGCTTCTCTCTGTACATAGTTCTCTGTTCCATAGGCAAGTACTAACAGGTTCTGGTCCCAGGAAATATAAGAAGAAATGATAGCGTGTGCAGAACATAACCTCAAAATTAACCTCGGCGGGTTGCTACGTGGTTTGGTGATTTTTGCATTGGTGGTGAGCTCTTCAATATGGCTTCGTCTAATCAGCAAGAATCGAGCAATGGAAATGCAAAGCAAAGCATGCAAGGTAACAATAGTTTGACATCGTCGATAGTTCGTTCATCGTCGTCGAAAAGTTGGAAGGAGTATCTAACTATTTGAATTGGAAATTTGCAATCAAAATGCTGCTTACCTTGGATGGCTTGTGGAGCACAGTCGAAGGCACCGAGACTGATAGTGTGAGAGATCAGCGTGCTTTGGCGCGTATAGCTTTATGCATCAAGCCGGCGCTTTATCAATATATCCGGAATGCCACAACAGCAAAAGAAGCTTGGAAAAATTTAGCTGATACATTTGAAAATAAAGGCTTACTACGGCGTGGGCTGCTTTTGAGACAACTGCATAGAATTAATTTCATTCAGTTTTCAAGTATGTCTGAATACATACAGGTGTAATGACCCTCGTGCAGCAGCTGTCTGATATTGGCCGTAAGACGGATGATGCTGAAGTCGCAGAGATTTTATTGAGCGGTCTACCTCAGGATTTTGAATACCTGGTTTCTAATCTGGAAACGGTATGTTTGACCAGTGATCTCACCAGTGAGATTGTACGGACTCGACTTTTACAAGAAGAGCTGCGGAGAAGTGATGGAGCATCGAACAATAATAACACAGCTTTGATTTCGAAGAACTCGGTCAAGAAGAAGACTTTGGTCTTGGCATTACTGCAACACACCTGGACATGTAAAGGCCAAATGCTATAAGATGAAGAATGACCAGAAGAAGGACTCGAAGAGCTTCGCTTCAGCTTTCTCGATATTTCGGCACAGTTGCATGCGCCATGATCACGGGATAAACTGAAGTCTTTGCGGGTGGAAGTTATTGGCAGACAAAACGGTCTACCCTCTTTCTCAGCGCTCTCTCTCTTTTACTGCGAACATTACCCGTACTACCGGTTTCACTGTCACTGACAACTCGATCACGATTACGACACACAACACTCACGGTATCTGGACGCATAACTGGTACCTCACTTTTACTTTTTCCACACATCCTCACCACCGGGTTCCAGGCTCCAAACAATTGAAAACCGTCTTCTCGATTGAAATTCCTGTGTTTGGTAATCTCTATTGCCTCTTGTACCAATCTTGGGATGTAATGTTTTTCAGTTGAGATTACCTGTGGATTGTGTAACTTAATCCAGTGGTTTGAGCCAGATTCTAGTAGGTGTGTAGCTATGGCCGACTTTTGTGTGCCCATATTTTTGACCGCCCGGATGTGCTCTGTCACTCGACAAGCTATGGTACGTTTTGTTTGACCGATGTAAGAGCTCCCACAGCTGCAGTCAATCTTGTACACCCCTGGTGTTTGAAGAGGAATCTTACTACTACCTGAGCGCAGGTAGTGTGAGATCTTCTTTAAAGGAGTAAAAAATTTTTTTATGGACAATTTTTGCAGGGCTTTCGCAATTTTGTCTGTCACTCCTTTGATGTACGGTAGAAATGCAGGTTTTCGTTCTACTATACATCTGTGGGGTTTAGGCCTTTGTCTAACTGGAAAAGATTGAAGCTTATATCCATTTTTACGTAGGATATGCTGAACATGAGCTAGCTCACTCTTTATGGAGTTCTCATCACATAGGTCGAAAGCACGTTTCGTGAGAGACATTACAACCGAGTTAAGCTGCCGAGGGTGATGGTGTGAATCAGCATGGAGATATCGATCCGTATGGGTCGGCTTCCTATAAACCGAATAGCCTAAATTACCATCATCACGAATCTGTACCATCACGTCCAGGAAAGCCAAGCTTCGATCACTTACCATTTCATACGTAAACCGCATCTTGGTATGTACGCCATTTAGGTATTCCAAAAGGAGTTCAATCTCATGTTTATTGCGTCTCACAATACAGAAAACATCATCAACGTACCTTTTCGACAACTTCATTGGCAAGGGGGCAGAGCATATAGCCAGGTTCTCAAAATACTCTATCCATATATTGGCCACTACGGGAGCGACGGGACTTCCCATGGCAACACCATCAACTTGTAGGTAGTAATTTTTTCTAGAAATAGTTTGTGGCCAGAATATGGTATAAAAGCTTGGCATATTCTGCTGGGATAACATTTCTCTGTATTCTAGTCTCTATCACCTTCATACAGTCGGCTATAGGGACGTTTGTAAAGAGGGATTCCACATCAAAACTAACCATCACCTCACTCTCATCAACCGTTGTCTGCTGAAGAATCTGTATGAAGTGACGTGAGTCTTTCACGAAAGATGATGTCAGGCCTACAGAAGGCTGCAACACACCCGCTACATGCTTCGCCAACTCATAAGTAGGTGAGTCAATCTGACTAACGATGGGTCGCAGCGGAGCATTCTGTTTATGCACTTTAGGTAGACCATACAGTTTTGGTGGCTGGATGTTTTTAGGGCGCAACAGGTATTTTGTTAGTTCCGCTCCTATAGCGTATTGGCACTCCTTTATAATTTTCTGGGTACTACGATGTATTCTAGCCGTCGGGTTGTACTTACTTGTTCATGATTGTACTGAGAAAGAGAGTAGACCGTTTTGTATGCCAATAACATCCACCCGCAAAGACTTCAGTTTATATCCTGATCATGGCGCATGCAACTGTGCCGAAATATCGAGAAGCAGAAAAACTCATATATCATGGTAAATATCCCGTTTTGAGTGAAAATTATGTGCAAAACCATGATAGTTTTAAAAGTTATATTTGGAAATGAGGTAATACAACTTAAAAATGTTTTGTTTGTTCCACAGATAGCCACTAATCTAATATCAATAAGTAAATTAATAGAAAGTGGACTTACTGTTGAATTTAGTAGTAATGGGTGCAGCATTTATGATTGTAAGGTCTCTGGCAACCGTATTCACTTGGTAGGTGTGAAAATGGGATTTATAAATTCAATTGTAACTTTGCACATTGAGGCGTATTCTTCCAAACTTTTGAGTAATGGGCAAAAGACAGAGTACTGCAGTAGCTGTTTCTACTGAGCTATGGCACCGCAGGTTGGGACATTTAGGTCTAAGAAATATGTGTACTCTGAAAGGTCATGTGTCTGGTGTAATGCATCAGAATCATACCCAGGACTGTTTAAGGGACTGCATACCCTGCCTTGAAGGGAAGCTGTCAAGACAGCCGTTTCCCAAAGGAGAGGGCAAGCGGGCCGAACGACCACTGGATTTGATACATTCGGATGTCTGCGGTCCAATGCGTGAGAAACGCCTAGTAGGTGCAAAGTATTTGGTTACATTTACAGATGATCACACAAGAAAAACGCTTGGATACCTAATAAGGTACAAAACAGAAGTAATGTCCAAGTTTATTATTTTAATGCTATGGTTGAGAGATAAACTGGATTAAAGATTAAATGCTTACGTTCGGACAATGGTGGCGAGTATGTCAATCATGGTTTTACTGGATTCTTAAATAAAGAAGGTATTGTACATGAAACAACAGTTCCTTACTCGGCTCAACAGAATGGAGTTTCAGAGTGCCTTAATCGGACACTCTTTAAAAAAGCGCGTTGTATGCTGCAGGAATCAGGTCTTAGTAAGCGTTATTGGGGAGAGGCGGTAAATACTGCAATTTATTTGAAAAATCGGTCCCCTTCTACGGCTTTAGCTGGACAAATTCCTGAGCACCTGTGGTCGGGATCTAGTGTTGATCTGAGCCACTTAAGGGTTTTTGGTTGCATCGCATATTCGTTGGAGCCTAAGCATAAGCGAAGTAAACTTGATGCTAAGAGTAAAAAGTATATTTTTGTGGGGTATAGTGAGACCTGTAAAGGGTATAGGCTATCTGTCCCTATGAATCCTAAAAGTATTGTATTGTCAAGGAATGTTGCATTTTTAGAGAATAGGCTTTATGATAGGAATATTAATGAAAATAATAGTGATAACTTTATTTATAATGAAATTATTTTACAGGATAATTGTTTTGACAAGGGCAATGAATTGGTTTTGAATAATGATAATTTAAATAATAATAACTCTAATGAAATCCATTCTAGTCAAATAAATTTAAATGAATGTAGTCAGGTGGATATTATTAGTAATAAAACCAATTCGTTAGAATTATTAATGGTTCTCAAATTTCAGATAAGACAGGTGAGGAGTTTTACTGCGCAGGCAGTGAGGATGAAACCCGCTGTGCAGACTCATCGTCGGCGAGCCACGAGTCAGTGACTTCGTCATCGCCGGACGCGTCTGTTTGAGGGGAAGGTGATGCGAGTGTAGAGGTACCCCGGGTCGAGGCTAATACCCGCCCTGTACGAAGTACTCGTTCCATTCCGCCTTTAAGGTATCGTGATTATAACAGTTCAATGTATGTAGGTAATATTGAGGAACCATCTAGTTATGAAGAGGCTATCTCTTGTTCGGATGCCACAGAATGGCGTGCAGCAATGCAGAGTAAGTATAACTCATTAATCGCGAATGAAGTTTGGAAGATCATAGATCGGGCTGTAGGGCAATATGTAATTAAATGCAAATGGGTATTTAAGTGTAAACGTGATGCTTCCGAAAACTTTACTAAGTACAAAGCGCGGTTAGTTGCCAGGGGGTCCAGCTGTGGTCCAGTCTCCGCTGTCGAGCGGCGGAAACCGCGCCAAGATGGTAGCTGCCTCAAAGGATATCGTCCGATATCCCCGTGCGTTTCGAATGGCTATAGTGCGCTGCAGGCTGCAATAAAGCAGTCTGTAGCGCCTAACACCCGCCAGTCTATCAGACCAGACGGGTGCTCCGTAGAGAGCCAGCGATCGCACTACCCCCGTAGAGGCGGCGAACGCCCTCCCGTGGTCCCCCGAGATTTGGCAGCAGTCTGTGCAGAGCACCCACCACCTTCTGAATCCGGGGGAAAGACCGTTTGAAGTGCTCCCCGAAATCCCAGCGACCGTCCAAGGTGAGGCCCAGGTACTTGAGGTACCGCCCCACCTGTTCGTCAACGTCACCCACGCGAATCGACAAGCTGGGTGGAGGTACCTATCTAGCCTAGCCTATCAAGCAATTTGAACTCACGCGAAATTACTGAATTTTATTACTTTTTTACTGAAAGCTGAAAATGGAAATGTAAGCGAAAGCAATGATAATTTCAGGCAGTTGATAGGGTCATTAATGTACTTAGCTGTATGCACTAGGCCTGATATCGCTTATGCTTGTAGCCAGTTAAGTCAATTTAATAACTGTAACGATAACAGTCATTGGCAAGCTGCTAAACGTGTTTTACGTTATTTAGCGGGGACAATTGATTATAGCTTACTGTTCGTAAGAAGTAATAAATTGAGTTTAGCTGCTGCAGCTGCTGCAGTTTAACTGATGCAGACTGGGCTAATGATGTAACTGATCGTAAGTCTTCAAGGCAGGGTCAGTGACTGACTCCAAATTCGAGACAAGTCAGCGCTGACCCGAGGAAAACCCAATGTAAATTGATTTGAAGTCAGTACAGTGACATGAAGTCAGCGCTGACTTGTATATTCGCACGCGCATATTTTGAGGTCAGTCGGCGCCCCCCGCCACCAGCGCCCTACCGCGCCAGTGGTAAACACCCCGTGTAAATGAACAAGTCAGCGCTTGGTCAGTCGCTAAAAATGACTCGTAAACTAAGCGAAGACGAAACCTTCAAATTGGTGCAATTATATGGAGAAAACTGCCTATGGGATATCAAATCTCAGAATTACCGCAACAAAGAAATGCGTGCAACAGCGTTGCGAAATATTGTTCAACAAATGCAAATCGAAGGACTCATCTACAGAAGTTAAAAATAAAATTAAAGCAATAAGGGCCACATATTATTTAGAGATCGATAAGATACAAAAGTCCTCAAGATCGGACGCAAGCGGAAACGTTTAGGTCCCAAAAGTAAAATGGTTTCAAGAACTCGAGGCCTTTATAAAAAATGTTACTGTAAAAAGGAAAACAGTAGTAAGTAATTATTGTAATCATTTGTTTATTTTTATACTAATATATGTAGGTACATAACTTCAATATCTACTGTACTAAGAGTTTGCCAACGCAGAATTTTTTACACTGGTATTGAATTGTCCAAAATTAAAAAATTCTGTCAAGCTGCCATGGCACATTGCCGGCAGTCATAAAGTAGTCCCTAAATAGGTCTCTTTTTTCTTTTGCAGTCATTGAATGGTTACCTCTTTGTTGATCTGAAATGCTTGGTAGTGGATTTATCTCCGATCTCCATGTACCTTCTATTATTTGTCCATCACTGTCCTCTCTGTCTACACAAGTAGGTGTTATGTAGGACCATGAACTCTTTTGCAACTAATTATGAAGCGCACAGGCTGCACAGACAATTGCGTCAACTGTATTGGTTGGAATTGCTTTTTCGAACACTCGAAATCTAGAAACTAGTATTCCAAAAGCATTTTCACTTATGCGCCTTGCACGAGACAATCTGTAGTTGAAGACTTTTTCGGCAGTACTGAGTTGCACACCTGGATATGGTTTCAGTAAATAACTCTTTAGTGGAAACGCTGCATCACCAACTATAACTCCATTTGTAGGAAACAGTCCATCTTCCAACAGATGATAAAGTGAAGAATTTTTGAAGACACCTCCATCAGAGGCGATGCCATTTGCTCCAACGTTTATATAGGAAAAACAATAGTCATGGTCAACAAGTGCTAACAAAACTACACTATTGTTTTTTTTATGATTAAAAAATAAACTTCCACTATTTGGCGGAGCTTTAATTGTAACATGTTTTCCGTCAATTGCCCTTATCATAACGGAAAATTCCACTGGGTTCTTCAAAGCCATCTTCAATAATGTTCCATTCTTCTTCTCATTCTGGGCAACAAAATTGGAGTCAATGTTGTGACTGGTGATGTTAAAGATGTCTTCAGAATTCCTGGAAAAGCCGATACAAACAAGCCTATAATTGCCGAGTTCACTACGACTCTTCAAAAAAACAGGATCATTAAATCAGTCAAGAACTTCAATATTGTGAACAAAACTAGCAAGCTAAATGCATCTCACCTTGGCCTTAGGGGCCATAGCTCCCCGGTTTTTGTAGTAGAGCACCTTACCAGCAAGGCAAATCGCCTTTACTACCTTGCTCGAGAGTTGTTGAGAGCTGGTCAGTTCAAATATTGCTGGACCTCGAATGGTAAGGTTTTCTTAAGAAAAATTGATGGTTCCCCTATAATTTGGGTCAAAAATGAGGAGCAGCTAGCAAATCTGAAACCTTTAAACTAATTAAGATTTTAGGAATAGTAGTCCATATTACTCTAATTGATATTACTTATTTTGCATGCATAAACTTATTCTATGATAATGATTCTTTTAATTATAAGGTGTTGATTATTTTAAACTCGAGTGTCAACTGTAACAAATACTATTTACCACAATGTCAGAACTTACAAATCTAAATGCTATGCCTACGGCACTAAATGTCTAATTTATTTATCTAATGAACCAGTTGAAACGATTGATTATGATAAACCCTGCCAACATATGACATATACAGACTCTGTTTCCAAGCCTACACACAACAATGGATAGCGAAATCCTCCAACAAGTAGATGACTTAAAAATCGCCGCTTCCGTTGAATGCTTGATTGCATTAAAATATTAGGTGACCAAAAAAAATATCTGAAAATAATTACGCAAAACATAAGAAGTATATATAAAAATCTGGACAATTTTATAATATTATTATCATCCTTGAATACAGAGTGCGATATAATCATTCTGACCGAATGCCATTTATTTAAAACTAAGCCTCTCCCATCACTACCTAATTATAACTCTTATGCCTCAACGAAATTCTCAAACAAAAATGATGGAATAGTTGTTTTTAATAAACCCACTTTGTCCTGTGTGATTTCCGAACCATCTTTTGACGAAGCTACCTGTCTTCTAATCAAAGTTGCTGATCATACAGTAATAGTCGCTATTTACAGGTCTCCTTCTTACCGTACCATAGACAAATTTATAAACTCCCTTGAGCTTGTCCTTAAACCACTTAACCTCTTTAAAAATTATATTATCATGGGCGACATAAACATAGATATTAAACAAAATAACAGTGAACCTATGAGCTCAGATTACTTAAATTTAACTGCCGAATATGGATACTTACCTGCCAATATATTTCCTACGCGCTTCGGCAATTGTTTGGATCATGCTTTCGTTAAAACAAAAAAAAAACAGTCCTCTCATTTGTCCTACAATCTGCAATCACTGACCATCTACCAGTACTACTATGCCTAAGTTTAGGCCCCGAAAACACCAAGAAAATCCTGCCTGATACTAGAATTAATTATGATGCAGCTGTTAATTTCATTCTAGAAAGTTCAACACTAAAAGAAGTGCTTCAAATGAGCGATACTAACAAAGCAGCTAATTCTCTTGTAAAAGCCCTTATGAAAGCTATTAACCTTCACACAATACAGAGACCAATTCCCTGCAGACAACGCAACTCTAAGCCTTGGATAACCCCAGATTTGCTAAGATGCATACGTCACAGAGACAACATGCATGCGAAGGTAAATAAATGCCCATGTAATATTATCCTAGCTAAGAGCTACCGCAGATATCGTAACTTTTGCAACGGTTTAATAAAAAAACAAAAAATTGCGTACGAACGCGCTGAACTTGAAAAAGCTACAGGGAATCCGAAACAAACATGGAAAGTGATCAAGCAAATCACCAACATAGCACAAAACAAAACACCACCAACCGAACTATTGCTATCTAATTCAAATTCGCAAACAGCAATTAACAACATTAACTCATTCTTCTCAAATGTTGGCAAAACTCTGGCTGAACGTATCGCAAACATTGCTGAAATCACCAATATTTGTAGTGAGATTAAAACTCAGTTTCATAGTAATTCATTTGTTTTGCTTGAGGTTGACCAAAATGAAGTTGAACGCACTATCCTGAGTCTTAAAAATGACAGTGCTTCTGGTTGGGACGGAATCTCATCAAGACTACTGAAGCTGGCTAAGGATGCTATCGTCCCTCCATTGACACACATCATAAACCTGAGCTTTGAGCATGGTGTTTTCCCCGAGGCATTTAAAAAATCCATTATTCTCCCTGTTCACAAGGGTGGATCAAAAGACAGTGTCAACAACTACAGACCAATATCAATTCTTCCTGCATTGTCCAAAGTAATAGAAAATTTGCTCAACAAGAGACTTATGAACTACCTTGAAAGCCAAAACCTACTCGCCAACTCCCAATACGGTTTTAGGGCAAAAAAATCTACGGAAATGGCGGTTTCAGGTCTTATCGACTTTATTGTTGAGCATGTGGACAAACGCAAAAAATGCGTTGCATTGTTTTTGGACCTGGCAAAGACTTTTGACACTGTCTCGATACCCATTCTCGCGAAAAAGCTAGAGAATGTTGGTATTAGAGGAATTCCACTAGATCTGATTAAAAGCTACCTATCTGATAGAACCCAGTGGGTCTCTATCGACAAAAGAGAAAGCGAAGACGAAGCAGTAGTCTACGGCGTTCCTCAAGGAAGCATCTTAGGCCCGACTCTGTTTTTAATATTCATCAATTAACTGTGTCTATTCACCCCCCCTAATGGTCACATCTTCACATTCGCCGATGACATAGCTCTGGTTTTTGAGGGAGAATCTTGGAAGCAAGTACAGAGCTCTGCTGAATATAGTCTCCATAGCGTTATCTCTTGGCTCCGCAAAAACCTTTTAACACTTAACTTTGATAAAACGAAATATATTGCTTTTTCCATACAAAAAAATAAAACACCATCTCTTAAAATCCAGGCTCATACCTGCATTAAACCCAGCAATACTTTAAATGTTTGTAATTGTCTGTATTTGGAGCAAGTGTCTACATGTAGGTATCTAGGAGTCACTTTGGATAGTCAGTTAAGTTGGATACCTCAGATTAATTCTGTTACCTCACGGACCCGTAAACTTATCTGGATCTTCAAAAACTTACGACATGTTGCGGATTTCCAATTATTAAAAACTGTGTATTACGCTCTTGCCCAGTCAATCCTAAGCTATTGTGTGTCTGTATGGCGTGAAGCATACAAGACCCATCTTATAAAAGCCGAAAGAGCACAACGTTCGGTTTTAAAAGTCATGAGTTTTAAACCCTTTCGCTACAGAACCACTTCCCTCTACCGTGAGTGCAAACTCCTATCCATCCGAAAACTATTCATCCTTCAGTCCACACTTCTTTGCCACCGAACACTTAATTATGACCCTATGTTCGTCCAATCAGTAATAAAAAACCAATAATTATAAAAATATACTAATTAGGTTAAGTTATGATTGTACACTGATTACTCATGTTTGTTATTCTCTCAATAAACTTCATAAACTTCACTTCAAACTTCTGGGATCTGTAGGTAAAACCAACAAAACCTGCATTATAATCCAAAAATTACACTTTATTAAAAGTACACTTATTGTCATCTTTGACATCACGGTCATACAGTTAACATTGTGCAAGTGTAGCTCCTCATATTTTATTCGTACAATACCTATAAATTCGAGTTAATTTCACTGGTTCTTACATTTTCATCACCGATGATAGTTCGGAAATAAAGGGATATAAAGAGTTTCTAGAAATAAGTGCAGATTAGTGAATAAAAACAGAATTATTATCAATCGTAACTTCTCAAATTAACAAGTGCGGGTATCGCGTTTTTGTTGTGAGCGTGCTTAGCGAAAGGAATTTCGAGCCTTAAGTGCACCACGCAAGGCATACTACCGCCTGCGCATCGAGTGGAGTTCCATTACCGGTTAACTTGACGTCGCCGCACATAGATCACCGATACAGACTGGACGAAAAGCGTAGCAGTGTTACGACTGCCTCAGAGAAGATCTTGTAAGATAAAAAAAAAAATTTTTTTTTTTTGGTCTTGTAATTTTCTACTTACTATGAAGTGTGCTGGTTGTCTTAAGGCTACCAAGGAGGTAAACGCTCTCCAATGTTCTGGTTCTTGTAAAAAAAGTTTCTGCTCAATATGCATAAACATAAACATATTGACGATTACTGCTGAACGAAAATCGACCTGGAGGTGTCCTGAGTATTCAGCATCTCAGAAAAAAGGAGATAATTCTCTCACTCATGTGAGATCAGGCTCTGAAACCCAGAATGTGACTATGCGTAAAAAGTCTGAAACGGTCTCGGAACAAACAGGACTTGAACTCTACGATTTAACATTGGAGTTACGTCAACTCACTAAGCAGTTTGCTTCACTGAGCACTAACCTAGAAGAATTCACAGAATCACTCACTCATTGTCACGGACGCATGGATGACCTTGTGGGAACACTGAGAGCAACTGATGCACGTCTAAAGCGCCTGGAGCAGAAAGACCAAGAAGTTGTTATTCTTAAGGAAACCATATCTGGGCTCCAAAATGAACTGAATCAGCAGGCTCAGATCATGCTGAAAAATGAAATTGAGATAGCCGGCATCCCGGAGATTGCAAGCGAGAATTTACAGCACACGGTTATCATTGCAGCCAAAAAGCTAGGTGTGGACCTGGGAGACGGAGATTTGAACTTTGTTTCACGTGTCGGCATCCGTCCCTCGCAACCTAACTCTGCCACTCTGCCTTTTAAAATGCCGCGGCCTGTTGTCGTGCGTCTACTGCGCCGCTCTAAGTGAGAACAGATCCTGAGAGCTTCCAAGTCACGCATTAACATCCTAAGCACTGATTTGGAATTGGCTGGATCACCCACTAAAATCTTCTTCAATGAGCGGCTTAGCAAAACCGGCTTTTGTTTCGTGAAGCAAGAACTCGTGCGAAGAATCAAGGCTTTCAGTTTTGCTGGTGCAGTCAGGGTTCAATCTACGTCAGGCAGAGGGAAGGCAGGCCGTCACAGGCCATACGATCGTCCGGTGACCTTGATCTTGTATTGCCTATTGGTGCGGGGTCGGTGGCATCTACCGCTGTTAAAGAGTAGCTGGTTTTTGTACTCGCTCTATTGTTCTCTAATTAGTTTGTATATTTTTTCATTGACAATTCTTAGTATGGTAGTATATTGTTGTAAAATTTTATGCATAACTCCCACATATATATTTATACACATAGAGTTTATTATCTATTTTATAATTAATACAAATAGTATATCTTATATATATTATTATATCCACTATTACTTCATCTCAAGTCGAAATATTATCATAAGTGTATCTCAGTATCGATCAGTAAATTCTGAAGCCGTGGCTCACCTAATACCAAAATTAAATGTCGTAAGTATGAAAGTTAGCTTAAAACATAACATACGCCTCCGTGAACGGTTAGCTTTGGTTAGGATAATAATTATTAAAAATGTTGTTTTCCAATGACATCAGTAATGACCTAGAGTCTTTAAAAATTCATTGTCAAACGTTGAGTGAGATCGAGATGTGTAGAACATTCTTAACACCAGAACATAATTTTAGGATCCTTGCCCTTAACATTAGAAGCATATCCAAAAACTTTAATACCTTCCTTGTATATTTTGCACGTCTTAATCTACCGATTGACGTAATTATTCTATCGGAATGTTGGTTACACAGTGGTTCCACCATTCCGTCCATCTCAGGCTATAGTCATTACCATTCAACTCAACATAAAAACCAAAACAGCGGTGTTGTGGTCTTTGTAAGGAATATATGGAGCGCTTTGGTGTCCGAACCAAGCATAGCTGATGTTGATTGCCTATTTGTGCACATCCCTGGCATGATCTCTGTCCTTGCGATCTATCGTTCGCCGTCAGTTAGAAGTACTGATGTATTTTTGTCATAATTGGAATCTTTTTATTCTTACTATGCTCCACGTAGTCTACCCTTTGTAATTGCAGGAGACATTAATGTTAACATTATGGATAACTCGTCCAGCATGGAATATCAATGTTTCATGGCAGAGAATGGACTAATGCCTGCTATTAGGCAACCAACCAGGGCATCAGCATGTCTTGATCACATTTACGTAGGTAATGTAAATATTAGCTCAACTTTAGGTATTGTATGTCAATCAGATATAACTGACCTCTATCTGGTATTGTCAGGAATTAATGTGGAAAAGCCTAAGTGTAAACGTTCTAGTCGAGTAATACTACTCAGAAACTATGAGGCTATTATGAGTGATCTCCTTCTTATAAACTGGAACACTGTTTACGCCTGTAGCGATGTTGACACTGCCACGGAAGAATTTACCAAACAACTGACAGATATTGTCAATAAGCATACGACCAAAGTGAGGGTAAGCCGATCTAAGCACACCCTGAAGCCCTGGATAACTCTAGGGCTTATGCGCTGCATGCACCATCGTGACCGACTTCATCTACAGGCAAGAAGACACCCGCAAAATGAAGCTCTAAGAATAACATACTGTCGTTATCAAAATTTTTTTGTCACTTTACTGCGTACGCTCAAATCAGATTATGAAGCGAATGACTTGAAAATTAACTTAAATAACCCTAAAAACTTATGGCAATCAGTTAAAAACATTTGCAATCTCACAAAAGAAAAAAAAGAGCCAATTGAACTTCTTTCACTCCCAGGATCTCTTGACGCGCTTCACTCCGTTAATGCATGCAATAGCCACTTTACTACAGTTGGGCAGAAGTTGGCTGGTACAATTTTGTCGAGCATTGACATGAACGAGAGCGACCTCGCGAAGACCGTCAGACTTGGGCATTCTTCAGCCAATTCTTTCTTTCTACACCCCACCGATACTTCGGAGGTGAAGAAACTAATTGAAGGTTTAAATAACGCCAAGTCTCCAGGTGCTGACGGTTTAGGTAACTGTCTGTTAAAACACATTAAGGACGCCATTGCTGAGCCATTGGCATTCATATTTAATCTGAGTTTGGCTAGTGGATGCTTCCCTCATCAATGGAAAATTGCCTCAGTTTGTCCAGTTCATAAGGGTGGTCCTAAGGACTCTATAGACAACTATAGGCCAATCTCTCTTCTTGGAGCTTTCTCTAAGTTATTAGAAAAGACGGTCAATCAGCGTCTTACTGTGTTTCTCGAGTCCTACAATCTCATCTCAAATAGACAGTACGGGTTTCGAAAGGGTAGGTGCACGGAAGATGCAGTGTCTCTATTAACAACGCAGTATCAGCTCGTTTAGATGTGGGTCATTTTTCCTTGGGCGTTTTCTTAGATTTGGCAAAAGCCTTTGACACTGTCTCCGTTTCCATACTGTTGAAAAAGCTAGACAGTCTTGGTATTAGAGGTATTGCCTTAGCCTGGTTTGAAAGTTATCTAACGGAACGGAGACAGTGTGTAAAGATTGCCGATACCATCAGTGAGCCTAAAACAATCCATTACGGGGTACCACAAGGGAGTATTCTAGGCCCTACTCTCTTCAATATGTACAACGACATTCATGAGCTCCCAATAGCTAATGCCGAAATCGTTTGTTACGCAGATGACACTGCAGTAGTCTTTCATGAATCTTCTTGGCAAAAAGTTTCATATGCGGCAGAAGCAGGTATGGTGAAGATTAATAAATGGCTTCAACAAAACCTTCTCACTCTAAATACAAAAAAGACAGTTTATGTATGTTTTCATAAGACATCAGCTTCTGCACCTCCAATGACAACAGAAATTAAAATTCACGGTGTAACCTGCTCCGGTCTCACTTCATACTGTGGCTGTAGCACTCTGCCTACAACCAAAGTTGTGAAATACTTGCGAGTACTAATTGACGAAAATCTAACGTTCAAGCCTCATTTGGAAGCTCTTGCGTCAACGAAAATCTGGGTACGAAAAATTACTCATATTATGCGAAATCTGAGAGATGTTGCATGTGGGCAATTAATTAAATCTATATATTTTGCCCTGTGCCAATCACTTCTACTTTACTGTGTCACTTGCTGGGGTAGTGCCGCTAAAACGCATTTGCTTCAATTAGAAAGAGCTCAACGTGCCGTTTTGAAAGTGATGTACAAAAAGCCATACAGATACCCCACAATCGAATTATATAAGGACAGTAACGTTCTAAATGTACGACAGCTTTTTATCTCCAAAATCTCAATTTCTGTCCACAAATCCTTACTGACATCTGCAGATTACGAAGCACTAATTAAAAAAAGAAACTATAAAATAACTACTCCTCTCTGCGAAACTTCCTTTGCACAGCGTTTTGGCCAATATATACGAGCGCATGTGTATAACATTGTTTTAAAACATTGCAACATAAAAAATAAACGTGTCTATGATTGCAAACGTGTAATAAATAAGTGGTTATCATCTCTTTCTTATGATACTACTGAAGATATGTTAAAAACAATAATTTGAGCCAATTAAAATACCTATACCCTACCAACAAACATGTACCCTTATGTGTTTCCTACACTATTATTTATTATATCTATGAAATCTTAGAAATGATTGTATATATTAATTTTATTATTAAATATATATTATATTTATGTAACAATGTTTTTACTTTCTTATATTCTTTTTGGCGCACCTTTCTAAAATAAAATATAGCTTTGTATAACATATGTATGTACATCGCATGACCGTGATCTCTAGATTGATATAGTTTAACCTGCTGCTTACAGGTCTTCACGATACAGGCTTGCCTAGTGTGAAGACCGCTGGATAGTTTATAAGCATCTACCTTAGCATTGAGCAAATATTATTTATCGTCAAAGCTAAACCTGTAAATTTTAAATTTGTTATTATGCTATTAATATTTTTTTTTCATTTTTTTCATTTTCATTGTCATTAACAGGATAACTCGGGAACTAGCAACAATGACGCTGATTTTGCTGATGCTGAGGGTGCGGATGGGCGTACTGAAAATGTATCAAGATCTATTGAAAATAATGAGAATTCCACTATTTCACCAACTCCAGCCGATCATACGCCAGCTCCAAATTCTGTGACAGAAGCTCCCAATCAATTTGATAGACCACGCTCAAAACGCTCTAAACTGTCCCAGATGGCCGCCATAATAAAGGACATGAAATGTGTGTCAAACGATATAAATATGTCGCCATCTGTGGAAGAGATTGACTTAGAAATTTTTGGTAAACATGTGGCGGCTCAGCTGAAAAAACTAACTGAGGAACAATCTGTTATTGTACAAGTAGAAATCCAAAACATATTATCTAAATGTAGACTGGTTGACATACAAAATAAGAGAAACATAAATATTTATCCAAATGCATACTTTTCTACTAGTCACCCATCACCTCAATCGCAATACCGTTCAACTCCTATTCCAGCAACTACGACAAGCAGCAACAGTAGCTTGGGCTTTTACCCCCCGGAGTCTAATCAAATAACTCCCTCAAGCCGCAGCTCCTTTGGATTTTACCCTCCGGAGTCCAACCAAATAATTACCTCAGGCCACAGCTCCAACACAAGCAACCACTCTTCAGGATTTCATACTCCGCAGAAAACTTTGATGGGCCCTATACCTACAAATGTAGACCCCAATCAAGTAAATATAACTGAAGCAAATAACAGAACCATGATGATCGATGAAGCTGGAAATGACATCAACACTATAATTATGCGTGCTTATACCTGAACCTTCAGTTGAACCTGAAGATTGGAGTTTATGTTCACCACGCTTATGTCGTAGTGGTCACCCATCCTCATACCCGCAGGAATGTAGCACAGCCACATCTTATATACGCTTCTCTCTGTACATAGTGCTCTGTTCCATAGGCAAGTGCTAACATATGCTCGCCGGAGAATCAGTGCTGGATCTGGAGATATCTCAGTCCCACTACTACAAGTGAAGTGATTGACATATGTACTATTTTAAGAAGGTGCTGTGGTGTAGGATCGAAGGAGGCATTTTAAAATGTATCACATAACAGAGTTCGATGAAGTCCATTGTACCTGTGTGAAATGTCAGCAGAGCCAGCGAAACTTAGTAGAGACTACCTAATACTAATTTTAACTAATAATGTTCAGTAGGTACATCAGTCGAGTACCTACCTAATTAACGTGATCAGGTTTGTCATTAATAGCGCATCCTACTTAGCTAGAGCCCTAAATAGATCGGGCTTCTTTTTTTTCAGTAAGACATCATTGACTGACATTGATCATTGACATTGATCGACTGACTGGCATCCCGAGGCTTTAATTCTTGCACCAATTGTATTTTGTGGGGGTGATAAAAATAATATTATACGGTAATGTCAATCTATGCTAGGTTAGAAACTTATTCTAGACTTCCTAGCCCACACTTCAAACATTCTCTTACACTCGTGCATCAAGTCATCCCACTCCCGAATAGATCACAGTGTGGAGCCCCGGTGAGGACGGATTCGAGCAGAGAGAGCGCGCGCTCCACGGGCACGGAGAGTGCGTCCCGAGGCGCACGCTAGGGTCCGCGGGGCACGCGCTCGCAGGTAACTCTGCGTGTGGACATTTGGTACAGACAATCTCAGAAACACTCTGACAAGTGCTACGCAGTCTATTTTGCCTTTCAATATGTCAAGAGTGAATTTAGCTAGTGCGAGAGACCTTCTGATCTCCAGTGACTCTTAACCTAGTTGTCCCTGGATAAAGAGAGTTGGGTACATATAGGGGAAAAATACATATGACTTTTTATATAGGTTACGCAGGAACTTTTTTTGAATTCTCTCTAGCATAATAATGTATGTATCTTCGTGTGGGCTCCATACCACCGTATTTGTTTCGAGGATATTTCGAACTAGGGCCGCGTAAAGCGTCCGGGTCGCGAAAGACAGCGGCGCGGCATTCCGGAGCACGAAGCCCAACCTGCGGTTACCCGCGTCCGTCACGCGCTGTGTGTGCTCGCGGAGCGTCATCTCGGGATCAAACCATACGCCGAGGTCGCGCACTCTCTGAACGCGTGGTACGGGCGCATCTCCTACCCGGTATACATGCTTGCGCGGGTTGCGGCCGCGCGTAAACGTTATCATTTAACATTTGCATATATTAAAGTGCATCCGGTTGGCACACTCCACTCATGGACCGCGTCCACATCACGCTGAAGTGCATCATGGTCTTCCGGTGCTTTACACGCCTTCACCAGCTTGACGTCATCGACAAAAATCAGCACTGTTGACTCTCGCACTATCTCAGGAAGATCGTTTATCAGGAGCACAAACAGAAACGGTCCTAAATTTGATCCCTGACTAATTCCTGACCGTGTATTGTAGTACTCCGATAAATGAGTTCCGTATTTGACATACTGCTGCCTATCCGATAGGTAGTTGGCAAAAAGTTTTAAGAGTACTGGAGTGAAACCCATCAAGCCCAGCTTTAGTAACAGTGTATCATTGTCTTTTTGAAAGTCTAGGTAGATGACATCTACCTGGATTCCACGATCCATCTCCGATGAAACAAGGTCCACCATTGTCACTAGGTTGGTAGCTACTGAGCGCCGCAGCATGAAAGCCTGTTGTGCATCCGTTATATAGGGGCAGCACTGAGGAAGCAGACACTTGTGGAGAGCTGTTTCGAGCACCTAGGCTAAAACAGACAGTATTGCCACCGGGCGGTAACTTTCGACCTTTGATTTAGGTCCCGATTTAGGTATGGGTGTTACCCTAGATTTTTTCCATATAGGTAGATGGATAATGGCCGGTGGCAAGCGTGAGATTAAAAATATAGGTTAGCGGTGCTACTATTTCGTCAATACAACCTTTAATGACGTAAGCCGGTACTACGTCGGGTCCGGGTGATGTGCACGGTTTCAACCTCTTTACCGCCGCACGCACGTCGGCTTCTCGGAACACTTGTAGGTGTACGTGGCGGCAGTCGGCGGGCGGCGCGGCAGAAGCGGCTGCGGGGTCAAGTGTAGGCCTGTCTGGTAAAAACACGGAACTGAAGTGCTCAGCGAACGCCGCCGCCGCGCCGCTCCCCGAGTGCTCCACATTCCCAAGCGTCACCTTCGATTCCCGTCCTCCCGTATTGCGAAGACTGTTTACATACTGCCAGAACTCTTTTGGATTTCCACATAAATCTGTCGCGAGTTATGTAATCTAACAGATAACGGGGTCGGGCATCATCCTAAACAAAACCGGCGAAACAAAAGAATCAGGGCATCAACCCGGTTAACCCGGCGCGGCGAATCAAAAATTATATATTATAGGTATCGTAAATTTCAAACGATCTTAATTTGTCTGAATACGTGTAACATTTATATAAACGTCTGTTTAAAAAAAAGTTTAATCGGTATTTTGTTTTGTTCCTATACTAAATTGATTTTCCGCAGTTAAATTATAGGTAGGTACACCAAATTACATGGCGTCCATAACGAGATAAAACAAGTTTATTACACGTCAAGTTTAGTTCTAATTCAGACTTTGATGCAAACAAACTATGATCGTTCGTATTTTACCATATTTTATATATTAGACCGATGAAACAAGAGAATCTAGGCTATTAAATGAAAAACATGTTCATATTATAAAAATATTTAATAAGTACCTACTGCTAAGCTAGTTAATTAAGGTAAAGACAATAAGCCCACTTAAGCAATGCATTATTTTCAAGGCTAAATTGTATACCACTATATACTAGATATACCTAGATACATTGTGGTATTGAGGTAGGAACTTAATTTATCATAACGTAACATTATGTCCCACTCAACCTTCTTTATTAACTCTAGATAGAGCATTGGAATAGAAATAAGAGATGGACAGACATGACTTATTTGGTTATTCCGGTATTCCTTTTCTTCTTAACTCTTTGCCTTTGTACCATACCTACATTGTTGTGTACTCAGGCTTAGACCGTCTTCAACTTAACGGGTCTGATTCTGTCTTCACTACAATGTCTTCAGACTTCATCTTCTTCGGCCTTCCCATTTTAGGAGTTTGAAATGCAGAGTTACCTTTTGCATCCACATCATTTAATAAAGATTGCAAAAATTTTCTTGATATACCAGTGGCTTTCACAACGCGATCTTGAACTTTATTGAAGTAACCATTTTCTTTTCTTTTGAACTCATTGGCTTCTGTTATAAAATAACGATAGACATTGTATACTATTTCACGGGCTTGACCATCTACAGGCTTCCCTCTTTTAAAGTTGGAACCCTTTCTGAAATCAAATTCATTTAAAGTTATTTCAAGAAGCAATTTATCTGTTCTACAAACTTATACCATGCCAACTTCAGACCGAAGATATAATCGGTCTGAGGTGCCAACTTGCTAACGTCCAAATAGGAGCTTGTTACATTTTGTAACAGACACGTTTGTTTCGTATTACCGGTATAACTTCGGTTCCATCCACCACTCGGCTTGTGGCACTCTAAAATGACCCGTATTTATATACGACGAGAATCGCTACTCTATACATGTCATATTATTTTATTGTAAATAATTATGTAAAATAGAAATAATCATGATCATGTTATCTTAGATAACACGATCACGATGATTTATTGTTTGTGCCTTGTTTAATTTTTTTACTTAAACAATGTTTTTAATTTGACTATGATTTTGTTATACTTAACTTACATTATGACATTTATTTGTATAATTGGGACTAACTACACTATTGCATTAGGTGTTTCCTGTAGTAATAGTTGCATGTGAAATAAACATAATAATAATAATAATAATACTTATCTATCTACTTACATAATTTTTTTTAGTTTTTTGTGTATGACTACTGTTTTTAACAACATTAAATAGATGGACAAATATTTAGCACTATTCCGCCAATCTATTCCCTTTGAGTTAGAGAAATTCGATACGTGTTTCGCATCTCCACGAGGCATCCTCAGGAACACTTGACTCACTCTGCACCCTGACGACTCTAACTCTAACTCATAGGAAATATATTCGCGGAATAGCACTAAATATTTGTACATCTATTTGATGTTATGTAATGGATTTCCGCAAAGTCACGCCTGAATCGATTATATACTGTTTTAAAATTTTTGTTTGAATAAATTGTTCACAAGCTTCTGTGCTTCACTAAGTTGTTGTTTCCAAGTTCAGAAATAATTAGGCATTGGCCTGCCTAACAACTCCATCACTTGAATTGGCTACTGGCTCATATAAAACTCGTTTTTTTATCTGTTGTGCAATTAAACCAACCCATTATAATCATTTTATATAACATTTTTTGGGCACTTTGCATTGTGCACCAATTTTGTTTGTTCTATATTACTTTTATATAACAGTTATTACTTTTCTCCAATCAGCCTATAGGTTCCCAATTCCCATAGAATGCCATATAAAATACACCTTTTAGATAGAAGATGGACTTCTGGTGAAGTATTGCCTGCATCAGCAGAAGGAGAATCCGTAACAGATGGAGAATCAGAAGCAGAAGCCTCAGGGCTTGGATTGTTAAGGGGTGACCTCGCGCTGCAACAAATTAAATGGTAACATCATAGTAACAAACTTCAACCTTTAATGATATTGCTGGAACAATTTAACTTTCTTATGTAGTTATAATAATTAATAATTCATTTATTAATTCAGACACATTATAAGTCCATTTGGTGTTAGTAGGTATGTAAGTCTTATTTCTAGGTTAGTGTAACGTATTAAAATAGAAACGAAAAATAACGGTAAGTTGAATGTCTATGATCTTTTATTCGCACTCCAGTCCAACAACTAGACTAAAACACAAATGAAAGATTTCATGATAAGCAGATCATATCTGTCCGGTATGACCTGCAGAATGCTATTGGTTATGTGAAATAATAAAAGTTGTAGGTTCGGTTTGTTTTGACCAACATATCATATCAAAAATTCTTACATTAATAGATAGAGTTAGATAGTAATAATCTATTATTTTTAAATTAAACTAGCTGCTGCCTGTGGCTTAGCATGCTTAGTATAACCATAAAAAGTAGCCTATATCCTTAAGATACAATCTATTTCCTTACCGAGACTTGGCAGTTTAGTTGGGAATAGGTACTAAACATACAGACAACCATTATGAATATGAATATGAATATTATCTGGATATGAAGAGCACTTTAATTCTTGCGATGCTATTTCAAAATCTAGTAAAAAAGAAAGGGAATCTAGAAATTGGTTATAGAGGTTGCTGCAATTAGGCTGTTGGTCAGTGGACTATAATATTTAATATAATAGATTCATATAATTCATATAATAGAACCCTACCATTTTCGTTTTGGTTCTGAAGAGTCCGGCAGAATGTACCAGGTTTGCTCTTCGGAGTGCTTTCTGTCCATATTTTAGTAGGCAGAATATATACTGTTGTTTTGAATCACAGGAGACTGTATACTCTTATTAATTTGTCTTGGCATCTTAATAGTATACAAGCATAATTCTTGGTCATCACTCCGAGAACTAATAAAAATAAATAATTAGGTACAAAGGTAGTATAAGTTTCATCATTATTTATTGATAGGTACCTAATGATTATTTATTGACCCAAAAAGTATGTACCTAAATATACTTTTTGGATTAACATTAGGTATCAATAAGTAATGAAGAAACTTAAGTAGATAGCAAATGTGAAAGTTTGTATGAATGTTTACATGTTTTGTTTATTTCTGAATCAAATAAACGTGCCTTTTATGTTGTTATACTCAATACGGAAACTAACCACTTAACTAAATTCGTTTGTCGATACGGGGACATACAGGATGAACATACTGGAATATACCCTCAACTTTAGCTTACTGAGCCTTCATAGGCTCATTCTTATGCTACAATCATTGATTTCTCAACTCAAGTTGAGAAATCAATGATTTTAATGCATCGATTTTCTTATTCTAACTTGTAAATTATTAAATTAAAAACTTTACTTCTTTTCATAGAAAAAAGTCTATTATCAATGTACAATGCTGTCTGCTGTCTTATTTTTGCACTAAGATTAATGCTAATTAAATAAAGCAAAATTGAATTTATTTTATCTTGCTCTTGCTTTCTTTTCTTTTTCATTATTTTTATTTATGCATTCTTCTTCGTCTCTTCCATTCCGGCATTTGTCTGTTTGCATCATCATAATGTTATGCCAGTGTCAAGTCAAATGATGCAACTAAACTAAAATAATATTAACCCTTCATAACTCAATGACGTAAAAATAAAAAAAAGAGTATAGTTATCGGTAGTGTTTATTGAACAAAAAAACACGTATTTTTAAATTTTTTGAAAAAACAATTTGGGGCCTATTAAATTACTAAATAAGGGAGTGTGACAGATATGTTACATTGTATCATAGCGTTCATCTAAGATGTATGGAACTCCTTGAAGCAGTTGTTTTGCTTGTAGAATAAAGCCACGCCACATTTTTCACAAATCTTTTGTGATACGCCAGCACAGTTAGCATATTTACATCTGATCCTCTTTTCTGCCCATATAGGCCAATGCCTAACTTGGTCGTGCCGCACAGCTACTTGAGGGACACACTGAGCTGGTCCTTTATGTTTTTTGTCTTGAAGTTCTGGTTCAATGCTTCGCCGTTTTTGGTTAGCTTTGATCCCCATCTTGCACAACACCGTTGCAATCTCCTGACGAAAGACAGCTCACGCTAGCTGTGGGTCTTGTAGGTTCTTGATCTTGCGTACTTGATCTTGCGTTTTGTATAAAAGCCAGGCATTATACACATCGCAAGATCTAAAAAATGGTATAACATACGCACTTGTCATCTCTTGCTTCGCAGTTTTATTTTGTAACAGATTACGAGACCCATCATACGAGTACTATCGATCACATCGACACCACCTATATGGCGGTTATATTCGCCCACGATGTGAGGTCGGTCGACGTTCACATATCTCTTATTTGGTTTGTCAAATCTAAAGACCTGTGCTTTCGACAGCTCTCCCAAAAAACATAAGACTAGTGTAACAAGACAAGAGGTGTTCCTATGCAACCATGCCAATGCTTCGTAACCCTTGGGAGATGGACCAACGACGTGATGCCCAATGAACTGCTGAATATCTGTCTCGGTAACTCGAAACGTCTTACAGGGACTATGTAAAGATTTGTTTGGGTGGCAATATTCTAAATAAATTCTTTAGGAATAAGTTTCAAAAAGAATTGAATCGGAGTTTCGAGATCTAAAACCTCAGGCGGCAATGTTTCATCACCTGTAAAACGAAGCTGTTGCTCATTCAGCTCTAGATTTTTCTTCCTCCAGCGCACATTTAATTTCATTTTGAATTGACGACGTACTGAAGGTCCTGGCTGTGGAGAAGCTGAAGCGGTAGGTAGGGGTTCACAAGGACTACCATCTTCTCCAGTTCTTCACTAATTTTGTCGTTATGGATGTCCTCAACTTCATCAGCCATTTTGTTATCAAATGGTACGTCCAATTCCGGAATATATTCTGGGTCCGCCACGCAGTCATCATCATCCTCAAACCAATCATCGCTAACCTCGTAAACATGGAGATATAACGCTATTTCACCTTCTCCCAACATTCTAGAAGCCATTCTGTGAAGAAACCAATCATAGGACAATGTACTACACTATACGACCATTATCACGCAATGTAACAGATATGGTACAAACAGTAATTCGCTAATGATATCACTAATTACTAAAATGCATGCGTTACCAACAATAAAATAGTCAAAATCATAAACATACCTGGTAGATTTTCAGTTCAAACATATGCTTCCTGTCACTCTTATATGTTTTTCGATTTTTGAAAACGTAAAGTATCGACGAGCAATTCAATTTGACGACAAGTGAATTTCAAACTAATGTTGATACCAATAAGGCCATCTAGTTCGCATGAACTGCATTAAAATGCATAAAATGGTTTGTAGCCGTCCTGATTCATTGATAAAGAAAGGAAAAAAATTGACAGAATCGGATTGTGTGAGGACAAAATGGTTTGTTACAGGACTGTCACATGGTGATATAAAGGGAGGAACTATGTAGAGACTCTGTGAGTTGTAGACCGATTCTTCATTTGTCATTTCAATAAATAAATAATTGATAATTATTATGTAATAATTATTTTCTTAAGTTTTCCACCCCCTATATCTTCGCCATTTTGAAAAATTTCCAAAAACTGAATCGACCAAAAAAATCTTTATAAGTAGTTATAGAACCTGCTCACAACATTTGACTAGAATCGGTAGAGAAATGTGACATGCAACGAGTAAAAAGATTAAATTTTCAAGCAGAGCTATGTTATTTCATAAAATGACAAACGAAAAATCTTATGATTCCCAAGATGCAAGCTGTAAACGACGACGTCAACGAGACTGATGCCACTTACGTCAAAAGTTTGAAAGAGAACTGCTAATGTCAAATCATATCTAAACAATCAGGTCAGGCCAGCCAGTAGGGATGTCCACTTAGAAAATACATCGATGTTTTTTTTCGATGCAATACATCGAGGCTATGCATCGATATTTTCCGATGGATCGGTTAGAAACATCGATGTTTTTCAACATCGAGTACTTTTTGCAACATAGCATCACAAAGCAGTAAAAGTCCACGTTACGAATGAAGTCCTGCAGATGACGTGGCGCTGCAGTCCAGTTTCAGTTCCAGTTTTCAGTACTAAGCGTATGAAAAATAGTTTGTACAAAAAATGGCATTACAATTTTTTTTTTACGGTGAATATTCGAAAGTATGGTTAAGCATGAGTGAACATGAGTTGACAATTTAGATCTTAACTTTTCCTCGGGACTTGTTTGGTGGCGCAGACTTCTAGTCAGCACTCTGACACTGCATTACAAACAAACCACAATTTTGAATTATCTATTACTTCTTCAACAACACTTTTTTTGTCCGCAAGCCTGTTGTGTGTTAAGGGATGTTTAAAGAAGACATGTATGTAACCAAGAAAAAAGACGATATTATATTTATACATTTACTAAAAAAATGGCAATATACTTTGTTTTATTTAAAAAAAGTACAAGCAATATGCAGATCTTAAATTTTCGCGCTTAATGTTAATTAAAAATAATTAAAAAAAGTTAACTGAAATTAAACAACTTCTACCACTGGTCCTGCGAAGGTGTTTAATATTGTAAAACCAACTTACTTACACGGAAACGATGAGATGATGCTCTAATGAGTATAATACATCAAACTCCAATCCTATTTCTTTTCGTAAAGTTTGCACATTCACGATTCATCACAGATAATTGCGCATTCAGTGTTGCATGTCAATTTCTAGATTCCTCCTAAGGTGGTTCGATTCACACTGAGCGTGATTTTTTGAAGTAAAAACTTTCTTTAGCATCTCGTTGTGATTTGAAAGTTGATGAATCGAAAAAGCGACTGTAAAAAGAGCTACACACAAATTCATAAGATTTAACGTGGGAGAAAATGAGATAGGAAGCATTATACAGTGTTTCTTTTATTCATTACCTTGAAGCCAACATTTTTTAAGGTTTCACTTCTACCACGTGTGAATTGCATTTTCTTGCAGAGTAATAAACATGTAGGTATAATAATTAGCTAGTTAGCTAGTTACCATTGATTCGATGTTTTATAAAAATACATCGATACATCGAGTAAATTAACAGTTTTTCAAAACATCGGATCGATTCGATGCATCGTACTATAAACATCGAGTGAATTCTATGCATCGATGTATATCGAATATATACATCGATCACCCAAACACCAATCAGTTGATTATTATTCTACTGTTGTTTGTATTGAATTTACCTTGGTTAAAAAATTGATTTTTAACATTGTGTATGTGACTTCGTTTCCTGTAATTCCAAGCGAAAGTAGGAAGCTGAGAATTATGTCGACCGATTTAGACTCCACCTTCAATGAGCAATTCATGAGCATCAACATGAGGTTGAAAAGGTGGTGATATCGTATCCTCAGTCGCGCAAGTTCCTGCCGTTACCTATTTGATTTCACTATGACTACTAACTTGGCTTATTTTCAGGCGTTTTATGCGAAAACCAAACATGACTGAATGCGTAAAGGAGTTCATAGCGTTGGCTGTACGATGCGAGTATTCCGATCAGCCTACATTCGCTGGGCACGCATACGTTGGCGCTGCGAAGTGTGAGGCTTCTGCTGGTAATACTATTGAAGAAGCCGATCATTACTTGACGGCTGCGAAACAATACATGAAAGCGGAAAAAAAACTGTACTCCATGAAATTCTATAGCCCTGATAGAGAGAATTTGGAGGTAAGAACCTGATTCTCAATCTTATTACGATAATGCCATGGTTCAAGTTTGGATGATTTAATTACCATAGCACCAGATTTTTTCATGTTAATTTGAAATCAATTAGGAATAGTTAAGTAGGTAATAGTTAAGACAACTTTGATGGGTTTGCTGTTTAAGATGTCCTTTGTATTGTCTTTTCCAGGCTTCAATAGGTTGTAGTATGACAGCATTTCACAAGTACCCTGAAAACCTGCTGAAGAGAGGAATTATTCTTATAGGGCTCTCCAGTGATTTGATCTCGTTGGGTCACAAGGAGGAGGCACTGGCATGCTACACACAAGCCATAGATCATGTCAAGGAATATACAACAAAACTCACTTGCTTGAAGAATAAAATGAATTTGGAAATTGCATGTGGTATGTATAAAAATCACACCATTATTATAATGCCACAGTCTGGATGTTTATTTTTTTAACATTTTGCAGCAGCTGAATATTTTTTGATGAAAAAGGACTAAAATAAGATAATACAGTAATTAAATTTCACTCTTTTCGCTCATCATGTTTTGTGAATAATTTTTTTTTTTTTGTTCTGCAGTCAGTCTGAGCAGACTATGAGCAGGTTTGTTGTTGGTAGTCATTTCTAGCTAGCGAGCATGTCTCCTTTTATTTGCTTATCATGTTCCATCCAGTTCCATGATATGATGTCTTCGCAACCTCTTTGGATAGGTAATAGTGGACAGCTGTGCAGCTAGTTGGTTTGGGTGTGCATTAAGGCGTTCCTTGTATTTGGTGGAGTATTGTTTTATTTCGTTGGTGATAGTGGTGACTTTGGAGCATTGGAGAGGTTTTTTAAGATGCCATTTTGTGCTCTTTGCATCATTTGGATGTTTGGGTTGCTTGTGGATCCCCAGAGTTGAATGCAATAAGTCCATATAGGCTTGAGAACAACCTTGTAGATTAAGAGTTTGTTGTCAGTGCTTAAGACAGAATTTCGACCCAGAAGCCAATGCAGGTTGCGGTATCTGATCTTGAGTTCGTCTCTTTTTCATTATGTGTGTTCTCCAGGTGAGTCTCCTGTCCAGGTGCATCCCTAAGTACTTTACCAAGTCTCTGTGTGGTAGTATGTTTGCTTCAAATTGGACAGGTGGACAGTTCCCTGTGCAGAGAGTAAATGTGGTGTGTGGATTTGGAGGCACTGGCTTTGATTCTCCACTTCGCACTCTATTGCTCTATTTTGTCTAGTCCTATTTGGAGGTGTTGTGAAGCTTGGACCGGGTCCTTGTTACACCTGGTGTTTCTGGTAGGTCTGCCGTGAAGATGTTGTATAAGACAGGGCCCAGTACTGATCAGTACCTGTTTTGTGATTAATAATGAAAGAAAATATTGATAGTAATATGTTTTATTTCCAAAACAATCTTTACAAGTTGTCTAAGTACCTTAGATCTAAATACAGACATTGAATGAAACAGAGTGAATAGCAATATGTGTTTTATAGTGCCATCTAAATATAGAGCATTAAATTCTAATAATTATTTCCCACAACACAAATAACAGCATGTGTGTCTTTCAGTGAAATATAACTTGGCTCTGGAAACTGCAAATGCGATTGCTGATGATAACTTCTCTCCAGAAATGAATCTTCCAATTTCATACATATCAGAGTAAGTAGATTCCTATTAAGATTTAAAATGTCTACTATTAATTATGTTTTGCATTTATGGAGCTAATTAGTGACAGAGTTCGTATTTGTATGTATACAAGCATTAGTGGAATGGGTGTGCCCAAAATGCCTCAAATCATTGTCTATTAAAAACGGGAGCTTATAGTATACATTAGCATAGTTCTCACATATACTAATTATAATAATAATAATAATCCCAGACATTTCACACAGCATCATCTGGCCCCAAAGTAAGCTGAGCTTGTGTTATGGGTACCACATGACCGTGATGTGGTGTGATGTGGATCATGTCCACATGACCGTGAAAAGCCGGACATTTAACAGATATACTACATATATCCTTTTTTTTGTACATACATTCACATTATACATAGAAAGACCCAGGCCCAAAAATGAAGTAATGTCACTCATAAATCTAGATAAATAAACAGTTTGCTTAGTAAAGGTAAAGGTAAAGGGTACTGGTACTGGTAAAGGTTACTGTTATAAGCATGTACAGTATTACTACGAAAGTTTGGCGCATATTTCTGATATTACTTTTTAACTTACACTTGGCAATTTGACACATTTGATTACTGCATGCGAAAAAAGATGGTATATAATTCTTACTTAAAATGAAAGCAATGAGCGCTCAAAGTTAAAGACAAAACATTTTTTATTCAATAATATCACAAAGACCAGCTTGAAATGCCTTCTTACATACTAATTGCTAGTGAATGTAGGTGCCGGTTCGCACTAACCCTAGTACATTATTAACTTTAGGAATAGCCTAACTGTGGGAACAGCGAGTTTATCTGTATTTCTAGATATTAATACTCTGATTATCGCTATTTTTTTTTTTACAAATGAACATCAATAGATTTTCGTATATATAGGTACTGACAAAGCACTGTCATGATATTTATTTATAAGTGATGCTCTAGGGCCCATGTTATAAAAAATTGCACAAACAGCCATCCATAGATCAAAAAACCATATTTGTGTTGGAAGAAACCAAATATGGTGTTAATATCTGCAATACCTCGTGTTAACTACCTACCTTTTACAGGATTCAAATAAGCAGAATACTGTTGAGTCTTCTGGTGAAACCTTTAGCAGAAAATGAGCCACCGTCATTGAAACAGCTCTTCACTGATCTGTTGAATGGTGATGAATCTGACAGTAAGTTCTAACTAGTTTTTACATATGCATATATTACATGGAGCTACAATGGCGACATTATACGCATATATGAACATCAGTCTTACGCATCAGTTGCACTGCCATGCCCCCGCCAGATTTGTTCGTTACTTATTTTTAAGCGTCTTTAATAAGTTAAAACTATTATTGATGGCTATAAGTCTCACCGCCATGGAAGAGCAGCGACTCTGCCGTTATACAGTGCAAACTAGTATGGAGGGTAGTCACTAATTTAACTTTTAATTGATAAAAGTATTACTTATTTACCAACTTTAATTACAAAGTTACATGTTTAGAATAGTGTAAAATAGCAAGATATTCTACTTGTAAGTTTGTAAACGTAATTACTGAATAAACGTTACAAATAAAATAATCTCTGAAAGCAAGAGGGAACGCTACAGCTTTTTACGTACAGACTGCTCCAAGATGATATTGATAAAAATAATGATAAGATAACAAAGAATCGTTAAGTCTTACGATTAAATGAAATAAAAAATATTTCTAAAATCGGAAAACCGAAACGTATCGAAACACGATGCAAACTATGTTAATCGAATGTCGCCATGTGATGTGGCCCATAGTGCAAAATATAGATGGCTTTTGATTCAAACCTTTCATTCTAGAAGTTCCTTTCAACCCTGAATTGAAACTGAAGATGCAGTCCATCATCAGCACCACAATATCTGGCGATGTGCAAACCCTGGTGGCCGTGGCAGCCGACGCCGTGAGGCACCTGACCAAACAGCAGGAGGAATTACTCCAGACATTGATCTCTAAAGAGAGGGCTGAACATTTGGCTCTTACATAAGCTTAACAGTAGTGCTTTTTTTTTAGCTGAACTTGATTTTGTATGTGGCTTCTACAGTTAGAAGAGCGACGGACGTAGGCAGCGAAAGATAGTTTTTCTATGGACAGGCAAAGTCGCGATATGAAAGGCGTGTTGTGTAGTAAAGTAGTTGAAGATTAATAATAATAATGCCGGGCATTTAACACAGCGTCACGTAGCCCCAAAGTAAGCAGAACATGTGTTATGATATTTTTTGTAAATACATACATATTAGACAGTTGAAAACACTTGGACCAGAGACGAATTGCAGATCATACAAATACAAGTCTCGCGGCGGGAATCGAACCCGCGAAGTTCTGCATCTCTGGCGATCCTTGGCTCAGTGCTCCATAGAGGTTGTCAAAGAATATGTATTGACACAGCAGGCCTATGCCTGTCGTACTGTAGTTTCCTGCTGATAATGTGCTTTATTAAATTATTAAAAGACAACTGGGAATTG
This sequence comes from Lampropteryx suffumata, assembly GCA_948098915.1. Taxonomy (NCBI): domain Eukaryota; kingdom Metazoa; phylum Arthropoda; class Insecta; order Lepidoptera; family Geometridae; genus Lampropteryx; species Lampropteryx suffumata. The sequence goes on along the minus strand of OX402564.1, from coordinate 1,322,536 downwards.
CAAATCACAGCCAATTAATGTGAACTAAACAAAATCACAACACCCAGACTTGAATCTGTGTCTTGTCATGTAACTAATAAACGTCTTAACGAGATTCTTTCATCTGAGAAGGCCTTTTTGTATTAGTACTTCCTCATAGAAGTTATGCAACTTCTCAAGGCCTTCAATACACATTGTATGTAATGAATTGATCTGCTTTGTGTTTAACTATAAATAAGTATACAATAAATCAAACAAAGTGATATCATTCCGCATTTTATTTGATTAGACTTTTACCACAACTAACCTGATTTTTTTAAATATAGACAAGCAGCTTCAGCTGATGTGTTAACATCATGCAGTGTAGAAATTGAATGGCTTTGTTTATTCTAGACTGTTTATTTTTGTTTTTCTGGACATAAAAATAAAAACGGTCCTGTTTTTTACCATGCTTGCTTGGGCAAAGTTTTAAGACTTTTTGTCAATACTACTTTTTCCTATATCCTCATCAACTTGCTTGTCAATGACAGCACCAAAATGAACTTGGTCAATCATTAGGCTGTTGCTTTGTTCATCAATAACCACCTCATGGGCAAAGTTGGTGGCATTGTCAATAACATTCTCCTTTAATGCATGGGAATGAGTCCACATTTCTTCAAACTCGTCTTCTTCAGATTCCTCCTCATCATCACCACTTTTATCACTCTTGGCCTTCCCCTCATTAGTCTTATTCCAGCAGTATTCAAATGGATAACTGGTGTTCCTGTTATCATCAAGAGCAATTTCAAATCTTGAAGACAATGAGTTGTATGTTGTATGGACTCCTTCAAGGAAGTTCACATCTACTTCCTCAAAACCAGTGATTGACTTGAAGAGGTCCTCAGCAGACTTCATATCTGGCACTCCTTTCTTTTCAAAAAACTGAAAAAGAATTTTTATTAATTATCAAGACTAGATACAACATTCTGAGTAGAAAACCTGATTAAATTAATTTTGGTTTTAAATTTTGTCCCATTGCTGGAAAATTTACCCTCAACAATAATTATGAAATAGTGATCAAAAGATACATATTGAGTTTGCACAATGCAATGAAAGAGTAGGCTCTTTCTTTGCATTGTGGAATGTTCATTAAATAATTGCTAATAAGTAAAGGTATGTGTAACCTACATTAGCAATATTACGGCAATCTCTCAATAGGAACTCTAAGCCATGGGGGTGGTCTGGCTGAACAGACTGCGACACATCAATGAACCAGCATTTATTGTCCCACCACAGGATATTGTACTCCGACAGATCAGCATGGACCATATGCCCAATATTATATATCTTGTGCATTGCATCTGTTACCTCATTGTACACACTTTGCCATTTCTCTGGCTTTAAAATAACTTCACGCAGCTTTGGAGCTGGTTTAGCATCCCTTCCGATGAATGACATCAGAAGTATATGCTTCTTTAAACAAACCATGTTGGGACAATTGATACCAATCTTCTGAAGCCTCATCATGTTATGCATCTCCTTCTCTGCCCACATGTGAACAATCTTCCGAGGGTTCTGCTTCGAGAATCGATCCTTGAATCTATAATCAGCTTCAATATACTTGTCTCGAGTTTTGAACTCATTAAGTGTAGTTTTAAAAACTTTGATTGCGCATTCTTTAGGAACTGTAAAGTCAGGGAAGGATGTGTCTCCGTTGGCGTGTAGTACAACAGATTCTTTTCCAGTGGAGATCACTCCATTAATGTCTTCTAAAATACCGTTGTTGATAAGTTTGAATAGAATCAGTCTTGTAGGCTCATCAAGACCCATTTCAGCAGTAGCATGACTCTCCTTTCTATCCAACATTTTGTTCTTCCGTGTCTGATGATGCTTGGTTTGTTCTCTCAGGTGGTTGAATACTGAATTGGACAGTTTCATATCGAAACCTGCGCCGTCTCCGGTGCACACTTCAGGTGGGAATGCCATGACCCTGCAGGCATTTCTACGCGCGTTGATAACGCTGTCGTGTTTGGTAACCATTTCACCATCCTTCATAATATAACCGCGTTTAGGAAGACTCGCGAACTCCTTTTCATTAGTCTCGAAACGATCCCAGTCCTTCTTGTGTACCTTGTCTTCATCATCAGATTCAGAATCATACACCAAATGGTCAGGTACGTGACGGTAGTTCTCGTACGACACGGACACCTTCGCCTCTCCATTCTTCTTCTTTTCTACTCGTTTAACTTCCTCGTCGTATTCTTTATCAAATTGGCATTGCAAAACTTTCGCAATGATTGCGTCCGAGTCGCAATAACCACTTGTGTTGGACTCTTCGATTTGCTTCAGAAGTTCCGGCGGGATCTCGGCCGATGAGCTGACGTGCTGGTCAGACATCTCTTCGGCAAATTTAGCTTCTTCGTGGACCTGAAGACCTCGTGCGAGCTCTTCAGACATTATTTCAGTTAGATTCTGCACATCAGCAGGCGCGTTTACTTTCTTCCACGGATTCGACATTTTTAATTATTGTTAGACCTATATCACAGATACGTTCGCAATTGTAATAATTTACGGTTCTTAGGGATATTGATAAAAACTGAAATTAGATAATTCGGCTAATCCAACAGGAAAGGCAGCTAAATAGATAGCACAAACTATAGGATGCTAATGCATCAGACGGGGCACTCCCATAGACGAAATCCTGTCCAATACCTGTTCACCTTATCCCATATGACAGATAACTTTTTTATTTTGAATGAACCTTTTAGCATCAGCAAGGTATTCATTCTACCGAGTATATTTTTTTTGCTTGCTTGCATACAATTGCTTACTATTTTAAAATATTTTATTGATCTACAAAGGAAAGACCCTGATAATCATAATAAACACATTGATTATACAATTAGACATTTATTTACAGAAATATACAGAATAATACACAATAATACAAAATACAAGTCAAACAGTTGAGCTATCTAAATTGCGTAAAACAATCTATAGATAGCCAAACTGGTCCAGAAAATTTGATTATTTCACGGAAGCGGCCTTGAATTCAAGAAAGAAAGGCATATTTGCATCTTATCAGGTCCTCAGCACCTCCCCACATGCAGCTGTCCTCACCAGCTCTAAGAGAAATCCCAGACTGTAATGGGATGCAGCAAGGGTGTCTACACAAGTAGCATCTCATATCAATGGCCCACCCAACGCTTAAGGGACAAGAGTCATCAGGCTTCTTACCATCATCACTTATCAGACTGTACAAGCCGAGAACAGCTGGTATGTTGATGTTGACATTTGAATTAGGTGTAATCTGCTTTGGAGTAGGTGTGAGCCAAATGTTGTAGTTTCATGGTGTGTAATCACATGATGATCACAGTACTATCTGGAAAAAAAAGAAATTTAAGCACACATAACCAAATGCAATAATGTTGAGTGTTTAACATTCTATGTTGTTTCTATTGGTGTTTCTATGTATAATATGCATGTATTTACAAATAAAGGTATAAATAAAAAATATTGCTGGACAATGCACACAACATCATCTATTTATAGTGACAAGATGACTGATAGAATACTTATAAGAGTATATTTTTAAATACATACATTTATGATACTTTATAACACCCAGATACAGAACAAACACCTATGCTTTTCACACAATTGTTTATCTTGGGAGGGAATCAAACCCTCAACTTAGAGCACAGAAGGCTACCACCAACTGAGCTGACAGGCCAGTCGATTATGTAGTTTAACAGTCACTTGGTTCCTATAACACAAGCTCTGCTTACATTATCATTATTATTATTATAATTATTATTTAATGATTTTGGTAAGATAAGTAGGTACAATAAGTACTTACTGGTGATTATAGCAGAAGAACACCAATAGACAGACATTTCGGTAACAGCAGATTACGTTGGATAGGCATGTGCTCTCGAGTTGAAGCGAGAAATCTCTTCTAAAAATGCTTTCGACACACAATCATACTGCTTGCGAAGATCTTGAAAACTTCAGGTCTAGAAGTCTTTTATTCCAATCGAAGTCCAGTCCAAGAGTTCAATCTCTCTTTTCGGAAGCATAAAAAAACTGACGTCCTTTCGTTTACTAGCACAGCTCACAACACAGCACTTGTACATTACTGCGAGATTAAATAACAGGTTCAGGAATTGAGAGGATAAATATAAATTACTTCCAGAATTTAAAAATCAACGTCATTTAGCTTTGAAACTACAACAGCTGTTGCTTGTTAGTTTGGTTGGTTGGTTTGTTTGGAATGATTTGATGTTGATAGCAAAATAGGAAACAAACACGCCTTGATCGGGCAGGAAAGAAGTATGAAAGAAGGGGGAGAGGAACTGTTAACTATGTTAGTACTATCGTTCTATATAGACTATAAATCGGCCAGGATTTAAAGTTCAATGATTGCCGGCCATGATAGATAGACACCGAGTGAGTCACGCACGACTGAATGAACTGATTTTTTTTTTTTTTTTTCTTTCTTCGCTCATATGAGCAGGCTAAAGTCTAGAGACCATACTGCCTTGTCTTGCGTTAAATCTGAATGAACTGAGCTGAGCTGACATGACATACCTACATAGCCGCAGCCAGCCAGAATGGAATAATGTCACGTTAATCAAATGTCAATGTCAGTTTTAGGTACAGACGGAGCCAATGGAGAAGACAAACGTTTTTTTTAATGCAAAAGTAATCTAAAAAAAATTACAAGAATAACTGTTTTTACTTTTTTTCTACCTTTAAAAATGGCTGAGATAATGAAGATCAATGTGTGCATTTTCGTACGACATTATTTAAAAACGCAGTTGGCGCTCAATCATGCGATGACGTAACAACTTATTTCGTCGCACGCGAAAAGTTTCTGGAGTGGATGAGAGCTATACGAAGAGTTGATTCAATAGGACCTAAATCTGTTGGGTTCTGCTGTGAGTACCTATACCTACACATTGTTGTCTAATACCTACCTACTTGTGCATTTCTTTATATATTATTTTATATCTACTACCTACCTCTGACAACGATATCCCCAAAAATATGCATAGATTTTGCCCTTAATTTAACCTTTTGATTAGGTACACGCTAATACAACCTTCTAATAATAACGTAGGTATATTTAGGTTTATTGATGATGGCATAGGTATTAGTTAATTTTGATCTCTTGTTGGAAAACGGTGGGTTAAATCCCTTTTTTTGTGTATAACTTAATGTTATTTTGCACGACCCAAACGTACAGTCTTTCAAGATGTAAATTATATTGCAAGTCAAAAGTAGGTATACCATAACTTAAGTATGATTGTATTACGACCGTACTATTCAACCTACAGTAGTTGGCGGGTCGCAAAATATAGTAGGTAGGTATAGAAATATGGAATATACCTACCTACAACCCAATTCAGTTTGAAGCTCGAAATAGGTAGGTATGTATGTAGGTATAACTTCTAAAACTATCATGGTTTTGAAAAATTATTTTTGTTTTGGATAGTTAATTTATCGAGGAAGGCTTTAGGCTTTATAACATCACGCTCCGACCAATAGGAGCGAAGCATCAATGGAAAATGTTGCGAAAACGGGAAACAATATTCCTTTTTTCCTTTATTCCGTTGCGTGCGCTGCGTAAAAGGTTTAAGTTACGCAAAAATGATGTATGATGGAATTATTCCTCTTTAAATGTTCTAAAAAAATGTCTGCGACAGCGAATGCGTATCTTTTAAGATTGACTCACTATAACCTTTTATATATGGTAATCAAATTTGTTCGAAATTAATGCATTATTTGCGAAGGAGTTTTATCAACATTTTATTAATCCTCATCCAAATAAATATGTTATTAATCACAAGCATTTCATTGTGAACAAAATTGTACTTGACATCACTTGATTGCAATCAACATCTTAGGAGATATCATAATTTTAAATAACTCCGCAACATAATAGGTATGTCTCGAACATTTATGACCGCAGCCGTGACGTCACGCAGGGAGCGCGCGAAATCTCGAAAATTTAAAAAGTGTCTAAACTTACTAGCAGTCATAACTTCGGTAATACTGCATGTATTCACATGAAATAAAAACTAATATAACATACGTAGTCTACGCTTTAATGTTAGGTATATTTTAGTGTAACATTTTGACCCTTTTGTGTTCTCCATTATAATATTAATTCTATTGATGAGCTAAATAAAGTGACGGGCTGATGAGTTGAGTAGCAAGTATCTATCACTGTTTGTTAACACTACAACAGCCAGAGCCAGCGCTTGTCGAAGCAGAAGACTAAATAAATATATGCGCACAAACTATAGGATACTACTAAGTTAGTATCCGCACATAATGCGTTAGTTTAGTATTACTAACGCATTATGTGCGGTTCTGCGTGACCGTCCTTTAAAACTAAGCACTGTGCTGATTTGATTACTTACACTTCCCCAAATTAGCTGCGTGTCCATAAAAATGAAGATGAAAGCAATTTGACTGGCCTCACAACTTAGTTAACCCCCGTCTTCGTTGAACCCATAACCCATACAGCGAAACTTAACAGAAATACTTGTCCTAACAAGTTAGTATTTCTGTGATGATGGACACACCTGGGTTCATCACACAAATATGTTTGCTAGAATCGTAAGTAAGTATAGTAATAGAAGATATCTATATTTTACACCAAGAAATTAAACTAAATTTAAATATAAAGGGTCTTCCAATAGGCACGTCCGAACTTTGACAGTTGGTAGCGGCCATCTTGTTGAAGCTACATCTTTCAAATTGGTTGTAATTTATTCATTCTGTTTTGCCAAATCATCATGGATAGCTATAGCATTCAACAACACGTGCAAATGATAAAATTGTTTTATCAAAATGAGTGTTCTGTTCGGGCAACGCACCGCGCGCTTCGCCCATTTTACAGTCGCCATAATCGTCCTACCGAGAGGACTATTCGTCGTGTGGTGGATAAATTTGAGTCCACTGGTTCGGTAAATGATCGACCAACACCCGTACGTCAACGAAACGCAAGGTCTGCCGAAAACATCGCCGCTGTCCGTGAGAGTGTGCAGGAGAATCCGAGGCAGTCGATTTCGCGTCGCTCACAAGAACTCGGCCTTTCACAGACCACAACTTGGCGAATTTTGCGTCGTGACTTGGGCCTGCACCCGTATAAAATTCAACTCACCCAGGAATTGAATTGAAGGTAAACGACCATAGACAACGACGTGTGTTCGCTGAATGGGCACTGGAGCAGAGTTAGCAACTGACCGTAATTTTCACAGAAAAATTATCTGCAGCGATGAGGCCCATTTCTGGATGAATGGGTACGTAAACAAACACAATTGTCGAATTTGGGACGATACCAATCCACATGAGATCCAAGAGCGTCCAATGCATCCCGAAAAAGTTACAGTTTGGTGTGGGTTTTGGGCTGGCGGCGTCATCGGGCCATATTTCTTTGAGAACAACATTGGCCAGGCCATCACTGTCAACGGCGAGCGCTATAGGTCGATGATTACCAACTATTTTTGGCATGAACTGGATCATCTGAACACCAACGACATGTGGTTTCAACAAGACGGCGCTGCGTGCCACACAGCTCATGCCACATTGAATATTCTGCATGAGAGATTTGAGGGCATGGTCATCTCACGTGGAGCTGATGTGAACTGGCCACCGAGATCTTGTCACTTAACCCCGCTAGACTTTTTGTTGTGGGGTTTTCTTAAGTCGCAGGTCTATGTGAATAAACCACAAATCACAGCGGCCCTCAAAGCCAACATAGCCTATGCCATAAGTCAAATTCAGCCTGATTTATGCGCAAAAGTCATGGAAAATTGGATATCTCGCATGCGCTCCACCCAGAGAAGCCGTGGCGGACATTTGAATGATGTCATGTTTCACACATAATGGCATCACTACATCTTTCAAATAAATAAATAATTTCGATGATATATCACACACACTTTGTTTTATTTAAATTTAAAGATAGGACACGCTTAATGAAAGACCCTTTAAAAGAAATAACTATTTGAGTGATTCAATGCAGCCTTATTGCTTGAGAGTTCTCTTCCTGGCAACCTTGTGTTGCAACGTACCTATCAATCTTCTATTCTAGTTCGTAGAATACAAGTTAAGCTTAGTTTGAGGCTAGATCTGTTTTTTTTTTTATATCTATGTAAAGTTTATCCACAACTTGTTTTAACAGAATGATTTTAAATAAAAAGTAGCAAAGATGCAATAAATCATTCTTTACTCTTCATCAAGATGAAGGAGTAACAGGGTTGACATGCCCCTGTTGATCTGATTCAACTACCTACTGTACTTTCTATTTCTAACCTCACATAAAACTTGACCAATGTTAACAAACTTAATTAGTTGTAAAATGGCCTCAATTCTGTTGGCACCAACCTTACTAATTTTAGCTTAAATTAGTTTTTGAACTGTCAAATTAACCTTTGTGATTCTGCTGCTACCAACTTATGCAAATTTAATTTTATCTAACTTAATGAAGCGTTCCTAATTTAGTTAGATGGTACCAACCAAATAGGTTTTACAAATGCTATAACTAAATATATATATTTTTGACAATTCCTAATTTTAGAATTCTAAAATATCAACTAGGTTAGAACTTGGAATAGGATATTGTATCATAGAAAATGCTTACTATTTAAAGCCCACTTTTATAGAGAAACATTACACTGACAAGCCTTGTGTATTTATTTAGTATACAAAGGGCAAGCAGGCATGCAAATTGTAGAATTAAATCTTTTATTAGTGGTTCACTTGTATCTTAGGCTTAGAGAAACTACCAGGTTTCTAAACACAAAATAAAAAGATCAAAGAAGTTTTTATTTTTTATTTATCCTAACTCACTTGGCAGACTTTTTACCAACGCTAACCTTGCCGACATTAGCTTGCTGTGCCTTCAGGACCTTAACAATCTTCTGCTCCTCAATAAGGAAAGCTCTGACAATGCGCTGTTTCACGCACTTGTGGCAAAGGACACCTCCATAGACACGCTTTACGGTCTTCTTACGGTAGCAGAGACGGGAACGTTCAGCAGGCCTGGCAGGCTGGATTCCACGGAGTTTGCTTTTGCACTGACCACACCTTGGGATCTTCTTGGGCTTCTTAACATACTGATAGACCAGACGGCCACCTGGTGTTCTTACTCTGAAATTAAAGAAAAGGATTGTTTAGTAATTCGATAATATTTACATTTTCTACTAAAAAAAGTAACATTTAGTGAAAGATACATATCAAAATCCATACTAATAATATAAATTCGAAAGCGTCTGTTGATCTTGATGATATTTGGAACAGAGATGCTGCTTTTAATTAAAAGGAGTGAGGTCGGTTTCGGAATACCAGATAGGAAGTCTACACATGTAGGTGGGAGTATATGAAATACATTAAATGTAAGTAGTTATTGTTATTATGTCCTGTTTTACAACTCTCACTGTTTTAGCCTGTGTAGAACTTCTAATTATGTGCTAAAACACAATCAAATAAAAAAGGATTAATTATGTACCTCAGTAATTGTTCTATAACTATCGGATGATAAACACTGCAGTTCCAAATTGAGGTTATGTTATTATACTTGGAAAAATCATGTAGGAGATATGGAACATTAAAATTATAACAGGATATAACACCCAGGGAGCTGATTAGATACATTATTGGTCCTTGCACGACAAAATTACTTACATTCTCCTTTGGTTTGACTTCGTATTGTACGACAGTCGTCGTCTGAACGTTAGCCGCTGCACCATTTTAGAGCTGAAATATGAAATGGATATAAGCCACTAGAATATACACTTGTAATATCACCACAATTTCTTTGATTTATGCATCAAATTACCAAGATTTTCATAGATTTTAATTTATTTCGAGCTCAACACACAAATTCGTACCTTTTTGACAGCTCTTTTTCATGAAAAGAAATACAATAAAACAATATGGGTATGGCAACATTTCGAAGAAGCACAGACTAAAAAATAAAAATGAGTTATGATCGCCCAATAATACTGAACTTTCCTAGGATGAGTAAAATGATAAACTAATCGGAAAAACAATGGTTTTTCACGCGCTGGTTTCAAATAATAGATAATGAAATTATTGCATACGGGGTTCACCTCATAGCATAATAATTTGCTTTTGAACGAAACTTATATTTTACATCTGGCAATACACTGACTACATTTCATTTCAATAAAAAAAAAACAAATAATATGGCCGCTGTTGTGTGATGTGATTCGTGATGTTTAGTGCTATTGTTTTTCAGTGAATTTTAATCGAAAAGTGCTGTTTTAAGTGTTTTTCTCGTGGAAATGGGTAAGTAACAAGTTCTGGTAGTGATTACCCTTATGAAATTATTGACACTCCTTCAATATACCTACATAATCATGATCTTTCTGGTCTCATGTCTAATTTTATTGAAAAAAATGATTTATAATTGACTGTACCCGTAAAGAAAGCCATAAGAATGCTTATATTCGGCAGTCCCTACCTTACACTACCGATATATTTGCGGTGTAATTTACTAAACTATAAGCTAGGCCACTATTGCGATATTCCCCTCTGCCGTTTGTAGGATGATGTTACCTCGGTCTCAGCTTGCATGTAATTTTATTAGCTTGGGCTTTTTCATTTACGAACCAATGATTCGATTCGTGCTGTAGATAAACTAAATGTGCATTGTCTTAGTATCTCCAATATCACTTTCAGCACATATCTTAATCTTATTTCAAAGTTGACATATTTTGTGATAGATGTCGTTAGTGGTTTTATTATGAAAATAAAAAAGAATTCTGTAACATTCAAATGAATTCTAGTAAATACCTATCCCTGTTATAATCATTACCTAGCAGCAAATCTCAAATAATGTAAGGTTACTAAAGAGATTTAATAAGTTGATGGATTTACGAGTAGAGGTAGGCCAAAGAAAAGATGGATGGATTGTGTGAAGGATGACATGAGTAAGAAAGGAGTGAGTGTTGAGATGACGGCTGATAGAGGAGAATGGAAGAAGAACACATGTTGTGCGCACCCCACGTAATGTGGGAAAAGGGCAGAAAGATTATTAGATAATTCCCCACTATCTGGTTATTTTGCCATCTTTCCTGTTGTCCAATTAACAAAGCTTTCCTTAAAAATAATTATTAGAAAAATCATACAAATAAATGATTGGGTCCGAGTGTCCAATAAAGAAGAGATAAAGAGCTTATGGCATAGCTAAGTTGTTTCTAACAGATTTACAACGTTAAGCAACTTTCTGCTTAGGTCAGTCATCGGATGGGTGACCTTAGTGGCATTTTCATTTGAGTGTTTCTATGCTTCAGAGGGCACTTTAAGCTGTTGGTCCTTGATTTTCCAAAAGTTTGTTACGATGGAGCTGGCCATGGCCATGATGAAAGACGGAGATGGCCATGTTGGGTGTCTTTGGCACACCTTTTAGCTCTGTCACCAAAGTTCACTGGTAACTCCTATGGAAGTATGAAAGTAGAGTAGAGTAGAGAGTAATCAGCAAAAAGAGTAGCTTTGTAATCAACATTCAAGACCATGGTTTGACCAGAATGCTGGCTTTTATTTCGGTCACCAAATAACCAGTATCATCAGGGTTTGATTCCCTCCCTGGATAAACATTTGTGTGATAAAAAGTAGCCTATGTGTGTACTTAAGATACAATCTATATCCATACCAAAATTTATTGATGCTAAAAAAAAAGTTCTCTTGATCCGATCGCTACCAAACTTCACAGGATCACTTGCTAGCCCAACCTGAAGATTTCCTAAAAGTTTAATCAAAACAAGTCCGGAGTCTATAGGGAACACACATACACACACTGCCTTTTATAGATATAGATAATTATTTTATAACATGCCAATGACATAAACATTAGGAAGTTGGGTACTTATGTGCTTAATTGGTTATTTTCTTTGGTTATCAAATTCAAGATATTTTATTTGCATAAACTAGATTAAATTTCAATAATTTCAGTAATTTAAATTAAACAAAAATAGTTAAGTAAGTAAGAGGTCTTTCATCAGTCCCAAGAGTCCCAACAGACCAACAAGGACATCCTACATGTAGGTGGTTATTTTGAAAGTTTTTTGTTTAAGCTTTGATGTCATCATTTTTGATTAGATTCCTCCCTTCCCACCCTACTAAGTAGGACTCCTTACAGATCAATGATGTTAAGCAATCTTATGCACAGTCAGTCTTTAGGTGGATGATGCTTCCATGGTTTGGGGTGTATGTTAAACTGTTGGTTCCAGTTTTCTAATGTTGTTAAACCACATTGTAGGTTGGCCAACTAATAACCCTGTTACTCATGTTGGCCATTGACTCATATGAAAGAAGTAATGGCAGCTACAAAGTTATCCCCCCCCCCTACACAGATCCTAAAAAAACCTCCACAAAAGAAATCTAGATAATGTCTTAAATATTTAAAACCTTTTTGGACCCAGGTCAAGCAATCCCATGACATAACCCTTTTCTAAAAAAACTCATCACAATTTCGTTACACTGCACATACAAAAAACATATTTTCCTTAGGATTTAACCTCGACAGTTAACTTAATTCCCTGTCAAGTATAAATCTTCGAAATCCAATTTAAAATCCTCATTTCGTGGATGCATTTTCCACATTTGTACGCATTATACGCAGGGCCGTATTCAGGGTGACGACAATAAATCCTAAGCACCAAATGATGGTTTTATATCGTTTAAATAACTATACGGGTTTTGATAAACACTGACACTATTTCGATTCATCAATTTTCAAACGTACCCTAAATTTGAAACTCACCGCTCGTTGCCGCTCGCGTTTCGCGCAACGATCGGACCATACAGTACGAGTACAGTACGAACCATGGTTCATACTCCAATGTAAAAGTGAAAATATATAAGTACCTATATGAGTCATGAAATAAAACTATATGAAACATAAAAAAAAAATATTATTAGTGATGCTATCAGACTTGCCAGTTGCAAACTGTTAAAAATACGAGAATGAGGCAGCAACTAAACCATTCATACGCGTAACCACTACCAAGAGCTTATCCCCCCAAAAACACTCGTAAGCCATCTCAGACTCATATCCTGTTCGTTATAGACCTGATTATACTAACGTTATGTGCCACGTTTCATTCGAGGTGTCAGAAATAAGCCCTTTATAAATGCTCAACGGCGTTTACTTTATATACGTCCGTAATAACCACTGAGCAACGTTCCGAGAAACCATCGACATTGAGATGGGTCATTTTGTAATAACAATAGCGTGGATGCGACTAGGGTTGCCACACGTTAAATAATCTTAATAATATCTAATCAGTATTTGTGCATGTGCTAGTATGTGCTAGATGTGCTAGTACCTAGAAACTAGCAACACCTGTGCTATTTAAAGCTTACATAAAAGGTAGTCTTGTGAATAAATAAAAATGCGTGAGTGTTGTGGAACACTCGGTTGGAACGAAGTTCCTATCGTAGTATATTATTATTGATAAACGTATTATATTATTGATTAACAAATACAAATTAATGAATTACTAGCGTCTTGAGAGCAATGAAATAAAACGCAGAAATAACTTATGAGTTAGATGAATTGAATGATCTACAATAAAATTTTTATTTTCACAACTCGTAAAAATATATTAATTACACTAAAGAAAGGGTTGTGACGGTAATTCGTGACGGAAAAATCTTCATACCTTTTTTACGCCTTATTCCCCCATCCGCCAAGTCCGTACCGTGCGATAAGGAACTTCATCCCAATGAATATATTACAATATTGTTGGGCTAGATGATCTGGAAACTTCTTACCAACTAGCATTTAATTGATTGTTAACCACACCAGTATTGAGGAAAATATAAGAACAGAAATCAAATTGGTCTCATTTTTGCGTTTTTACGAGACTTATGCCGTGCATTAGCTGACTTTTTTCGCCAGATGGCCTCGAAGGTGTCAGTGCGTTACAAGAAGGATCTCAGAATAGTAGCGCTATTTTGTCCTTGGACGTGTTTTGGAGACAATTCTTCTCGGTCTTGAGTTAGGAGGAATTGGCACCACTAGGCATTATAGACCACCCAAAGACCTGCGTTAAGGCTCACCTTGAAGCCTGAAGCGACACATTGCCCTCGAAACTACTTGCTCACACTTACCTGTCAGAAAAACCAGAACTGATCGCTAACTGACATACTCGTAGAAGCGAACAATTTAAAAATCTGCTAGGTATTTAGATGATTCGTTTTGCGTCCATAAAAACATGGTCAAAGTCGAGTCATAATCTAGCAATGAAATCATTCCTAATGTTATTCACTAAATTGTTTCTAAAAAATACCTAGAAAGGTAAATAGGTATCACAGCTCTTCAGATCTTTAGTTTTTTGAAGATGTTTAAAGGGAGTAGTCAGAGGCAAGTCCTTCCATTATGAATGATATAATTACAAACACAAATCCACAGTAGTAAGTATTCTGTACGTGACAGTTTGCAAGCCCATCGCCGCTTATAGGAATACTAGCGACCAGCACCCAGCTTCACACGGATGCAATGCTGATACTAAATATATTACAGAATGTCTAATGTGATTAGAAACCTCTAAAATTATCAGTGTTTTTCTACTATATTATGCATGTATTATACACCTTCATACCTTTCTCTTGAATCACTCTATCTTTTGAAGAAAACCGCATCAAAATCCGTTGCGTAGTTTTAAAGATCTAAGCATACAAAGGGACAGACAGACAGCGGGAAGCGACTTTGTTTTATACTATGTAGCGACTAACCAAAGAAACACACCTTTAAACTAATTAGGTTCTAGGATGTTCTGGTTTACCTACGATGTTTTCCTTCACTGTTTGAAAACACTGGCATTGCGCACATCATAAATTGTTTAAAAAAAAAATCAGTGGGCAAGTAAAGTTTAGAATCACTGATTTGTGAACTTTTGTAGGCACCTAAAATTTGAGAAAGTTAAAAGCTATTTCGCGAAGTGCCTCATGGAAGGAAATTGATTTGATCAGTGTCAGAGTTCATCATTAACCTGTTCTAACTCTATCTCTGTGAATAATTTAAAGCGGTCACTGGCGTCATATTCCACATTGTTTGAATCAGATGTATTCACATTTTACTTGAAAGCTGCAACGATTTCTTCATAACGTGTCACTGGTTATTTCAAAGCATCGTGAAAAGTTAAAATGCGCGTCTGGGTCTCCTTTCTTGCATTTTATTTATTTGCAACGAAAATCGGTGCTGCATTACGAGGTTTTGCTTCAATGACCATTTTTATTGCCATCACTTTAGGAGGATTTCTTACACTGTTCGTGCACCGTGTCGTCCAGCACGATTATTACCTATTCCGCTTGCTGATTGCTGACGCTACTCCGAAGTAGCGTCAACAATAGCAATATCTAAGACATAAGTCGCAAGACGTCATAAAACAAACTATCAAACAGCTAACCGCTGCCTTTAACTGGCCTGTCGCCCACGTGAAAATACGCTTACGAGTACAACAGATATGTTAGCATAAAAAAAAGTGTTTGACAGTAGAGATTGCGCAATTCACGCTTATTGCTAGTTATCGCGAGTTACGTAGTAGGGAAACGGTTCGCTCCCCCCAGCAATACTCAAGTAGAACGCAATAATGCAATTTAAACTTCTTTCCTCAAATTCTTGACAACCCTGCGCTTGTAGCCAGATCGAGCTTTCTTTTACGTTTTGCCGTGTGGCAGGATTCGGGGGCCGACACCTCGCGATACCGCGCGCGCCTCGCCCGCTCCATTGTTCCGTCCGAGGAATCCCGTTCTGGAGACGGGGTCTTTCTACCATTACGATAGTTACGATATAATATGGAATTCTGTTGAAGACCGGTAGTCGCTAAAATATTAAATTCAATAAACACTAGGTAGTTCTGCTGACCCATACTGGTACTTCCTCTGTCATTGATATCAGAAGCTACGAGATACCCATACAATGGTTTGGAAAATATCCTATACAATGTATGTATAATGTATGTACAATGTAGTAAAATTTTGTTGAAAAATAAGGTGTTTTTATGGAAGGAATTTGGGGGAGTACTTTGCCCAGCATGTCCCTAAAGTCGAAATAGATTAATGAAAATAAATCGTAAATATATCTTCTGCTATATGGAAAATAACTGCTTATAATTATATACTACTAGCTGTCCGCGCGTAGCTTCGCCTGCGTTGAAGATTTTTCCTAAAAATATAAATAAAAAGTAGCCTATGTCAACCGGGGATAGTGTAGCTTTCCAAAGGTAAAAGAATTTTTCAAATCGGTCCAGTAGTTTCGGAGCCTATTCAATACAAACAAACAAACAATCAAATCTTTTCTCTTTATAATATTAGTATAGATAGTTTTCACATTGTTTGACGGTGACGTGATAGAAGTGTAAACAAAGTTTTTTATTTAGAAGCTTATCAGATAATTTTCTCGTCCAATCAGTTTGAAACCTAATATTTTATTCTCGGTATAGGTTACCTAACATTTTCCTGTTAACTCCACATGTAAAAAAACACACAGCTCGTTGCATGGGCTGATCGTATAAGCGAGTAGGCATACCATACACACTTACTACATGTATATTTTTATATGATTATTATTATGAAATCAGGAAATCATACAACTGAATTCATGCTCTATGCAAGCAGGCATTGTGGTGCGGGGATTTTATTAAAATGATTTTACATGACAATAAAATGCTATACAATATGGCATGGACTGACAATGGACCTTCCACCCACTTGAGACGTCATTGTTGCATTCAGACTGCTTTGAAATACGTCTAAGAATCTTACTAGGTTATAAAAACGTCTGCTATTCATAGTTTATGGGTAGGCGTCGAGCTGGAACTTGGAACGTGATGTAGCATGAATTGCATGAATTGCATGTGCACATAACAAATGGAACGAAATCCTTTAACATTTTCAGATTTTCAGAGAAATGTATGTTTGTATTTTTCATGAGGTCGCGGGTTCGAAATGTTGGAATCAATTAATCATGACTGGCTGGTCAAGGTCTATTGACACTGCTTTCGGACCACGTCCTACCAATTCGTTTGGTGGAACACAAAATATTACAACTTTTTAGCTACTTTTACTGCGAGACTTTGCGACTGGGCACGCGAAGCTGTTGAAGCTACAGACAGTTCCAGGACTAGAAAGTTGTATTGCAAGTAAAACTTACGTATTCTATAGCATAGACGATATTATTCAGTGTTAGGATATTGACTGACTGACTGACTGACAAGGCATAAATTTTACATAATAGTAGATTGTTGCACCGAGCGCAAAGTGAGTTATTAATGCACGAGTGTTATGTTGGTGCCCGAGCGCAAGCGAGGGCACTGAATTAACACGAGTGCATTAATTATTCTCTTTAGCAAGGTGCGTAATTTACTTTTCTTTCAACTACCAATTTACCTACTGTGATAAAATATACCTACTCAAACTAAAATATAAAGAAGTTTAAAGAAGTATAAATACAAAGTTTTACAATGGTACAAACTGCGCGCGCAAATATTGTTTTTTTTTTCACCAAGTCGGTTTTATTCAGCCGATTTTTATTATCAGCCAGTATCTTTTTTATCTGAAGCAAACATTTTATATTAAACTTAATGGGAGATATTAAACCTCTGTGGTAAATTTATATCTAAACTAGCTGTGCCCTGCGGTGTTACCCGCGGTAACAAACAAAAAAAAATGATATTTTCCCGCAGTAAAACGTAGCCTATGTGTTAATCCAGGGTGTCAGCTAACTCCATACCAAATTTTATTAAAATCGCTCCAGCCGTTTAGACGTGAAGAAGTAACAAACATACACACTCACACACTCACAAACTTTCGCCTTTATAATATTAGTGTGATGTGATAGTGTGATTAGTGTGATAAAAAGTAAAAAACAGTGCAATAATAAGATTTCATATAACATTACTGCACTGTTTTGGTTCTAAGCAAAAAATACGTCCTTTGTGATCGGTTTTGTAGTGATTAATGATAACATTACTACGTAGTTAAAAGAAAAGTTTTTTGTTACTACGGTAGGTACTCTATTTACTCCCGCCTATTTTACAAGCTTAGTTTGTGGCTATGTGTTGTGTGATAATTTTTATTAACTGATTGACTTAAAATATACGTACAGTCTCACCAAATCGTCCTGAAGGTTTAAAAACAGTGTCTCTCTCCCTCCGAGTTTTAGAAAGGCACGAAAACCTTACTAGCACTACGCTTGCGAACGAAAACAAGCGATGCCACTAGTTTTAAGATAAGATAATACCAAAAGTAGGTTGACATCGTGTTCTAGGCAGCAATTGTGGCTTGTCTGAATGTAGATTAACGGCTTTTAACTACCGATTGGGCTATTTTAAATAAATTGTATTGCATAGCTAACTATTGAACGGACTGATAGTTTATTATTATTGCATGTCAACTGTGTTCTAACTTTGTATCAAATGAAGTTAGTGCAAGGCTATACATTTTTTTTATATCTTTTGCGATCAGAATTCATATTGTTTTACTTATATGGGAATTCTATTTTTTGTCAGCAAAGTTTATATATGTCATCAACGTGTATCGTCTAATTAATAGATCTATCGCCACGAAATATTTTCATTCTCAGATAAACAAAAAGTGTCGCCAAGTATGAATTACCAAAGTAATGTCGTTATGTATCTAAAATAAGAGATAGATTATGAATAAAATCGTAGGTAAATCGAATAAAATGAATAAAAACTTCGTTTTCAAAATAATAGGTTTATTCCTTAAATAATAGCTTCGTTTTGTATTCAGAATGGCTCAGATCTGTAGGTTAGGTTATTTTAAATTTTTAATGATCGTTAGCGATTAATTTGATTATATAGTTATCAGTACAAATTATTATAATAAATACAAAAATATTTATTTGATACTTAATAAATCCCGATGATTGTATGTCGTTTATTATGGAATTGTTTTTGTATTGTTTGGCGACAGATCTACTATTTTGCGGATAAACCCTATTTTTTGAGAAATTTAAAACCAATTAAATTGGCAACCCTTGTTTTAGTAGCTAATGCATATGTACTACATTTAAATTTATCTACAAATCCGAACGGTGTGTCGTAATGGGAACTCACATTTTGGAATCTGAAGACCATGTGTGGGTGGTTTCGAAAAACTGTTACTTGGCGGCAACTTCCTAGGCATCTAGTCAGCCCGCGACTACGGTTATTGCAACATAACCGAAACGTCAGAAATCATTTATAAGGTAATACGCGATAAATACCCGTTAACTACTAAAACGATACGAATACTTTAATTTTCTAAGACATCAATATGTACCTTCGTAGTATAGTGATTGTTAATTATTAAAAATAAATTTAGTCACTTTACATTTCTGGAGGTAAGAATGAAATAATCTCGAAATAAACTGAAACAAATTTATAAAGTGTGGTTGCAAAGGTATTACCAGCAATAGCTGTCTTTAATATTCTGTCTTGTACCATGAGGAATTGAAATCTCAGTAATGCAGTCACGTAGTGGAGCAATTCCCTTGATTCCAGAAAGCATGATATCGTAATTCCCCTTTAAAAGAACACCGATACAGAACATTGATTGGTTATCTCATCTTTGAGGGAACGCACTAGCAGTGTAGTAAATTACGAATCGAGACGTGGTTTCAAACCGCGAGCGTCTGTAGGGTGACTATGAAAGAACCATAGGGAACACGACAAATGAAATGCCTATTCAGCTTCACAGCTTTGCAGCTTAGTTATTTAAAAATATCGATCATATCATTTCTTTTGTGCTCGTTAAACCTGGCTGTGGCCTCGCCTCGGTGGAGCGATGCCTTTGTGATTAAATCCTTTCTTCCTTATGAATTCTATTGAATTTATGAGTCTTGTCAGTCTGTCATTGATAATATCTAGTTGCTTTACGAAAATAATCATGATTACGCTTTGAAGTAATTAGAATTTGTAGACTATCATCATAAATTGTTATTTTGTCCTAAATATGTTCTTACCATAAGCCATGGACAGAAAATCAGACATCAACACTCAGCTGTTTGAAACAGCAGATCTAGTCATGTCTACGAGTAAGAGGATAAAACTAGAGCCATTTGTTATTAGTTTCTTTAATGAATCAGGCTATAAAAGTTTTTATAGCCTGATTCAATAAAGAAACGAAATTAAAATCAATTTGCACTCTTAATCATTACATAGTATAAAACAAAGTCACCTCCCGCTGTCTGTCTGTCCCGATGTATGCTTAGATCTTTAAAACTATGTAACGGATTTTGATGCGGTTTTTTTTAATAGATAGAGTAATTCAAGAGGAAGGTTTAAAAGTATAAAACATGCATAATATAGTAGAGAAACACTGATAATTTTAGAGGTTTCTAATGTGGTGTCGTAAATAAACACATTTTTTTGCGCTTACATTGCAAACGCTGGCTGAACCCTACGAGATAGATCAAAATAATGTACTATATTATTGTACACCTTAAAAAGGTTTACACAAAAGTCCGCAATTGTATATGTCTATCTCTTAGTCTATGTTATTCTCTTAGATAACGTTGTATATAAAGACATTCTGTAGTATATTTAGTATCAGCATTGCACCCGTGCGAAGCCGGGGCGGGTCGCTAGTCTTTTATATTTTATCTCTGGTATGATTTGCTGTTGCGTTTACTACCTTAAATAACCGACGAATACTGACCATCTACGTAGGTTTCGTTGCTATAATTATTTTTTCGGTTAGATTCAGGTTTATGCACATGGAATAGAAGGACCTTCAGCATTCAGTTTTATAAAATGCTGTATACGAATATAAACAGTTGGCGAACCTGAAACAAATAAATTCAAATCATTTTTAATTCATAACAATCACAAGGATCACTTTAATCGCCTTACGTGCCAAATGAATTTAGGTGCAAATTCCGCCTAACCCAAGTTAGAGAAGAACGTGACTCATTTGATTTATGAACGGTCTGAAAGCCACCAAAATCATCGCGGACAGTTCCGATTGGACAGCGTCCCGATTTATCCGAGTATTCTTCGTTTCCAAACTTTTAGATTATACTATTTTCTCATACCACGTCATGCATTCCTTCATGTAATACGCTACGTTTGTTTACAAGTCGCTGACCTGAACAAAATACTCGTATTGTTGTAAGTATAACAGTTTACAATCTAGGGCGTTACCCCTCTATACTGAGACGTTTGTTCAACAATACATTCGTTTTCATTATAACTTTGTAACATTTAAGATCCGCTTTTCACTAAAGCGGTACCAGAGTTGCGTGTGAGCGTATTATATTACGTCAATTATGTGAAAAGTAAAAGGAAAAGGAAATAGGCCCTTTATAAGGCATGGTGCGCTTCTATAATAAACTTCCTGGAAAGACAATTAAACTACCTATTAACATATTTAAAGCTTACATGAAGGGTTGTAAAGAAAGCGTATTATAATATAAATGTCTAAATTGTTGATGAGATAATAAAAAGAGACAGACACATAAATTCATACATGCATTATGTATGAATTTATGTGTCTGTCTCTTTTTACTGTCGCTTTTTCGTTTCATCGACTTTCAAATCACAACGATGCTAAAGAAGTTTTCACTTCAAAAGTGCTAGGACCATTAGGCCTACCACAACGTGTTACAAAACCATCATGTTTCAGAAACGTTTTGTTCCAAGCTTGTAGCAACATTACTTAAACCTTTTTAAGCATTAATGTTTTATTTGTGCTAAGATGTGAGAAACAAAATTGTTTCCCCCGTGAGAGAGGAACTTCTACAATATTGCTAGATTTGACGTTAGAACAATACTAATTGCTGTCAAAAGACACCTCATGGTATGTATGCATTGAACAATTCATCTTGACGTCATCAAAACTACACTAACCCTACAATAATAAAGTAAGCTTACTGAACTTATTGATACGAAATTTCAATGTATTGCTGTTTTAATATTGCCATGAAAGGTCATGGTAAGATCCAGGACAGTTTATTCGAACGTCAGGACGAGACTTACGAAGATATGGATAATAATAATATTGGTAGTCGATTCACACAACACCACCTAGCCCCAAACTAAGGATAGCTTGTATTATGGTGACCAAATAACTGATAGAATACTTATATATAAATAAATAAATAAATATAAATAATACCGGACATTTTACACAGCATCACCTGGCCCCAAAGTAAGCAGAGCTTGTGTTATGGGTGGGTACCAGTATACTACATATATACTTTTTTTTTGTAAATAAATACGTGTTATACATAGAAACACCCAGACACGAGACAAATACTTGCAGATCATACAAACATTTGTCCCGGCTCCTAGCCCACTGTTTCACAGAGGTCGTCGCTCTCTAAATAATATGATACTTTATAACACCAGATACAGAAGAAACATCTATGTTCATCACACAAATGTTTGTCCTGGGAGGGAATCGAACCCTCAACCTACAGCGCAGAAGGCAGAGCTACTACCAACTGAGCTGATAAGTCAGTCAGTATTGTTTAAAGGGTGTTTCTATACTGTTCATGAATTATTTTGTGATGAACATGTTAGTCTATCTGTGTCATTTGTGTCTAGATGTTAGAAGCAAAGCAGCGTAAGTATTTATCCATTGTATTTAAAACTACATAAGTGTTCTGTTACTGATGGGGTGTCCGTAGTTCAAGCTATGCTTTGTTGGGGCTAGATGGTGTTGTGTGGATCGTCTACCAATATTCATTTTTATTAGGCAGTTTTTTTAAGTGAAAACTTCTTTTAGCGCGGTACGCATAATTTTAGATGAGGTAAAACCTCTGGATTCGCGACACTGTTACCGTCTGGGGCGAGACGCAGCCGGCTGCCGCGCTCGCCCCATTTAATTATAAACCTTAATTCACATGTTTCGCCATAATAACTGATTTTGAGGTGATTTATTACTAAACTCTAACGCGCCTCTAACTCAGCCCGATTTTTTTTAATAATAAATAATGCCGAACATTTGACACAGCATCATCTGGCCCCAAAGTAAGCAGAGCTTGTGTTATGGGTACCACATGACTCATATACTTGAGGATCATACAAACATTTGTCCCGCGGCGGGAATCGAACCCGCAACCTACTGGGCCTCAAGCAGGCTTTCGCCCACTGCGCCACAGAGGTCGTCGAGTTATTAGTTAGTTGTAATAGTACCAAGAACGCTTCAGTAGACAGTGTACTTAAAACATTCGCAAAAACCTTTTTTGTAATCCATCGATAGCATTCGCATGATTTTCTTTGAGTCGTTACTTTGTTTTAAATATTGTTTTTCACGTTTCATATATACCTACGTGACTCATGAAAATATCTGTTTACGCTGTATCACATTATTATGTATTTCCATTCGAATATATTAATTTCCTATTATAAGGTATGTATTAGTTGTATTCTTCGCGACTTGTTATTTTCTTACAAATTTTAAGTCATCACTGCATTATTGCATTATTTTATGCGTAAAACGGAAATTCCGGTTTTAGTGCATCTTGTCTCATATAAGAAAACACGCTCAAAACTCTAGGTGTCCTATAATTACACATTAGCTAATGTGTTTGTTTAAATCTGTTGCCGTCTTTATTTATTCACATTAGAGTGATAAGGACATACTATACTTTAACGCGATATTAGTTAATTATTTTATTATGGGATAGAGAGTAGGTCTCTAGGATTTATATTATAAGGTAGTTCATCAGTCACGTAACGATCCTACTAATAATTATAAAAATGTGAAAGTTTGTATAGATCTTAATCAATAATGACTGAAACTTGGCATATCCTACTAATATTATAAACGCGAAAGTTTGTAAGTATGGATGGATGGATGTTTGTTACTCTTCTACTCACGTAAAAACTACTGAATGGATTTTAATGAAACATTACAATAATATAGCTTATACATTAGAATAACACATAGGCTACAATTTATAAAGATATTGTGTGAATTGTCCAAAATATGACGATTTAAGTGTCAAGTAAGTAGGAACAATCTACCACCTGCGAGCTATTCTGGTGTGCGCTTCAAAAACCGTTTTTGCAGAATTACACGAGGTACTAATCTTGCGCAGACGAAGTCTCGGGCACCAGCTAGTACATATATATTTTAATAACATATTAATTTACTTTACCAAAGCTACTATTTATTTATATATCACACGAGCAAAACCGCAGGCAGCAGTATATATATATGTTTTATATATATTCCTTAAGAATATTATTGTAATGTTTTATTTTACTACTAATCATAATTTAATCGTAAATGTTCGACTTGGACTAGCTAAATTAAACTTCTCATAGTAAATATGAATTGAAAATGTTATAGAGCCAGATATAAAACGCAGGAATAATTTTATGCAGTGTAGGCGTATCAGACTCTCGCACGAAATGAATTACATGGAGATCTTGAGATGGATAGTCTCAGATGGGCACGTGGCAGAATTTGTAACTCTCAGTGTGAAATATTATCTTGTATTTAATGATAATAATTGTAAAGCTATTTTAGAAAACAAATGCCAAGCGGTGACCGCGCACGGTTAAGGTTTCAGAAATCAGTAAGAATGACTAGTGGTCTGGTCTCAAACCATTTCAACGCCATATAGTTAGAAATTACTAGAATGTAGTGGACCCAACGATAAAAAAAACAACCCCACTTTAAATCCACATGTAGGAGAGATACACCTAAAATCATTTTAAATGTTTTTATTTTAAAACTTTGTGGTAATTAATACGTATTACCGTGTAAAATTTGATCACGATTAAACTAATTGTCTGCAAGCAAGAGCTCTGATTAGGCGAACAGACAGACAGACAGACAGACAGACGGACATTTCCAAACAGGTGGACTTCGAAACTCTCAAAATGGCAGTCTAGCGGAGAACGGAAAAATCACTGTTTATTCTCGGTTTCTTTATCCACAGAAAGGAAACAGTCAGACGAAAGGAGATCATCTAATTTCGTGGTATGCGATGATCCTCCTGTGCAACCCAAATCTTACATAACTTAAATCTCTTAAAACTTAAACTCGTAAATCTCAATGTTACTCAAGGATGCTCGGATCACGGAGATGGGACCGATAATCCTGTTATTTATTCGTCCTGCTTATGTCCCCTAATTAAACCCGAGCTTAACTCGAAAAACCTCTTATACTGACATATTTGATACTATTTGTTCAGCTCTTGAATCTCCAGAAATGTTAAGCTACTTTAACGACCCGTCTAAGCTTTAGAGGAGTGTCCAGACCCCGTATTCTTGCCCTAATATAAAATATAGCGCATTTCATTGGCACCCATAGCTTTATACAGCGCCTACTCTTATTCGCGATCTCTAGACACTTTTTTTGCGTTTGGGTGCATTTTTTCTCCTTGTCAGCCAGCTAGATCACTAGGACAAGCTTCTTTGTAAAGTCGATGCGCCAACCTTGCTATTCTTGATTTGTGCTTGCGGTCGTGTATCCGCACTTTTGCCCGCAATTTGTTCGTACGTGCGAAGGAATAGCCTCCTTAATTGCTATGTGCGGGCGGCCCATCCACCATTTTATTTACTTGGCAATCCGGCATCGCTCTCACGTCGAATTTGCTTCTCGGAAGTGGTCAATTTGTCAGTCGAGCTTGGGCATGTTTAATGAGCTTTGATTACCTGGTTATTTTCCCAGCACGTAATCTGGACGCCATTTAGATCGAGAACTTTTTCTTCTTGTAGCTTAATCGAGTTGCCATATTTCCATGTATAGAACGACGGTTTCCTCAAAGTTTTTCCATGTTCGTGCGTTTTAAATCTTGATAATCGTTGCCTATTAGGGTCGCGTGGTGTTCTCTGCGAGGGAGTTACGAGTGTTCGTATAAGGGTATAGAATGGGTGCCGCAGATCAGATGCGTTGGATTGACTCTCAATGGCGAATGTTGGAGGTAAGCGGCATTGCAAGCCGATGTGGTTAACTTGAAGATACACGTTGTTTTTTTTGTTCGTGCGTTGCGAACGAAATTACTGGTCGTTCGGCGCCGCGCGGCCGCTCTGACTTCTCTTTTTAACGTGGTGCGGTGCGCGTCGAATTTTATTATTTTTATTTAACACCTGCGCGCCCCGTAATCTGTATTCAACAATCTCCCAAACGCTTAACTCTTTTTGGGCGTGTTGTATGTCGGGTTGGGTCGATTTATTGCGTTCGTGTTTCGTCCACCGAAAAGTGTCGTTTAATTTTCATGTCGCACCGTTTGAGATCGATTATGTTTGCTCTTGATCGCATTCCATGTTCTCCTGACCATCAGTCCTATGCCGCTTTATTTTTTTATTTCACCATAAAAATATAAGTTAAATATCTCTAACTTCGATAAATGTATATCATTCTCAAGCCTTTATTTGAGTTCCATAGATTTGTAGTATAATTGTAGAGAACTAAACGCTAATGGCTACCGACATGCGTACTGGAGGCTGCGCCGACGCCGCCTAAACCCTATTATTATCTAAATGCAACGGAGTGTACCTGCCAAGTTAGTTCCCTGCTCTATAATTCTTACTTTGATTCAACGACAACTGGTATCATGCCAGTTAAAAAACTAAAAGAATAAAATTCTTGGTATATTTTATCGTGTTCTAAAGTTTCTTAGAAAATGATAGCGTATAGTTCGTTATGAAATAATTGATTGAAAAGAATGGCGCCAGCGGGTAATCTCAAAAGTGACCTGCGGCCAATATTATTTGATACTAATTTGTATTGCTCTAATAATTACCTAATCTTATTTATCTGGTATAGTTTCAATTTTAATAAAATAAATACATCTGGTTACCATTGTAGAATCGTAAATCGTACACGTGCAATTATTGACCAACACTTATTATCATTATCAAATATCATACGTACCAAAGTTACTTAAATGTAATTGCAAATTGCTGATGGACTTTATAGTTCTCCAGTTTTGGAATAGACAGTTCACCTATTGGCACAGCATATCCAAAAGTTCCTTATTGGTATGCCTATTGCCTGCCTGCCTGCTCGACCCGACCTCGAGTCAATTCAGATTATAAAATAAAATCCCGAGTTGAAAAAATGCGGCATCGTGGCGCCTCTACGGATCTTTAAAATATTCCAGCTAAAAATAATTTTACCTCTTATTTTAAGACCCTTAAGCCATAGATTCGCTTGAATGGAGGTTTTTTATAACTTTGTTACCGATAAATCATATTCGCCTCCATTGTGCCCAGAAACGTGTGTTTTTACACTGGAAATATAAATGGAATAAATAACGTGGTTCTTCATTTGAGAAATGGCTGATGGTCGGGATCGAGCAGTAGTCCCAACTCCCAACTAGGTAATTATAATCGCGAATTAGTTGATTCGATTTTATTAATCTTAGTAGGCATGAGGTTGTTTTGCAGCGAATGATAAGTTATAAAATGTAAGACAACTATGTTCTTTTATATTAAAATAAAATAAGTCCTTAATAAGTATGCAACAAAACATTCATAAATCCTTGCATGTCATGTCAATTTCTCTAGGTGTTGCGATTGATTAAATTGCAATAAAAAAAGACCTTTTATGGAATCTTGACTATAAAACGAACTATTCTATACACTTACAGAAATTCGCAAAAAACTGCCTTACAGCGCTAGATTTATCTATCCTTGTTTCTATAAAAGGCTTTATAATGCGGCTTTGCTGCCAATGCGACTATGTCAATCATCCCGTTTTTGTCCCCTCGTATGGCATGGCACCTAGGGCTCTCCTTAAACGTACTAAACATAGCCTTGTTGTGTTGTATGCGCCTTATTTATTAATATTGATTAATAATTACGTTTCAAATACATATTACGATTTAGGTGAGACCGTCTGAATTACCTCACCTTTTCGAGAGGTTATTACTACAACTCGTTTAATAGGGGAATTAATTATCTTTTTACACCTGGTAAATAGCATGATTTATTTTAGAACATATCTCTCATATTTTTCTTCGCTTAATGTACTTCTGAAAATTACGCAAAATAAACTTTTCATTAATTTCTTTCTTATTTATTTATTTTGTTAATGCGCCTCATAACGCGCCTTGTTTGATTAGGTTTATTTCTTCTCTTTTAGTCCGGAAATGTCGTCGTTAATAAGAATTTAAGATGTCATTGCCCTAAACATTGTGGAACGATGTTAATTCGATTTTATTCTAAAACACTTTTCTTAAACTAAATTTAAATTCAAATGTTTACGCATAATGCCCATTGATGACTTGGAACGGGTTTGTCTGTATCTGCACCGGAAATAAACAGTTAAGTTCACTATTAAAATAACCTTAATCGTTAAAAGTTTCTCTGCTTTCTTTGTTTCGAACTTTGATACTTATTTTAGTTATGCTGCTATCTGAACCTGTATCGGATTGAAAGCGATCATTCGAGTTCTTTGTGTGGTGATTTAATTTCGTTTATTATCGGACTCTGGCTCGTCTCGAGTGGTATTGTCCGCATGCACGACTCATGATTGACGTATCGGTTGCTTCGTTAAGCCTCTCTTCAAAAGGACGTGGGCATTTGTACCGGGATGGTCTCCCATCTCGTAAAAAATACCATCTCATCTCATTTTACGACGTGTGATATTTCTTGCGGTGGGGCTGAAATGATTTTCTAAGGCTCTTTATAACTTGTGAGTTGATGCTGCGACCGCGGTACTGAAAGCGATACTTCTAGTTTTTTTCTCTTGATATTATCCGATGATGTCTTTTCATTCTTCTGAAGTTTTATAGCATGTCACTGTCAGACCCTCTTAAATTACTTTTATGGAACTTACCTTTTATTTTTTGCCATTCTATTAAAGTAGATTTCTTTATTTGTAATATTAAAAGCTTTAGCGGTTACTTATTATTTAATTTTGCGTCATTATCTTCATTGGGATTTGAGTTGAACATTCCGAGACCACTCGAGGTTTGTTAGTTAACCATAAAACTATATTTACATTGGAACAGTGGAGTATGTTTGAGTAAGTATGTTGAGTTTGCTGAAGTTTACAGCAGATGTTTTATTAAGCATCAAGCAGTGATACAATGTCAGTCAGTTTGATTGACGGCAGGCGCCATTGCCTCCACATCGGGTATAAAGACTGACGGACACGATGCTAGTTTAGCACTGACACTGTAGCCTGACTTTAGTAAGTACGTTGCTTCACTCGCCCTTGTGTAGGTAAGGCACTAAGAGAAAATTAGAAATCACGAGTAGATAATTACTCTTATGTCTAGCTGGCGGAATTGAAAAATTTCATCGAGAAATTGATTGATTGTAATTCGCTCGTCTAAAACTGCCTTATTGATAGAATTAGCATGTTACAAGTATGTAAGTATGTTTCGCATACTTTTCAAATCTACTGTTTGCTTTGTGAATATTTACTTTATAAAATCTATATCCATTCCACTACTCTCTGTATTTGCAAAGCCGAGATAATCACATACAAAGTATTGTAAAACGATAAAGTTGTAGCTGCTTAACCAATGTTTATGTGTCTATAAATCAGGATTTGTATTAGTTTAGTTTAATTGAACCACAGATTTTAGCGTTACAAACTCTTTTAGTTGTCTATCTTAGACTGCGTAGGCGAAGGCTTAAAAAACAAGCCTGTTCGAAAAAAGTTTAGATGTCAATTGGCTACGGTGAAATAAATGGTTTCCGTCATCTTGGGGCCGCTGAGGCGTCTTACAAAAGGTCTCATTAACAAAATCCAACACCGGGTCTAATCCTTTCGTTAGACCTCTATTGTGATTTGTGATCATGACACGACCCGATGTGTAGGTGTCTTACTTTTTTGGGGCTTTGAAAATGGGCCTTTGGGTAAGTAACTTTAGACCGTCAGCCTAGTCCCAGTAATGTATTAAATAAGCAATCTTATTTCACCTCTGGCTCTTTATGCTATTGATTACATTTGCCTATTTAAAATTTCGAACAAGATAAAGAGAAATCAGTAACATAAAGACTGTTCATTTATAGATGTTCGTATAATCGTAAAATCTATCCATAGTCTGTGCTCCTTATATATCGTGCAGTCTCACGAACTCGCCAATTGAGACAAATGCTTACTTTAATCAAAGCGTAACACGCATAGCACCATTTTTGCTATTGTTATTGTTCATATTAATGATATCATTTTAGGTGTTGACTGCTTAACGATTTTGCGCCTCTGCCTACTAGATTGTGATGATAAAAAGCCTGATGGTATGACTCTTGTGCCCTGTTAGATGGGTAGGTCATTGGTGTGGGATGTTACTTGCGTCGTCACCCTGGCCGCATCCCTGTCGGGATCTATCGGGAACTACCGTTAGAGCTGGTGCTGGTGCTGGTGCGGAGAAACATTGCATAACCCAAGAGCTGGCTTCTATCTGGCTGTGCCTTTTAGCATTGCAATACAACGTGATAACGCCGCCAGTGATTTGGGGATACAGTCCTCGCAATGTCTGGATCAGTTAAGCTATCTTAAGATCGTTTCAATCTGTCATTAGAAACTCTATCCAACTCTGTTTCACATGCATTTAAGGTTATTATATATTATTTTGTACATAAATTACTGGAGAAATATCAAAAACACGGTTATGTTCATATGAATTACTTCTGTCCAATTTCACCGTTATTATTATTAAAAATAACATTTTTCGATCCGTTCGTGGTCTAATGTTTTATTCCAAATAGCATTAAATTATTTTATTGTTATAGTATTTGAAAGCTGTCTTTTACTACTTAATTTACAGCATAGCCCCTACCGAGTTGAAGGTAAACGAACCTAATTACACGTTTACGATCCCAGTTACAATAATTCAAATTAGTGAAACCACTTTATAACCATCTTTAGTCAATTCTACTAACATTCCAGTTTTGATGGAATTACGTTTCAATCCTATCAGTTGCATTTAATAAAATACTTATTTAAAATAACGACCATTAGTCCATTGAAAAGTTACATTTGGGTATGCATTTGTCAGAGGACGCAATTTTATTTTTTTAATGTGTAGGGGGGGTCAGTAGAAGCTTAAGTTCAAGTTTGTGGGGTCGGCACCCTTGTCCCCCGGCCGCCATCTTGGAAAAGGGGGTGCAAAGGGTTTTCGCGCTGTATCTCGTAAACTAGTTACCTTACAGAAAATTTAATCAAACATAAAATGTAGCAAATTAAATTTCCTACAATTTTATTTCTATTACTTTTTATCGTCAAGTGACCAACAAAAAAGTTATAAACAAAAATAAATGAAAATTTTGTTTGTTTGTTCTAGGTTTTACAGCGCTCCAAACTTAAACGGATTCTCGAATGCTCATAGGGATGCAATAAAAACTAAAAATTAGGCTTACTTTTCTATCTATATTTTTTTTATTCATACAATTTATTATGATCTTAACATTCCTATGCTATTATTGAACTATGTTTGACCCTTTTACCCACCACCTATGAGGTATAACATGGGCAAAGTCAAATTTATAAAAATTTTGCAGAAGCATCCAGAGTTAGCAAGTGGAACTAAATTATTTATGAGTGAGAAAGTCGAGTCATCGTTACTCAGTGTTGTTGGCGAACGTTTTTTCGTCTTTTTATATGGCGGAAATAAAGACGATACTCTAGACACTCTGCGATACAAACGATTTGCTAAGACAGTGACAAAAAATGCATTAAAAAATGCATTAAATTTTTATAAATTTGACTTTGCCCATGTTATACCTCATAGGTGGTGGGTAAAAGGGTCAAACATAGTTCAATAATAGCATAGGAATGTTAAGATCATAATAAATTGTATAAATAAAAAAAATATAGATAGAAAAGTAAGCCTAATTTTTAGTTTTTATTGCATCCCTATGAGCATTCGAGAATCCGTTTAAGTTTGGAGCGCTGTAAAACCTAGAACAAACAAACAAAATTTTCATTTATTTTTGTTTATAACTTTTTTGTTGGTCACTTGACGATAAAAAGTAATAGAAATAAAATTGTAGGAAATTTAATTTGCTACATTTTATGTTTGATTAAATTTTCTGTAAGGTAACTAGTTTACGAGATACAGCGCGAAAACCCTTTGCACCCCCTTTTCCAAGATGGCGGCCGGGGGACAAGGGTGCCGACCCCACAAACTTGAACTTAAGCTTCTACTGACCCCCCCTACACATTAAAAAAATAAAATTGCGTCCTCTGACAAATGCACACTAAGGCCTAAAAAATGTAACATTTTAATGGACTACATAAAGCTTTTTACCTTTATTTTGTAGCGGCATCTTCAAAAGAGGACTTATCTTTACTTGACAGCTAACAAAATCCTTTTAATTAGCTTGAATGGGAGCTTCAAAGTGTCGCCGTCTCACTCCCACGCCATCCTCGCACCTCCATATTAAGATACTTGTCTGTATTCAATTGCACTTTTACATACATACGCTTCGGTCACAGTTTCCATTCCTTCAGTTCTATCAAGTACAAATACAAATATCCTGAGCTATTTGGCATTGAAACGTTCGGAAGATGACATCTATTGTGAACATTTTATTTGTTTAATCGATGCTTCACTACATAGTATAAAACAAAGTCGGTTCCTGCTGTCTGTCTGTCCCTAATAGTCCCTATGTATGCTTACATCTTTAAAACTACGCAACGGATTTTGATGCGATTTTTTAAAAGATAGAGTGATTCAAAAGGAAGGTTTATTATATATGATACATGCATAATATAGTAGAGAAACACTGATAATTTTAGAGATTTTTAATGTTATGTCGTAAATAAACACATTTGTTTGCGCTTACATTGCAAACGCTGGCCGTACCCTACGAGATAGATCAAAATATGTACTGTACTACAGTATTGTACACAAACAAAGGTCCACAAAAAAGTCTGAGATGGTATATGTCTATTTATTATGTTATGTTATTCTCTTAGATAACGTTATATATAAAGACATTCTTTAGTATATTTGGTTAAACTGTAGTTGCCTGTCGCACGAATTGGAGGGTGAAAAGGCTCAAATCTGGTAGGGTTTTGCTTCCTGATTACATATTTACCACTTTACTTTTAACACTAGGTAATCCTTAGTTTTCGAGAAAATAATAAAACATTTCTAACCTCAAATCAGATAAAACTTGAAACAAAACGTAAAAATTGACAGATAATAACCAAATTTGTCGTATTTGTTGTCTGTGGTTTAACATGTTGTGCAAAATTGATGCAAAATTCACCCTCCAATTCGTGCGACACGCAACTAAAGTCAAGACGTATATTTAGTATCACCATTGCACCCGTGCAAACCCGGGGCGGGTCGCTAGTTTTAGTATAAAATATAGAGTTCATTCGGTCGTTTTGTTATTTTGTCAGAGCCTCTTCAGATGCCAGTAGAAGATATAATTGCATTCATGTAATTACAATTTACTACATTATTAACTTTTCTTAAGTTAAATATTACTGGACAAAACGCATAGAATAGTCATTCGTATTGCTTGGCATTATTTTAATATACACTTTACATGTAAGGGGTGTGGGGTTAAAATCATCATCATTCGTAACCCAAGCCAACCTCACCGGCCCGTGGTACACCCTGCCGAACAACAAACGAGGCTCTGGCGCCCTACCCACCAACCCGGACTGGACCAGCGTGGTGGGTTATGGTCCTAACCCCTTCGAGTTATATAGTACAACATAGAGATAGGCCACAAGTGCCCGGCGGCGATGGAGGTGCTGCTGGAAAGCAGTCAGCCTCCGTAGCCAGGGGTGCGAAGAATCCCCGGGTGGGAACGATCCCCCGTCAAACGAAAGCAATGGAAAACTCGAGGGGAGGCCTTTGCCCAGCAGTAGGACAGTACGGGCTAAAAACAAAAACAAAACAACACCTTAGATACCTTTTAGTTGGGTCTTGTGACATGTTTCATTGTAACTCGCCTTAACATTTCTTTCTTAAGCATAATGGAGATATTGGAAAATAAATTTAAAAGAAATAATTACATGAATTAGTTAGTAGTCAGTACAGAAGTAACCTTAACTGGTTTATTTACCGCCTAAGTGTAGGGTATAAGACGTATTCATAATGTCATAATTCGAGCTGCATGCAGAATACTCAGAACTATTACTTTATTAGTGTTTCCGATTTTATGGGCTGGTTTCCTTGACGGATGTAAATAGCGTTACCTGAGTAACTAAATTATATGGTCTTAAAGCTTAATTATTGTGAAAACGTATTGGGTTTGGAGAAAGGTAAAGGGGAGGTTTGGAGTAGAACAGTTGGTTCTTGTCGTCGTAAAGTTGACGCTATGGTTCGTCTGTACATTATATATTTTTGGATTTAGCTGAAGCCTACCCGCATCCGTCGTACGGACCGAAATACACGTCGCAGCTGAATTCCACGACGTCTGCGTGGGTTAACGAACCCGTCAAATACTGCTTAATGATAACATTGGCTACGGATCTCGTGACAAATTGCGCTTTGACTTTGAATTGTGACTATAGTTGTATTTAGGCCCTCGGGCGGCTTATTATCTCTCGGTCCCATGATTGGCCACTAACTCATACAAACTTACTATAACTTATGTAAAAAACCTACAGGTGCGACTGCAATAAATTTAATCAGCAATATTTTTTTTTTTTTTTATTATGCCGACAATACAACATCTTAAGAATCTTAAGAACTTCAAACAAGATGTCGAAAAATATCGCGTTTTGTCTTTATTGTGCTCATGCATATGCTCATCACGTATGTTTACTACATTCGGAATTGCTGTGTGGTGTGTCGTACCAATTACCGTTCGGCTCCGATGATCTACCATCAGCATCATCGCGATGGCATCACCTTTATTTACGTCTCTCGTATTTACAAAAACCCGCGCTAACGATTCGATGAAAATGTTTCGATTAACTCCAACGTCCCCAGATTCCGATCCAGTGTCATTTATTACGTCCATTTGAATCCTGCGTTTCTTAAACATGTCGGATGAGACAATTTATTTGTGAATTACTTTTCTTACGGGCATCTCAGTTGAATAAATTGGGTCTGCTGGTATCGAGCTGATCATTGTTGTGTGGTGTGAAGTCCTGTGGTGCCCAATTATTCTACCGGCGGTGGTCGGCGGGCAGGCGCCGCGCCCCCTATCGCGGCTCGCCATCGATTACACTAACCGGTTCGTTTTTCGTTTATGGGTCGGATGAACTTGATATTCTACTCTGGACAGACTCATACAGAATTTCTAATCTGGATTTCTTGTTACTTTTCTTTTATTTCTCTATATGTTACAAACTGTCATTTATAGAAAACATTTTTAATCGTTGAGCTTTCTCAATATCTTTTTTACTGCAGTCCTCCTTACATTACTGGTTTGTGACGCTGACTACGTAGGTTGAAATTGCGATTGCAGTATGATACCTCTATTTCAGTTAGTCATTTGATTTGATTTAACGCTAAGTATTTTATTTTTCCAAGAAAGCCATGTTGAAAGTATTTGTTTTCTTGCCCTCGAATATTTTCACACCACTTACTAGCTAGCCACGTCAAGTTTCTAGCATTTATTATTTTCATTCAACAAGGTTTTTCCACGTGTAGGTAGATACGCAAGTACACGTCTGTTGAACAGACGCCATTGCCTGATTGAATAGAACCAGTGCGGTACCAGAATACTAACAATAGATGCATAATAATGCATTTTTAAACAAGCTTTGTGATCTATTTTAATTAATGCCCATAATCGGAGTTGTTTCGAACCGGCATTCTAAGCGCAAATTACACCGTTTACTGTCCTTACTAAGGATATAATTTGTCTGAACTCGGCGCAATTACAACCTCTAAGCGACTCGAAACATTCTCTTTATGTGCCCAGCCACAACTGGTTTCGCATTTGCTTGCGCGTCACGTAAATATTATCATCTAGCTTACAGTTTCCTCCGAGTGCAAAAAAGTTTATCGCTTGCATCATACGACATCACGACTTGGAAGGATTCCGTGACTACAACTTGGAGTTTTATATAAAAGTAGTCATTACACTACAGAAGCAGCAATTTGGTTCTCACATGACCCCGTTGTGCGGACCGTGAGATAATCGCAAACGGTAGTGTCCGAGCACGTACTAGGTTCCTTATTAGGCAAGTAAGATTTTTTTCTGACGACTTCTTCTTCTGGCGAGTTGGCTGGCATGGGATTGAGCGCATGCATTACATTACGTACACCGTTGCACGTTGATGTTGTGAGCTGATGTATGTTCATGCCCCTCTGGATTTATTCCTAATACGAGTACGAGTATTTAACTTGTACTTTTCCAATGGTTGTCATGTTAAAAACTAATGTTTATTTAACGACAGCTACTGCATTCATTATAATGATAAGATATTTCCAGTCCACTGTCGCTATGGCACCACGTTTTGAAAATAAACCCTGGTCAAGCAACTTTTAATTTGATATTTAATGTCAACCTGCTCAAGCAGGCCTAGAATCTTATTTATTTTTATCATCATCGGAATCGTTTCATTTAGCTCGTAAAATTTATACAGTTTTATGTCTATCAGCGTTTGGTTTGTGAAGGTTAGGCTTCGTCCTTTCGCCGTTTTTAATGGTTTTTGTCAGGATTATTGTCCGTAAAACCCTCATCTCATATGCCATTAAAGTCAAGCTCGGGTGTTGTAGTGAAATATGATAATTTTCCCTCACTTGTTCACTGGGATGGGAACAAAACGGTTCGTTGGCGCCAGCGGTCCTGCCCCGCCATCATCATTTGAACGACCAGTTTTTATTTCGCTGGCTCCATCCAATATGGACCGCGGAGTCATTAAACTACAGATTTGCAAGTTAACGCTCAGACTCGCTAGTTGTTATAAATAATACCTTTGTTTCCAACCCGCGTTCCTTTTGTATGCTAGCTTTATGAAACATAGACAAGACAATAACGTTCCAAATTATTGTTCTTACTAATAGAATCGGTATCGAGAACAAAAGGGGTATGGCAACTTTGCTTGTCAGTTTATTTATTGTATTCGTTGTGCAAATGTCAAAGACTAAAGCGGTATTTTCAAAGGCATATCGGGATTATTGAAGGTATGACGGAAACGTGATATCTTAGAAGCAGGTCTTCTGATGAAAACCCGTGCCCTTATGAATTATCCAAACGTCTCGCACACGCGTCTCAGCGGCGCCGTAGCGCGCCTTACGCGTACCTAGGGCAGAAGTAAGAAATCAATTAGAAATAAATAAATAGAATGGAATACAAACACAATCACAGCCATAGTAAGACGTGTAACAGCACAATTAGGAGGATTAATTTCAAAGATGTCGGCGCCGAGTGCCGACTTTCGTACTTTGCCTACTTTTGCAATATTCAATGTAAGTATTAGCGGAGTGCCGACTTTAAAAAAATCCTATACAACTAATCGCTTATCGACGACTTATTATAAAATTGCGTACTTTATGAGTACTTTGCCTTCTATTATAAACTTCGTTACTTCTGAAAGCACTATACCGACAGTGGTACAATTAAGTTCAAAAATGTTGGGGGTTCAAGTGGCGCGCACCCGTTATACTTCCATGGGCACGCTTGTGTTGTTTCTATTTAGAATGCATTGAGATTATATTTATTTCATAGATCAGACTATAACCTCTTTGTTATTTGATGCAATGTCAAAGATAAGGAATTGACTTACGTCAGTTAATTTTATTGCTCTCTTGTATGTATCCATTCATATACGGAGGTGATCTTGAAAATGAGTCAAGTTGTGTGTTTTCTCACGAATAGATTGGTAAATATGTAAAATATTTCTTATTTTTAAGGTATTAATGTAACCACCCGACATACCTATTAACTTATATACAAAACTAATTGACTAAGCTGAAAGGAACCCGTAAGCGTGAAGGTGTAGGTATATATGATATTAATTAACTGTTAATGTTCTTAGGGTGGACGGACGCTTTGGCGTATGGGCTACAGTCACACATTTGAGAAAAAGAACAAATATTCGTCGCTTTGGCGATGTTCTAATAGAAAATGTCCTGGCTCTGTGACGTGGGTGGAAGAAGATGGAACTGTTGCCAGAGATTCTGATCACAGCTGTATGCCCGATGTTGATGCTTTTAAAGTGGCGAAAATCATGGAAGAATTAAAAATGGCTGTATGTGATGACTACGGTCCGATTCAACAAATTTTCGAAAAGTATGTTAAGGAATTCCGTAAAAATACAGAGTATGACGGAATAATTCCAACTTTTGATTCAGTCAAAGATACTTTGTATAGAGCAAGAAAAAAGCATTTAGAAGTACATGCTACAGTTTTCAAAACTTTAGAGACAGTTGTGTTGCCACGAAGATTATCAGATAACTTTTTACTAATAGAAGACGGTTCTACTGACAAAATTGTTGTTTTCTGTAGCACTGAAGCCAAAGACACTATAAATAGAGTGTCTGATTACTATGCTGACGGGACATTTAAAGTGGCCCCAAAACCGTTCATGCAAATCTACTCACTTCATGGGGAAGTCGGTGGTAATCCGATTATCGTTCCCTTGGTATTCGCTCTGTTACCCAACAAACAAGAAACAACATATGAGAGACTATTTACGCTACTTCGTCAGCACTTGCCACAAATGAACCCCTTACATTTCCACAGTGATTTTGAAATGGCAGCAATGAATGCCTTTCAGAAAGTATTTCCTTGTGTAACAGTACACGGATGTTTTTTTCACTACGCTCAGGCTTTACGTAAAAACGCAAAAAAGCAAATTTATATAATACTAAAGAACAGAAGGAAACTATAGCATTATATACAGCTTTAGCACATCTGCCACCGGCACACATTCCCGAGGGCTTCCTTTCGATTAATTTTGAAATTTCTTGTGACAACACCTCTGCCTGGAATGATTTCGTTGGCTACTACGTAAAACAGTGGATGAGATATGATACAGTGGCAATCATGAGCTGTTACGGAAGACCTCATCGAACCACAAACGTCGTAGAAGGATGGCATTCCAGATTAAATAAGATCGTCGGATCTAAGAAACCACATCTTTTCCCTATCATAAAAGTTCTAAAAGATGAAAGTGTTCATTGCGATTACAACGTTAGAATGAATAACATGCATTTACCAATTTCCAAAAAACAAATAAACAAGTTTAAATTAAGAGACGACCGTATAAAGAAGATCACTGATGATTATTTAACAAAAAGGATCGATGTAAAGACTTGTTTAATGAGACTCAGCAAAGTGCGATTTGTAAAATAACGTTTAACTGCATAATAACCAACTTTAATATTACAATATTATATTTTTTATTGCCTTAATTTTTACGTTTAATCTTCTTGACTGTACATAAATTTGACATACTGCGAAAATATACACGACTTAATTTAATAGTCTACAAAACGCTACTGATTGCATAAACATAACAAAAATCGGCACTACGCGAAAGTCGTCGATAAGCGATTAGTTGTATAGGATTTTTTTAAAGTCGGCACTCCGCTAATACTTACATTGAATATTGCAAAAGTAGGCAAAGTACGAAAGTCGGCACTCGGCGCCGACATCATTTCAAATTACGTTTACACTTACGTTTTGTAATTTTTGAATGATTTGAATTTGAAAAGCTCGTATCGTACGGTACTGAATCATCCGTAAGCATGCGTACGGTACTGAATGTACAGTCAGCGCGATATACTTATCTTTACGTTAAGAGACGATTCAAAGTGACACAGTCTTGGTCTTGCGCCTGCCTAGTATCGTCCGAAACAGTAAACATCGATGTAGATTATAAATGTACGCGTCTGTTTGTTTCCTTTGTGTAAATCTTGTCAGTCATATCATAACGTTACAATAGTTGAATTACATCTATTTGTACTGGGGTGACAAGTGTTGGGTTTTGATCGTGACTGACGACAATTTAGAATTTTGAAGAAAATTGTTAGTTTCAGCAGCAAAAAGTGCTACAAGTCAGTGGTACTTGTTAAAAGTTTTTCACACTTAGACTTTTTGACACAGATCTGCTAAACTTCGAGCGTGCGTTCTTAATTCAGAATAATTCTTGAACAATTTGTATGTTGGTCGCAAGCTTTAAAAATTTATTGTTCCTCGAAATACCGAGACTTGCTTCTGAATGGGCTCGGACAGCCAACAAAAATCTTTATATACAGTAGATATACTCACATCATATAAACTTTTATGTATTATGATGACAAAAAGCCTCAATCTCTTAAATATCTTGTGAGATAGTCACTCGATAATCACCGAGCATGCACACTATCTTAAGTTTCCATTTATGGTTGGCAAGTTTTACATTTACTCGTACTTAAAAAACATGCCTGCTTTTTATAGCTTGGTTTGCCAATGCCTTACATAAACCATTATTTAACTTGTATCGCTGTCGATGTAATTTAATTACTATTGACCCCTTTCATGTCCTAAGGCTATGCTATTGAGATATATCATGGTCTCTCTTTTCTCAAAATACATGAATCGCATATCGCACTTTTGTTGTCAAAATCATACCGAGTGAACAATTCATATTGACTGGCAGTCACTCACCAAAACAGTTGACTAGACTACTTCAAACAAATTGCCCAAACGCATGAGACAACCCATATTATAGGCTTCCGAAGTCAGTAAGCATAATAATGACCAGTGGTGAGCTCCCAAACAAATTCAACGACATAATGTTAGCAAAATACATGTTAGTATGGAGTTTTCATGAATATTTGTGAGGTTTACGACGACAAAGACTCTGGATTCGATCATAAATTGCTATATCAAAGATTAATAAATATGAAACGAATATCTGCATCGAAAAACTGTTCGAGGAACCTCGTAATATTTTTAAAAGGCTTATCCAACGATATGTCACACGGTGTGATAATATAATAAAAAAACAAATTAACCCCACTTTACATGTACCTAGTACATACATATCTTTTTATTTACAAACTTTTATAATAATACTAGTAAATTAAAACTTTGTATGGGCCACTAATACGTTTTACCATGGAAAATTTCATTACAATAGGACATATAACAATAGTCAGACATACAGACTAACAGACAGGCAGCCGTATATGGCGAAGCTATAAGGATTCCATGTTGGACTTGAGAAAAGATTCATAGAAGGAACTATTATCGTCCATAAAGTGGATACTGATTACTAAGCGATTTATTAGAATAGTATTCAAGAACGAACTACATATGGTTGGTGCTTTAACGTCACCATATTTTTTATTATATAGAAATCGCTCATTACGATGCGGATACATACATCAAATTTATTAGCTGGAAAGTTTATTTATAATTTGTACAAATTTTATTTTATTTATTTATTATTTTTTAGTACTTGTTCCTCGTAACTCAAATAATAAATAACATTAGTGCATCAGCGACATATAATATTTTTTATGTTTACACGATGAATAAAAATCAAAAGAAGCGGATTTGGCTCATTTATTTTAGTGTTGGCTGCGTCTGTGTCGCTTAGAAATAGATTGACCTGTTTTCGTAGACAAACAAACCCTCGCGTTGTTGATTCAGAACATATTTTTGTCTCTTCCACCGATCTTTGCAATTTCTCTTTGATTGCTATCGCTAGTTATTAAAACCAAGATAATTATTTCCTTCAAATCAGTCATGATTAATAATTGATGGAAGCCTTGCTCATTTCCATGTAAATTTTTATTGATCGCTGATCTCATATTAATTTGTTTTACGACCAGCAACTTCTTCGTCAGGTGCTAATTGATGAGTGAAATCTAGTTCGACGATATACCGTAGTAAATCATTTATCGACTTTGCTATCTGATAAGATTATATCAAAAAACACCTTAATCCGAACATTAAAAGTAAACTCGAAGTCGATTTGTCAAACGTCGGAGGATGATCACTCCGTCTGATGTTTAACAACCAAAACTAAAAGTGATCGTAAAAACAATATGGGTTTGATAAACTACCAGCTTCAAAAAAATCGCATTGCAACACTGATCCTAGGGCAACTTTAGGATTTAATAAATAACATACAGCGTACGCTAACTCCAAAATGATTCCGATACAAGCATTGTTAATTTATTCAAGATCTCAAATAATTTTAGTTTGAATTAATACATTTAGAAGTTTTGTTCATGAAAACTCTTCAGCTAAAAGTCTGTTCATGGATTTTACGCTGTATTTTATATTATCTAATCATATGATTAGAAATCATCTGCAAACTATCTCCTTATTGCTCATCGCTATCCTTCGTGCATGTCTATCCTTTTTTTTTATTACACTATGCTAGGTGAAATTGCGTTTTAGCTGTGCACACTGACAAGTTAGTGCCGTTGACTAGTGTATCCTTACAGTATCCAAACTAATCACTTTGTGAAAACGCAGTTTTCTATTTCGATATTCCATAATTTATTTTTATTTTCCATAATTTTATTTTTATTTAAAAACGAATTATATGTGCTACTCAAACTATAACAGAAGCCAACCTGAAAATAACTACACAATAAAACTACATGATTCAAAAAATTCACTAGCTCATAACGACTGTAATTGTTCCATCCTAAATAAAGTAACTTCAACTAAATACTTGGGTGTCGTAATAGATCAAAAGTTAACATGGTATTTACAAATTGAAGGACTTACTACAAAAATTAGTAAATTAATATGGATTTTTAAAATTCTAAGATATGTGGCTCTAGAGATGTTACTGAGTAGAATATATATTGCTTTGGCAGAATCGGTCTTAAGATACTGTGTCCCGGTTTGGGGCGGTGTCGCTAAAACAAAATAGAGGTTGAAAGAGCACAACGATCTCTTTTAAAAGTGATGTATTTTAAACCATATAGATTTTCTACAGACTGTCTATACTCAGCGAGTCGGTTACTTTCTACAGATTGTCTATACTCAACGAGTCGGTTACTTTCTGTGCGGAAAGTATACATTCTACAAATCATCTTAAGAATGCATAAATCACTACATTTTGATCCTAATATTCTTAAAGGGAGAAGAAAAGACAAAGCCGCTAAAACTGTCGTTAAAAGACCTCGTTCGCAAATCACCAATACGCAAAGCAATCAGCACATCTTTATAATTCAGTTAATAAAATTCTAGATATTTATCCAAAACAGTATTACGAGTGTGGGAAGACGTTATCTACTTGGTTAAAAACAAAAACTTATGAGGAAATTGATGTTCTTCTCCTGTTTGTGACCTAATTTATATATTATTCGTAATAGATTATTACATAATAGGGCAATCAAAACTACTTACCTACATAATATTTACCAAATTTTATTATATATAACCACTTTTTATTATTATTATTTTTTAATATAACATATATATATACACAATCACGTAAAAATAATACATTACCTTTATTTACTTACTTATTTTACAATAAATACGAATACTGGGCTCCTTGGTCCATTAGTTGTCACAGTTTAAAAAGATAACATGTCATACAAGAAACATACATAACAATCTATCATGCATATTTTTGGAGTACCTACTATATAGTTAGGTGTAACTGAACATTTATAAATTTATGTAAAAAGTGTAATTCAGATAGTTTTTTTGTTGTTATTGGAACATTTGTTTTTGTATTAGTTTTTTTTTTAACTATATTAATTAAGTAACTACTTACCTTATTTTAGTTTAATATAAGTGCCTTTCTGTAACTTTATATAATGGATATAGAAGAGCGGGGTTTTCTAACACAAGTATTTTATACTTAAAAGAAAACCTCAACCTTATTTTTATTGTAATATTTTGGCTACAGAAAATAAACATTTTTCATTTTCATAATTTGCGCCTTTAAATATACATATCTGTTTGTCATACCGGGTGAGAGTCAGATGTTAATGTTACCCCAGCAGTGTTAGTATCATTCGTGTCGGACTCGGGCAACAATTAACAGAATATACGCCAATTACTGTTGAAATCGGGACGCGTCGCTCGCCTCTTGCTTTGCTAATTAATTGTAATGTACACTGGCTCATGTACGGCCCGCTATAACCGTCTATGCGGAATACCTAATCACAATGCCTCAGAAGCAACGCTTACTGATTTATCGTCAAGGATGTTTTTCTGGTGGCCATCACCGACGTCAACGTCAAACGAATTCGCGGTAAGTTGCACGTTACGCATTTAATGGTTTTTTGGTGGTCTGCTGTAATTTATAACTCGAAGCTAAGCTACCGTTACCAATGAATATCGTTTCAAGTTTTGAAGTATCTATCTATCGCAAAGACTATTATGATTAATTTATTGTAATAACACATGACAATTCAGTATATTGTATAATAATTTTATTTCAGGTAACAAGTTATACACACTATAAAAGATTGAACAGTATAAATATGTACCTTGAAGTCTAACATACATACTATTATTATACT
Organism: Lampropteryx suffumata; assembly: GCA_948098915.1. Classification (NCBI taxonomy): domain Eukaryota; kingdom Metazoa; phylum Arthropoda; class Insecta; order Lepidoptera; family Geometridae; genus Lampropteryx; species Lampropteryx suffumata. The sequence continues at coordinate 1,278,258 of OX402564.1, read as the reverse complement.
TAAACGTACTTAAACAATATTAATATTCAGTTTTGTGTCAGGAATCCGCTAAACTTCCTGAACACTCCACTTTTCGGCTAGAACCCATTGTCCATGAATGTATTGTTATTATAGTTTAGAGTTACTCATCAAGAGACATATTTTTCTTCTCCATTGGTCAGATTGTCGGTACATCTGTCAGATTATGATAGAACTGCACACCTTCGCGTTGTTATTACCGATTGGCCATGGGGCAAAGCAAAACGATAACAGGCTGTGTTCCCGCCGCCTGTAGGCGTAAATTATTCTGGTTTTCGTAAGATACTAGAAACACAAGAGACACTATTGGAATGTCTTAATAACTCCGTTCAAAATTTAACTACCTTAGGAAAGAAAATATAATTACAGGCAATAGATACATTAAGTAGTCACATAAGGGTTCCAACTCAGCATTTGCTACCTAGCGCTGATATTCCGTTAAACCTAATGGGATTAAGCACTTCATCTAGGGGGTATTTAAACTACGTTTTATCCTACAGAGATCTTACGGGTTCATAACCAAATAAAGCCTATAAATATGACTTGGAAATCCTGGAAACATGCATCAAGTATTTTCCAAAGACCAGAAGGTTCACATTATCAAGGCACGTGTGCTAAGTGCGCAATAAACTTGAAAACCTACGCTGGAAATGAAAAAACTATGAAAAGAACAAGTATTGCATTATATATTTTGTATTCATACGAGTATATCCTTTGCGATTTTATAATATTGTGTCCAAGAATTTATGGAACAGCGCTACAAGTTCTAGAAGCTCTGGTCGCTAGATATGGATGGACCCATAAATTGGTTGCCAACCGAACTCTCTATATCGTTAAAATAATTCAATTTTATAGACCTATTTTATGTTCAATTTTATATGTCCCATACAATAAGTCGCTATCGTCTGTTACTAAAAGATACTACAACAGACATCATTATTGAAATATTGAAATGGCACGAGTATTATACACTTCAATCAGCACGGACGATGTAAGTTAATGAAATTATTTTGAAGGTGTAAATATGTATAGATTTTGTCACAATAATCACAAAAACTATACATATGACTTGCTAAACATTTACAACAACAATAATTTAGTGTCGGAGTGTTGGATCGCGTTTAAATCACAAGCGCATAAAAGGTATCAGATGACGGCACGATTCACGATGCATGATCAAAGCGGGTCGCATCGCCAACTGTTATTAGCCATTTATGATTTACTCCTCGCTCAGTGCATTGTCTCGATGTTTACGCTTGCTCTCATTATACTTTACAACTCCTTTGATACCAACAGATAATTGCTTACTTAATATGACGGTTACTTTCTTTTCATCTGCTTGCCTTCATGTCTTGAGAGTGTTAACCTCCTTAAATGTTCACATTCAATCAATCGTTAACTTTATCTGATTTATTAATTGCCAGCTTCCTTTCGTCGTTTGATGTGTGAACTGGAGCAATTTAGGATGTGAATGATGACTTTGATGTATTTTTCCCGCGTATGTGGACCGAACTAATCGAAGTACGGTCACGTATGAGTCACCGTGGGAAACTAGATCTGTACAATGTGAGATATAATCGATACACCAGCTGAATGACATATCGAATCGTGTAACTCAATATCGTGCGTGACCCATTCGGCCACGCTGTATTTTGAAATCGACACTAGGCTTGTCTGCATCCACGATCCAGCTTAGAATGCGTTCCGCCGGAAGACGTTGTACTTGGCATCTCGATTGATAAGTTTCCGGTGATTCTCTGTTCTAGTTCAAACATCAAACCTGTGGTTCTGTTTAATATTAGAGCTGTTTACGCGGATAACGCTCCTAGGTTTATTATTACAATCGTCTTTTAGTTAGTTAGTTAGTTAGTTATAGTTTAGTTTGAATTCATGTCAAAACAACAACTTCTACCAACATAGGTTCCTTACTGTCACATCCTGAGAGAAATTAATCAGAATGCAAATACTTCTTCGTATGAAAATCAGATGTTGGTATGACGTTATCGTTTTACTTGACCGAAATCTCACTTTAGAGACAAACAAAATGAATTCTGCTTGACAGTTGTAAACTGGTCGCAAGTTACGTGTTTTGAAAAATGATCTTGGTTAGCTCTCGGATTTGTATATCAATCAAACCGGTGCCGGTGGTGTCAGGCGAACTGCCGGGGATATGTGTCAATATCTTCAAAATTTACTATTGCCGATGACAGATGGTGAGACCGTGCTGGCGACATGCATCAGTTATTGCTTGTTGAACACTCTACCAATGTACTTTTATGATAGAATTAGTTTTTTCTAGGTCACACTCGAGTTGATTATATTTTTTCCCGTTTTTAGATCAGACAGTCTTCTTCCATAGTTTCCTTATCGCTTAACTCAAATGCTACTGTTTACATTCTTCAGCGATAGCGTTTACCACCAGTGCAGGCTCGAATACTACAATTACCCCAATTTGTTTATGGGCCTTAATGGCGTTGCCGACTCTTAGACCAAATTGATTATCACTAACTGTTTACCGTTTTTCGTAAGTGATTGTCCATAGTTTTTTTGGCCTAAAAACTTGCATATTATTAAGCAAGTATTATAATCATGCCTATCGCTTAATTCTAAATCTCCACTTTATGCTCGGAGCAGACTCGCTAAGATCGTATCATTCTTTGAATTGGCGTTGTTTCCATTTTTTTTTTGTGAATTAATCTGAATAGCTATTGATTGATGATGAAAATTAATGATTCCTATTTTATCGATTTTAAAATGTTCCTAATCAAATTAGGATAACTAGTAGATGGATATACTCATTAAATTTACATCTCTAATATTCGCTTGTCACAAGCTAATGTCATTTCCATACAATTTTCCTTCTTGCTAACTCTTTTGGGGAAAGATAAAATGTTTGGAAATGACAGCAGTAGTCACGTTTAAGTCACGTGACCTATCACAAATTAGTGTCATATCCGAGAACGCCAGCAGACAGTGTCACCTACCCTAAGTGATTTGTACTTATATCAATTTAGATACGAGGCATTGAGCTTTGGTTTACAAATGTACACAGCTTCCCGTCGGCTCCCAAGTAGCAATGATTACCAATTTAAATCGTTCAATTGAGTTTGTCTCCAATGATGATGATGGATGCACCCACCGCGCTCCCGGCGTCTCGATCGGTTTCCTGCTATCATTCAATTACCACGACCATAGAATTGAATGGAGTTAGAAGCATCTTTATGCCCAATCGTCGGTTAAAAGCGGGTATTACGAGTAGTATTTTTTCCTATTAAAACTATTAAAATAAATGTACGGTAAGATAATTTCCCTATAAAATAAAATTATTGATTTCAAATTAGAAATCGCAGTTATCGTTATCTTTGGTTACGGTACTAATATACACATAATATATTCGAAGCAAAACATGGTTTTCACTAAATCCAATATTTTCGATCGTAATTCCACAATATGATTAGGATTTTCCACAAAAACTTTGTTATAAAAATGTCTGTAAACCTTCATTCTCTCAAACTCATGCAGATGTGGTCTTTCTATTATTTACATCTCTATGCAATACTGGAACATAACTACTGGTCCTTGGTATGAGTGCGAATGCGGGTCGTCGATAGATGGTAGGTAATACACAATTGGCCAAGGACCGAGATTACACTAAATTGATATTACTGCTTGTTAAACGAGTCTTGAATGTCATTTACCGCATGAGTAACGTCGCTGATGTCGGTAACTTTTATTGGTATCTTTGTATGATAATGTGATTGGAAATCATTGAGACGAACGACTATTAAGAAGTACTTATATGGGGCAGTACAGCATGCATCATGCATGCCCATCCTATCAAAGCTTGAGATTACGTATCCAATAATCTTATCTCTGATCTCGCTTAAAGTAATTTTTAAAACAAAGCTCATACGCCAGGAATCATCACCGTCATGTCACTAGTTCGTTCATGGCTAACTAACTTACTTAGAGTAAGAATAAAATGTAATAATAATAATAGTCCAGCATAGTCCCGAGTACCTGGGAAGGCCTGCGCTATCAAACAGAACCCCAGGCAGAATGACGTCAGTGGAGAGAAAACTTCACCCACCTCAGCTTGCTGGAGTGGATCCATGAACGAAAGTTTTCAGTTACAAATAATTGCTCAGTAACTTGACTCACGCCACCTAAATCATCTTCAACAGATGAACGAAGTCCAATGATGATAATAGTCCCGACCGGAAACACATTCGTTTCTTGTTTCTCATATTTACCATTTATTTATTTATTTATTTAATAGATGAATGAAAGTATTTAAAAACTTAAATACTGATGAAATACATTCAAATTCTATTGCAGATTCCATTATATAGTTTTAAAATATAGACTTGCAGCGACGTGAAGACAGATTATATCATTGAGATGGGCGTAATAACGGTTTTATTTAATTATTGACTTCCTGGCGAGGGTTTCCACAGGCATAAATCAGAGGTGGGGATTGCCTCGAGCTGTTCGTCATTAAATTACACTCTCTTGCAATGTTCCAGTAGAACTGCAATTCTTTACCAACAGTATAACAATTACAAAATATTATACAAGTAGATCTATGAAAAAGTATTTCAATATTTTGTCGGTACGGTACTTTAGAGCTGAAAAAATATTAAGCTAAGTCAACGCAATCAATAAATATGGCCTAAGTACCGGTCATCGGCATATGTTGACGACCCAGTAATCAAAACCTATGGAATACTTCCCGTTGACCTAAAATCATGAAATTTGGGAAAAATGAACGTCTTACAGTACATGTAATGGAAAAAATCCGTAAAAAGCTAATATAATATAGTTGTATAACAAAAAAATATTACGGTTACAAACTTACATGGCCTCGACCGACGACGTACGTATTTCGATTATGGTAAAATTTTTCAACGAAGTTAATTGTCCTTCAATCCAATTTATCGTTTCATTGTAACAATGTTCGATGCTTTAATAGTTTGTACCGTAGTTACCCTGAATCGGACCGATGTTAAAAAAAAATGATAATGAAAAAAGTAGTTAGGTACCTATATATTTCGCATTTCAGTTATTATAAAAAGCACCTAGCTGCTACCGTTGTTATAACGTCACGCAGTTTCCGCCCTTGGTGAATTGCTTGCCGCCTAATATTAAATTTTCGTCGCTGCGCTATTTTTTTTTTATTTTTTTTTTTATCGTATCACTAGTTAATTTTCACTCTAAACGGGATATTTACCATGATCTATGAGTTTTTCTGCTTCCCGATATTGCGGCACAGTTGCATGCGCCATTATCACGAAATAAACTCTCTCGTTATCTCGTAAATAGTTTTGTAGTAATTAATAAATAGTTATGTAGTGAATATCCCATTTTAAGTGAAAATTATGTTAAAAACCATGATAGTTCTAGAAGTTGTGTCACTAGATATTTCAAATCAGTGTGGTAAAATGATTAAATTAAACTTGTGCTAATGGCAAAACAATGGCACATATTTTCGAACTCTTTAGGTTTTACGACATGCCTATTTCTCTAGTGTTTATTTCAATACTTGTAAGGAAAATTAAACTTAGCAAGTGTGAACATATCGACTCCGTTACGTTGTAGGCCACAATCCAGTACCATAGGACATACAGAACCATTATTTTATACTCAGGAAACTGACGTATCTACTCTATTATCTCTACATGTTCTCCAACCCGGCTTGCATAGTCAGCCTTAAGCGTTTTGTCATTACATTCTATTTTAATGAAGTTGTGCCAACGAATGCTACACGATTACTTACAGTGATGGGCTTTTCAATACGAAAAGAAATTTATGAACGGTAAAATTACTAGTATAATTACACTGAGGAGTTATCGTACTTTCTCGTTATATCGTATCTCTCCAGTGTGTTATGTATGTGTATTTACCTGTTTTAAAGCTTAACTGGCTTTACTAGCTTATCAATTGACGTAAAATGTAAGTGTAAACTTAATACTTGGGAGTATATTTGCAAATATTAACATTTTTAAATAAAGAAAAACGACTTAGTTTATTAAAATTTGAGCCCAGAAAACCACCTTAGGGAGCTTTTTTTCAAATTTATTTCTTTATATTCGTCATAAATACATTACTCAATTAAAAATCCAATACAACATATTTTGGGACCAAACGGGAAGTGAGTTCCCAAACAAAAAAATATTTTTCTAAATTTGCTAAATAAATGACGGAGTTTCCGAGATAATAAACAAAGAAAAAATGCAACCAAATGGAGAACCTCCTCCTTTTTTCAATTCGGTTAGAAATATCTCTTTCACTATTATTTTTTTTCGGACAATTACGAGGTTGTGTTTAAAATGTGAGGTATTGGGGAATATGCGTGAATTTATCTCATTGTTACAGGGTTTAAGAAGACGTACTGTTATTGAAAAGTCCTACTTAAAAGGATTTCGTGGTTTTTTGGTTAGGATTGGCTAAATGATGTTTATTACATTACTCTTTCCTACCGCAATTAAGGTTTGGTCCATTTATAACAGGATTCTCGTTTCTCGGACTCGCTACATTGCAGCAACGTAAAATTATGCACAGCAGTGACAAGCAATGCTAAATTATTGCAATTTGCTGGCGTGGGCCGATTTCGTGGGCTTGATGCATAGCCTCCGATGTTAATACTTATCATTACGACGTTATTATTGCCACCATCTCTGTCTAGACTCTGGACTCTGACGGTTCATTAGAGACTTCAGTTTCCCATACTGTTACGTGATTCTTTGCACCTGCATTTTTTGCTACCAATATACTTAATGGTGTTCTGTCAAAATTAATGAAAACGATTTAAAATTCCATTTATGTAGTCTGCATGTCGGTGATATAAACTTTTTAGTGAACATTTATAATAATAATAATAATTTGTTTATTTTAGACAAGTCCATACAAGAATGCAATTTGAAAACATTTAGGATGATCAAAATTATTGTGTGCTGAATTCTGTACCAGCTCTCTATGCTGTTATTTTGTTTATTTGAGAACCTTGTTGATCAAACAAAACTATTACAAAAATCCGCTGTTTTGGAAAACAAACGTCCGCGCTTTCGTTGGACAAAAACAGGATTGGCAATTTTTTTGCAATTCACACGTCTAAGAAAGTACGAACTTTGTTCGATGTTATTCCCTGTATACTAAAGCGTAGTATGTGAACATACATGGCGCTGCGGGACGCGTAATAAATCCACTCCATCCATTGTCCTGTCGCGCCGCGCAAAAGTGCACTTTTCTCAACCGTTCGCTAGAACAGCTCCCTGTGGAGACGACATAGTGCGTTAAGGATTCTGATAGCACCTTCTTGCTTACTATTACCAAATACTTTCAGTGAATTATATTATAGTCGTGCATATAGTAAAAAAGCTTTTGATCTATACAATTATGATTCGATGATGAAATCACCAAATCAATCAGAATAGATGTATCAGCAATCGCATCTCATGATACATCGATGTTTTTACTAACCACGCGACTCTACCTCGAGTAGCTAACAAATATAAACTGCTAAATGCAAACGATAAAACTAAGCAAGCTGAAATAATTAACTTCCAGTGATATTCACATAATTTTATGTAAAATTGCAATGTACCTGCAATTATGATGGCTAGTTGTAACATATCCGGTGGTTAATGAGCCGCTCTCACGCCACCTCTCCACTTGTTGAAAGCTCCTCGCTTTCGTGTTCAGTTCCGAGTCGCGGCCGCGTTAAAGGAGCATGTTTTACAATCCCCAACGCTCGCTGTTTTGCTCCTTTTCGCTGCGGGAAGTGAGAAATTCGCGCCGCCTCCGACCGCAACAAAAATACCGCCTAACTTCCAAATAGGTCTCGATACCAAACCCAGACAAACCAGCATACAAAGTTACAAGGTCCCACATTAATAATGCGCCGACAATAAAACTCTGATAGAATCCAATAATCCGATTTAAATAATATTCCTTGATCGTAAAGTATATCTGATATAAGTAACGCCGTCATGGTGCATCAGGCGAGTTTTATTAGTATCTTTCTCAATATTTTTATTGATCAGCAACGATAAATCTCGAACTATAAATGTTGGGATTGGGTCTGGCGAGGTGCTATATATCACACCGTTGAATTCTTTTGTCGATAAATCATGGATATGCCCGGTTATTATAAGTTTATAGCCATAAACACGCCTATGCCGCATCCCTGACAAAACAATACAATTTATCTTAGACCTTTCTGCTGAAAACTGACACGTCTTTGGAAGTAGTCTTTAAAGCAATGGATGAAAGAGTGAAAGGAAACTGAAAGCGTGTTGGGTTACTCAAAGAGCAAAGTTTATCCGTTCCGGGAACGCGCTTCAGTCGACATGTGCGCGGAAATGCCCTGTTTACTTTCGTTTCGGATTCGGGCAGCGCCTTTTAAGTCTAGTTTATCGTACCTCTGTTATGGACAACAAGGGTTTTTGTAACTGCTCTGTTTATAACAGACAATGAAACGATATCTTGTTACTGTAGGTGAGTCGATATCAGCTGCGCATGCCGCTGCTGATTTCCTAATGCCATTATCGTTTTGCTATTGGTAAAGCTTGTTGTCATTATCGTTGATTTGGCGCTGTATACCGCACGTAAACCAGAAACTATTTCATTAATTTGATAGAGGTCGGCGGCGGTGCGTTTGAAAGCGCGCTTTCAATTAGGACGTGTCTTCGATTTCCGTACGTGTGTTCACCTAAATTCTTACAAGGGTTTGCTCTCGAAACTTTTGTATATTCGGTTCTCGTTTTTCTCTTTGACCATTTCCCACCTCTATGTTTGTCGTTGGGAATTTAAACGAGCGCGCAACAATCAAGATCTTGCCCTCACAATTTTATTGTGTTTCAAGCGGGAAAAATGGTTACATTCTCGACAATTTAAAAATACGCTTCGTTTCTTTTACGACAATTCCTTTACAAACATCTATTTACGAGCATCTTTATGTGCAGATTTATGTCGCATTCTTTTAGAACAAAGAGCCTTTAATGTTGACAACCTATGCTAACTTTCGGTGTTAAGATACTTTAGATGTTATCTCAGTTTATGAACCAAGTGGAAGTCTGAAACGTTAAAATGCAGCTGTTCATAAGTTATTATTCATGTCCGAGAGATTCTACCCATTGTATTGGGTGAAATCGGATTCCTTTTGTTTTATTTCATATAGGCAACCGCACCGTGGCGGTCCAAGTTTGTTTTCTTTTTGGCGGAGGTACCGTGCGATGGACAGCGGATTAACAAGGAGCTCGGCGCCAGGCAGAGCGTGCGGCTGCGGCAGCGGCGGAATAGCAAATGCGTCTCGTTGTGCGGTGACCGTGCACGTATCTAGATGCCAGTATGCTTGCGCGTGCGCACGCTCCCGTGGAGATGCGCGCGATTGCTCATATTAACATAGTATGTACTGAGTTGACCGTTTTAAAGGAGCATTATACCCGAGCGGTGCTTTTGAAATTCATATTCAGTTTATGGTTTATACAAACACGTCGTAAACTTCTCGTATGCCTTTTTAGTTAGCGGGATCATCCTGTCTCCGCTCTTAAGCCGGCTAATTGACGGAGGGCGTCGTGCCTTCAAATTGTGTTCAAATATTTGCTGCGCGGACGCGTAAAGCGCACGGCAAACACATCCGTCCGTCCGTCTGTTTGTCCAGACCAATGAGCCCAGCCTGGCTCTGTTTGCCTCCTGTTATCTCTACGTGACCTCTCCGAGGTAACTTCATCTCGTGGCTTTTCTTTTGTCCGCCATTTAAGGTAAACAGTCGTTACATGAGATCGTGGACACGTATTTGTCATTAAATGCGCGTCATTACCTGCAATGGTTTTTATTTGAATTGTTAAAGAGCAGTTGAAAGTTTGTGCGTTGTTGGTTAAATTTTCCTGTGTATGTTGCAAATTGTAAGATTCATTGTTGATTTTTTTGTTGCAGGTATGTATGAAATAGGTGCATCTTCGGACTATCTATAACATACTTTCTTTATCGTACTCATATCACCTAAAAGTCAAAGGATTCATCGTTGTTTCCTGAGTATAAGACTAATTGCAAGCGCCCTTAATATTTAGAGGCTCGAACTTACGTTCAGCTCACTAGTCCATTGAAATGTTACAATTTAAGGACCGAATATTGCATTTTTTACAGGATGCAATTTTATTTTTGGGACATGTGTGGGGGTTCAATAGAAGCTTAACTCATTCACTGCCACCACGATTTTCTTGAAGTTTATCGAGATGCCGCCGTATAAAACCGCGGACACGCTAGGCGTGCTCGCGGCATTGCTTGGAAAAATAGATTTCAGTTAGTAAATTTATTATAACGTAATTTAAGGTTCTCAAACTTTTTTACTAAAATTCCCATGCATAAATGAATAAAGTTTTATTGTGAACTGTAACATTGGCATTGTTAACAGTGCAAGTACATTTGTTTTAATAATATATTGAGTGACAATCATATTTAAACATATTTTCAGTCTTATATGAGTGAATTCATCTAAATTATTAAACCGATAAAAAGCTTTGAAGTGAAAGAAAGAAGAAGAAGAAGAGAAAGTTTGTTTACGTTATTTATCTCGTATTATCGTAATGTTGGTTGATTGGCCTTACCTAATTACATAAGTATGAATTAAATTCAAAATATTCAAATGAAATAAATTGATTTCTTATCTTTTTTTCAGTAAAGTTAAATTTGTACCGGAAATGGAAGATATTAATGATGACAAAATTTTTAGTTAGACAAACGAACAGCAATTGATTTTTATATTATAGAGATAATTTTACTGTACGTGTGTATGTCACTGTGTGTGTATGTATAATTATATAAAGATATACATCGGATAGGTACGTTTTTTTTTCATTGATGTCGTATGGAGCTGTATAAGCGACTTCATATAAGTAGTATATCAGTCATGTGGTACCTACCCATAACACAAGCTCTGCTTACTTTGGGGCCAGATGGTGCTGTGTGAAATGTCCGGCATTATTTATTTATTTATTATTTATTCATACATGACACAGTACTGTATACGGTAAAAACAACGGTCCGATAAATTATGACATTCTGTTTTGTCATCAAATACTGGTTAAAAATCTCATATCGCAAGCTTATAACTCTGAAATTAGCGAAGCGTTTAATAGAATAAAAAAGTTTGGGAACCTAAGGGTAGCTTCAGTAAGTGAACACACCTAGCGTGTTCTCGGCACTACAAAATACCTGTTTTTCGTAAAAAAATCTAACTAGTTTTTTTAGGGAACCGCTTCAATATGCCATAGCCTATCCTTTAAAAATGATGCACTAAAAATTTGAACAGAAAATCTGGCCTAGTTTTGGAAATATAACCGAAACATTCAAAACACGCCTGGCGTGTTCTTGGCGTAGAGACTTAGATTAGCCTGAACACGCGAGGCGTGTCAGTGGCAGTGAATGTGTTAACCTCAAGTTTGTGGGGTCGCCACCCTTGTCCCCCGGCCGCCATCTTGGAAAAAGGGGTGAAAACACTTTTTTCGCGGAAACTATGCGTCTTACAAAAAAATTGTTCAGCCATAATTTGTAGCAAATTGTTTTGCCTACAAATATGTTTATATTACTTTTCGCCCTAAATAAAAAATTAAAGAAGTTATAAGCAAAAACTGAGAATTTTTTTATAAAGTTTCTTTTTTGCTCTATAACTTTTTTTTTATACATTTTACAAAAAAAATACCTGACCAATCTTGTAGTGTAGATGATCTTTTGAGGAAAATTTTTCCCTATAATTTTTTTTAATTTTATTCATTTAAAACGCTGTTACAGCGCTCCAAAGTTTACCGGGTTTGTCAATGCTCATGAGAATCCGGTCGAAACGAAATGTTTAACTTATTACCGCCGTATAAAGCTATAAAAAAACGTTTGCCAACAAGAGTGAGCAAAGATGGATCGACTTTCTCACTCAGGAATAACGCGGTACCACCAGCTAATTCAGGATGTTTCTCCATAATTTTTATAAATTTTAATTTCCCCATATTATAGGCTGCTGATATTGTATCACATCCTGAAAAAGTATGAAGAAACAGAAAATTTTGTGTTATGAGATCTCCATACATCAAACTTGAAGGGCTATATAACTCAGCAGATGTGCGCCCTTTCGAAGGTTTTGAAAAATAAATGTTATTCTGTCTTATACCTAATGCCGTGAGCAATACAAGATTGTCAATGTCCTCTGCTACAATAATAACAGAATCATGAGATCGGGATGCAGTAAGCGCAGCAGAGACGATGATTGAATCTGCATCTGATTCAGCTTAGTCGACAGAAAAAACCAACCTCTAAAAGTGCAGTTTGAGAAGATCTATCAAGTTTGATTTGTTTTTTCATTACCAAGAATTTTTTCTTGAGATATTGATAGTACGGTATTCTTATCAAACTTAATTTCAGTACATTGATGTTTTTTCGTGCGACGCATACGTTCCCATGACTTTGTTCCTGCTATATCAGGATTTTCGGAGTAACCATCAAATAATATTGTTGCAGATAGTCCATAAAAAATAAGTTAAACATTTCGTTTTGACCGGATTCTCATGAGCATTGACGAACCCGGTCAACTTTGGAGCGCTGTAACAGCGTTTTAAATGAATTAAATTAAAAAAAAATATTGGGAAAAAATTTCCTCAAAAGATCATCTACAAGATTGGTCTGAGGTGATTTTTTTGTAAAAGGTATAAAAAAAAAGTTATAGAGCAAAAAAGATTTTTTTTTTTTAAAATTCTCACTCTGTTGCTTATAACTTCTTTAGTTTTTAATTTAGGGCAAAAAAAATATATAAACATATTTGTAGGCAAAACAATTTGCTACAAATTATGACTTAACAATTTTTTTGTAAGACGCATAGTTTCCGAGATATCGCGAAAAAAGTGTTTTCACCCCTTTTTCCAAGATGGCGGCCGGAGGACAAGGGTGGCGACCCCACAAACTTGAGGTTAAGCTTCTATTGACACCCCACACATGTCTCAAAAATAAAATTGCGTCCTCTAAAAAATGCAAAGCTCATGTAACATTTCAATGGACTACACGTTTCCGTACGTCAAATTGCTGTAAGTTTTGACAAATGGAAGCGCAAGCACACGTTTAGTTTCAACTGAAACATAGCCTTAAAAACTAACATGGGTCGACTACATCAGGCATGGAATAATTTGTCACAAGGATGAATGTTATAGAGTTATAAAGTGTGTTATAGAGGTTGTCAACTGGGATATTTCAATTATCAGGTGAGTAGTTTTTTAATGCGGATCTATTTATTTTAATTGTGTTTTATAAACGCTTGGTGCGTTAGATGTTCGCGAATTTCAACTTAAATTTCTGACTCAAAACGGGTTCAGTCTATTGCTAGCTAGTCAAGGAAAGCAGCAGAAAGGTCAAATTAGTTGTAAGTATACTCTGCACGGCTTCGCACGCGTGGTACCTATAAAAAGAAGCCTGAGTCCGTCCCAAAGTTATCTATCTCCTTAAGATCCTTTCAGTCATGGATATGGATGGATATCGTAGTAGTAAAAATCTATAATGAATTGCGAAAATCACGGACGTACAAGATATTTTGCTGTACATTTTCCAGTATTCCAGCTCGGCCGTCACATATTCCCTAAGCGATGTCTGATTAAAGGAAAAATAAAGATTCCTCGAGGAACATGCTCGCCCGGCATTTGAAGTAGATACACGGTATTCCGTGCGCATGCGCTAATTCTCGTTAATTGGCGGCCAGGCATGCCACTAGCCATGTGAAACGATATTGCACATGTCCAGCTCTAGTTCCACATAGAAACTTTACTTGTAACTTGTAGAATCCGCTAAAGAAAATCAATGGCATGCTCAAAAGTATAGTTAAATGGTAATGAACAAAGTACTGCTTGCAGTGAACGAAAATACATGACTAGCTTCTGCCCGCGGCTTTGCCCGCGTGGTACGTAAATAAAAAATGGGTTATTATTTTTATTTACCTATCTTTTCTTGTTGTTTTTATGTATTTGTGCGTTTCAAGCCACAAATAAATGTCGTATCTATCTAATTCATAGTTTCCTATGCTAAGATTCATCCTAATCGGTTAGCTCTTCTTAGCAACTGATAAACATTTAAAGATCTATAAACTTTCACAATAATAAAGTAAGTCGGACTGTGCGATTGCTTGGCGATAAATTTCAACAACGATAAAGGATTGGAACACTATACCGTCGTCTGTCTTCCATGAAAACTACTATCTGGGTCTCTTAAAGTCAAGAGTAAATAGGTGTCCTGTAGACCAGCGTGCCTCATCGTCGGCCGCATCGTTTACTATCAAGCGAGATCGTGGTCAAACGTAGGTCTATCTATGATAAAAAAAGGCCATCCCTTTCAATTTTCGGCATCGTTTACGGGTTTTATTACGATTAATGGTAAACGTATCCCTAAAAAATATAAAAATACAGTTTAGTTTTCTGCTGGACACTAGTGCAAAACAACACACTGGCTAGTGCTCATGCAAGTAACAATTTCCAGTTATCAAAGCTACTTCTTCGTATGTGTCAGTAGCCAATGCTGATGACAGAGGCCTTCGGGCGGCCTCATAGCCTCCGTTATGGTCTTACATCTAAACATCATCTGCAGCATCTTAAAGCCAGGATCGATTCCTTAACGTCCCTTCCGAAGCACGAAAGAACTCAGATACATATCCCGATGAGGTTACCCATCTAGATACTGATCTCCAGAATGTTAAATTCGTAGATCTGTGAGAAACTACTAAGTTAGCTATGCTACAAATGTTTCTTAATTTCTCGAAGCAATACTTAGATATTCATCGTGCACTGTGTGCACCAGGTAGACACGTGATTGAGACCTGCTCGTTTGATACCAAATTAATGAGTTGCAAATGTCGAACTGTTTCTGAATTACGCCGTTGGTGCTTTTGCATTAAAGGCCATGAGCCTTCATTAAAGTAGCTGGTCACATTGGCTCCGTCCGGTGCGATACCGTTGTATGAAACTAACGAGCTTGTGGTACTCTACTTTTGTTTACATGCAAACAATGCTGGTGAATCTATTGTTTAGCCAGACTTGCTAAAATTTCCTAAGATACGAACGATCCTTATTTTGCTTGTGCCAAAGTCCAAATTAGAGTAACAGTTTTAAAATTAGTTTAAATTGACATTATGTTCCATTATATAATTGATTTTCCGCAGTATTAATCAACATCTCTTTAAATGGCGACTTAAATAAGCTTATAAAACACGTCAATTTAATAAATTGAATAATTGTACCTTAAAAATGTTACTCTTCTGACTTTGATGCAAACAAAATAAGATCATTCGTTTACCAGATTTTAGTAAGTCTCTCGAAATTACAGAATCTGAGCTAATTTGTAATTTTGTGCCTTTTTTAGGACCATGTCTAAAGTTACTGGACTAAAGCATAATTTAGGTATCTTGTAAAGAACTCAGGATTGATTCTAAAGATGATGCTCTGCTAATCTCAAACATTACAGATTCAAGTAATTTTACCAGGCTTAGAAGAGTTATCATACGCTAGGTATAGTACGTCTACATTGTAGAGTTCCTGAGCCGTACTTGTTGAGCCTCATAAATACTTCAATACGATCATTCAACATTCTAAATTTAGTATAATCCGCATTTACACCTACACTACCGCATGATCTAAACGCCTCGAGCCTTCGACAAATAGCAAGGTGTAAATTGTCGCACTTTGTAAGGCCATTTGTCCTTGAACAGTTTAGCTAAGTTGATTTAGGTACGCTCGTAAAGCTTACATTATGGCTATTACCTTACAATGGAGGCATTTGAAAGGCCTAGCCTAGCCCGCAGTCCAATGCCTCGCCTAGAATGGCTTTTAGAATATATTCAAACCTAACTCTTCATTATTTAATGTTCGCATTCGAATAGTCAATAATGTACCAAGCTTATATGTCCAGGATGGATTTGAAAGACATTGTTCAGAGCAACGATTAATTATAGTTCAGAGAACAGGAAAAAACTGTTTTCGCCAATTCAGCCAATTATCTATTTCAAGGTGTGCCTTGCCCATGCCCATATATTACTATGGCTTTCTACGGCCTAGCCTAGTCGTGGTCAGCGGCTCACGGAATTATTCGAAGCATTTAGCCTTTGTTGCTTGCACAATTATCTGCTTCAGCGCGCTGATAGATATATCTTGATAGACTCATTTTAATACATAGATCATGTTTCTGAGATAGAAGTCACGAAGTCGGTTTAAGCTTACAATATCGAGCAACTACGCAGAATTTGTAAAATGCAGACTATTAATTTTATTGAACTAGATACGACCGAGAATAGAAAACGCTATGTAAGTAAAAGCTTTGATTGCTTTATTTTCAAAGACGAAGAAGAAGAAGAAGAAAAACAAATAGAAGTTCAGAGGATCCTCTTGATGGAAGCGTTTAATAAAAATTAAGGATTTAAAAAAAAACTTCCAAGTTCCATCATACACCCGAAGTATTCTAAAGTCATAGTGAATTCATCACCTTTTAGTAAAAGTTTTTAACTTTGTGCTTTGTAAAACCAATTTAATATAAAGCTAGAAATCCCATAATTACGATTCTGACCTGCCTTTGAAAGATAAAATACACCAGTAGCATTTGTAACGACCGCAATAAATAAACAAAAAGACAGGTGCTAGCAATTTCTGCAGTTAGTCAGAGGCGCGGCCCGTATTCTCTCCAATCTCAAATCCATAATCTCTCTCTCTCTCTCCATAATCTCCAATCCAGTCATAGAAAGGTAATAAATCTAAACATATACGCTCACATGATCACACCGCACTGAACCCAAATTGAAATCAATACCTAACCTCTAATCAGTGAACTGTTAACGATTTAATAGAATCAACGCAACATTTGAGCACTGAAGAAGGCTGCGGGCATAGACTTTATGATGGCGATTTGCATAAACACATGAAATTCATTATGTGTATTATTATAGATGCCATCGAAAATATTTTACGGTTGTAATATGGTCTAGCTTTTTATAGACAGTATTTTCTTACCTATCAACTCGAGCTGCGGCGGCTCGTCGCCATTGATTTGCGATAATATTTTTATGACGCAGCGGGCGGCGCGCGCGACGTCAATTAGGTAGCGAAATTAGTAATCTTCTATAAATTTACCATTTAAATAGCTTATTGTCTTATTTTATTGCTCGTTTGCCAGTTAAAACTTTTTATAAGTTATTTTGTCTTGATAAATGTCTAGACATTCTTTGCCAATCAAGAGACGAAGCAGTCTATATCAATTTTTAATATTTTATTTAGGCATTATTTAAGAAAAACATCTTGCTTTTGGAGGAAGTCATTGGCCTCAATTCTGTTGGCACCAACCTAACTAATTTTAGCTAAAATTAGGTTTAGAATGTCAAATGAAACTTTGGTATTCTGCTGTTACTAACTTATCCTAATTTAATTTTATCTAATTTAATTAAGCGTTCCTAATTTAGTTAGATGGTACCAACCGAATAGGTTTTACAAATGCTATGACTAACTAAATATATTTTAGTCAATTCCTAATTTTAGAAATGAATCAACCGAATTGCCACCATTATCGGGTTTCTTTGCTCTACCCTAGTATGAAAAAGAAAAATTTTAATCTAAAACATAGATGAAAATTTTAGTACTTTGGGACCTTTGTGCCGTTTATAAGCAGACATACATTGTAAACCCGCGACTCGCATCACCATAATACAGCCTGTACCAAGGTGCGGCTTGCAAGCTTAGATGCGGGCGATAGAGCGTGTCATGGATCCGCTGAGCCTATGTAGACCGCAGGCCCACCGCGATGTCTACAGTCTGGTCTAGTCGGCCGTTGAACTCTATTTGCGCACTGGATTTGAAACGGGGTGAATTTAAACTACCAAATAAACAAATGCTTTGTACTCTGAATAGAAAGTTTGGAACAGAAACCTTACAATGCAGATGGGCTGGAAAGCGTATCATTGCTAACAGTTGCCAATATACTCCCAAATCTAATATGATTGCTGCTTGATTGCATTTTTTTAACGCTCTCGATGAACGTCTAATACGGTTATGCCGGTGCTGATTGACCATGCTGACCATGTTCAATCATCTAATTTATACCTTAGTTAAGAGAAGCTATCATGTTAGTTCATATCCGCAGTTAATATTAATGTTCAATTTGCATAGTAGCCTGGTAGAGTTCCTTATATGGACCATAAAAAAGCAGACTAAACCAGCAAAAACGAAGTTCTACATACATACCACAAAGTAAATGGGTTGGCAGACCGTCGCTGATAATGTCAGCTATGTGGACCAGTGCAACATCAAGCATCCTAAATTGGTGTGAAGTGATTTTGCCGCGTTTTACACAGAAACACGGAATGAGACACAAAAAAGCAACTTGACAGGCTTAGAATTAACTGCTTGGCGAGACGTGTTCAGGGAATCCAAGTCCTTGTTTAGTGGCCGAACGAGTTTCGAAATTCCTGTAGCTGTATCGAGGTGTTAGATCTTCAGGGCCGTCGTAAGTTTTCTTGTAAAATGGACTTCGTAAATAAACCAAACCTGTTTGTCCGCCTTCTAGGTAATATGCTATGTCAAGTCAACTCAAGACATGATCAGAACTTATATTTAGGTACCTAATTAAGTTTAGTACTTCTTATTTGGTTTTACGTCGTACATGTAGAATACAACTGCATGTATGGGTGGTCAAAATAATGTGTAAAAACTGAACTTTTACTTAGAAATATAAATTTACTGAAATGTCCCATGTTTTGTTTGTGTATTTGTCACGTCTCGCTCGACCTTTAGAACATTCGTGGAGAGCCGACTCGCTCGTGCTCGCGCTTCAACTTTTTGTTCTCGTCTCGACGCTCCGCCATCTTTCTGGGAACTGTCGCTTTTGGAAAAAACTACACCCGAGTCGCGGTCGACAAAGGTGTGAATGTAATTAATGGTTATCAAAGGATCCGCCTACTGCTTTACCCACCGAGAGATCCGACTTATTTGGATTGAGCTCGTTTAGTGACTTCTGATAACGCACGATTTACGAGATCCTTCATTTTAGTAGCTTGAGATTTCGAGATCATAATCATCAATCACTTATGATGCGTTTTCTCTAAATTTAATTGGAGAATACTCTGGCATATACATTCCTAAGGATTTGAGTTCATAATGGGTAATGATTATTAAATATGGTCTACTCAACCATATTAAATAATCATTAGTGACGTGAGCTTATTTTCATTTATTTACATTGTCGGAATTAAGTGGATGGAGAAGGCTCAAAAATGTTTATCGAGACTCTTATGGAAACCCTGTGTATGTCCAGTGGATCCAATGGATTCGCCGATATTGATGATAAAATAATGTAATTACAAAAGTCTCTATTTAATTTCAGTCTAATTTACATCCCATGCTTGATGGGAGAACATTATTCTACAGTTACACCTTCATAACTAGAAAATTGTCTTATATGTCACCAGTTATCGTTATGTTTCAGAGATTAGACGGCTATCTTTATTACCTACTTCTATGGTATCAAGTATCTTGTATTCTAAATATATTTAGTTACTTATCATTATATTAGGAAGAACTGGGAGTCACACTTAGCTTACTCGTTGGTATAATTTTATGTTCTCATTTATTTTCAAATGGAGAATTTGATTGCCTTGTGTTTCAAACCAAAACGGGTTAAAAAAAATTGTTTACTTTTTGAATCGGCTAGCTAGCATACTGCTCATCTGATGGTAATTACCATAACCTATGGGCGCTTGCAATACTAGAGGTTACACACACCCGATGCCGACCCCAAACAAATATTATTTCTTATTTCACTTGCCGTTCAAATCAAACCTTAACACGGTAAACTCTGCTCAGAGGTAGAATATCGGGCACTGTGGTCGTACCCACCAAGGCATACTCTTGTGTAGAGTCCTACTTGTGCAAGACGAATAGTGATAAGGAAATGCAAATAGATATTGTATTGCATTTCTTAGAATGTGGCATGGTGTATCCGCTACGGCTGGCGCAGTACCTAGTACCTGCTCTTATGACAACTCAATGAGGCATTGTCTTGGTGTCAGGTCCCCGTACCGAGAACCGGCACTATTGCAGGTCATCCGTTTTCAGAACCTGCCAAATCAATCTTGTTTTTCGGAGATTTACTGACTTTCCAGCAGCATCAGATTCAGCAGTCATTTACAGATAGTATACTATTTAAAAAAGTACCATAACAGAAATATGTGGCAAAAAATTGAGGAGACTTATACCCAGCAGTGGGTGGATACAGGCTAATAGAATAGAATAGAGTCAAATACCTTTAGAATAACACTCAAAGTAACAATTTAAATATAGTAAAAGTACTTTAGTGGTACAATGGGCGGCCATATCGAGAGCGATCTCTTCCTGGCAACCTATGGATGTAAAGGATTGTAAGAACTATAGTGAACGGCACGGCGTACATTAAACAAATATTTTGATTACAAACTAGATAATTCAAGATACATTAAACAAAAATAAATTTAATTACTTAAATATTAATACATAAATACTTTCAAAATGAGAGATATGAGACTTAAAATATATGAGAGTGATGTGAGATAGTGATAGTATACTACGTTTTGATGTTTTTTCAAGATTTAACCGTATAGAGACATAGAGACAGGGAGTTCATTTCAAAGCTTCACAGCCTACAGCGTAAAAAAACTACCATAGCAACTAGATGTATGAACAGGAGTTTTTAGCTGTTGGGGACAGGAATTGAAAAGATTTTATTTATTTGTTTATTCCACTTACAACTATCTGTAATCTGTAATTAGAGAAACGCCTTATGCAATAGTGTAGTTAGTCCCAATTATACAAATAAATGTTATAATACTAATATACGTTATAACAAATGCGTAGTCAAATTAGAAACAATAAAAAATTCAACAAGGCTCAAACAATAAATTATAAATAACACAAATTACTTTTTACATAAATAATTTACAATAACATAACCTCTGTGGCGCAGTGGGCGAAAGCCTGCCTAGAGGCGCAGAAGGTTGCGGGTTCGATTCCCGCCGCGGGAGAAATGTTTGTATGATCTGCAACTATTTGTCTGGGTCTGGGTGTTTCTATGTATAATATGTATGTATTTACAAAAAAAAAAAAAAAAGTAGTATATCAGTCATGTGGTACCCATAACACAAGCTCTGCTTACTTTGGGGCCAGATGATGCTGTGTGAAATGTCCGGCATTATTTATTTATTTATGTATAGAGTAGCCCTTACTTATTCGCCCTGTGAAAAGTTGAAAATTTCTATGAAAAGTATTTTTCATAGAAAACTTTTCTGTGAAAAGTATAAAATTTCTGGTAGAACTCAAAACGTTACTTAAGACTGGAGTGGAAGGAAGATAAATTATGGAAAGAAAAGAGAAGATGTGAGCTGATAATGATGATGATCATGAAAAATATACCATTATACCCTGAATGGTGGCAGGGAATTGCACGTAGTCAGATATACTCGAACATAACATAACTGCACAGCAATTACGATCATTACGATTTAGGTAATGATGGCCGACAGTGCCGATGGCATGATAATATCGCGTCCGTTACCTTTTATGTGAACTATTTGCCATGTTCACCACTGTAAATACCGTAATTGCAGGTGTTAGTGATATATTCCTCAATCAACTTTAAATTGTTTGTATATATGTACATACATCTAGATGTAATATGCTGTATAGCACAGCATGTTAAATAAATATCGGTGGACAATGTACAAACACCATCTGGCCCCAAACTAAGTATAGCTTATGTTATTGTGATCAGATGACTAATAGACCATTTATATATTTTTAAATACCAACTTATTGGTTGAAATAATAACGAAATTGTGTTGTCCTGAAAAAAGAAACAACATTTGTAGCTATTATTTCGTGTATATTAACCTTTTAACTTTATTTCTTTCATATTCTATTTTAATTGTAGCACGTTTCTTAAATCACCAAGAGTTCTCATTCCCATCTTATGTCACAGTGACGTGACAGTTGCACCATCGATTTTGTCACGTCAAATGTAGGTAGTATAGCCAGTATAGTATAGTAGCTCACCAAAACAAATTGAATGGAGTGCGTTTATTTTCATTGCATACATACATACATGATACTTTATTACACATAGACACAGAACAAACAAACACATTTGTTCTTCACACAAATATTTGACCTGGGAAGGAAACGACAGCGTGGAAGGCAGAACTACAAGCTCTCAAGCTCAGTATAGCAACAGGCATTTAATTTTAACTTCAAATACATACTTCAATAAATGAATTTTACATTGCCCTAAGAACCTGATCTCGTTTGCCTCTTGATTAAGTTTGGAGTGTGGCTTTGAAAAAAAAAACGATCTATAAAAGTATTAAAGAGGTATTTTAGTTCTCATACAAAAGACTTATAAATCGCAAATTCTGCGCTTTTGAATAGAACTTGATTGTAAAGAATCTCAACTATACGTTTTATACTGACCCAGAATAGCGCGCAGGTACTGCGCAGGTAGAGCTTTGTGTAAATCACATAAACTTCCCTCTAAAATATCCTATAAAACCGGGGGTTCTATTGTCCGAAGCTTTACAGACGACACTGTGTCTGCCAGATGCGCCGGTGTATTGTGTATCGGACTTTTGTAACCTGAGCAAAAGCAGAGATTCTAAGAAATTACCCGATTCGACGCACATGTGAGCACAGAATAGTTTTATACCTGTTCCCGTAATGGGAGGCTTTTGTTAAACACCAGACCATAGCAGTTTCTATTCCAACGGTTACCTTTGAATATGCATCAGCGTCGCTGTTGGCTCCAAAGAAGTGTTTGAATAAATGTTTCCGATTCAATGGTTAAAGCACAGGAAATACGTAAAATGCCTCGTTTGAACTGAGCTTTGGCAAATAACGCACAGTTAAGCGTGGTGTTTGCTTGTTTGTTATTCAAATCGTTCCGTGCCTTTTCAAGTTACGAGAAATTAAAACGCACTTCGATTCACTGGGTGGGCAGTTGGTTGGCGTGGATCCAGCCAGACTTCACTACTAAGCTTAATAAATAAAATAAATTAAAAAGCCTTTTATTTCTTGATTTTATTACATTTGTGACTTGTAGTCATTTTAGGCATTTTTAAATTGCTAGCAATTATTGATTAGTACTTAGTTATTATTATATATCTCATTTATTTTTTTATTTTGCAAGAATATCAGATTTGAAGAAGGCCTCTTCCAAAAATCCCTTTGTCTCTATCTTGTGCTATTTGGCCCCAGATTGAGCTGGCTGTTTTTATAATGTCGTTTTCCCATCGTGTCAGATGTCAGAAGGAAGACCTCCTTTGCCTCTTTTGCCGTGTGGGCCTCTCCACAGGGTTATTTTTGCAGTTCATCTCTGGTCTGCAAGCCTTGCTATGTGACCTGCCCATTACCACTTTAGCTTTAGTGTCTAGCATAAGGCGTTTGTTGATTTTGTTATTGCTCTTAATTTGTGTGTCGTATTTTATCTAGTCTCTTTATCTTTAGCATGCTACACTCTATTCCTCTCTGGCAGGTGCTGATTTGTTGTTTTGCCTTTGCTGTAAATTTCCACGTCTGGCATCCGTATGTCAGACCTGGTAGGAAGCTTGAGGTTATGATCCTAGTTTTCAGACTTATTGACATGTTACTTTTAAAGATATATTTTAGTCTTCAGTATCTATTCATTCCATGTTTGCTGTACTCTCCGTTCTATTTTTAAGTCATTGTTTTTTGTCGAAACTAATCGATTTTCCCAGTTAAATTTACTTTTATAGGTGCTCGATAGCTGTTTGTCATTACCAGTCTTAGTGAGAAGCTTAATACTAAAAATAATTAAATAACTGAAGTTCAACTTGGAGCCTGAGGTTCCCGTACTTCTTATTTCGAACCAGTGTGGTGAAAGGATAAAAGTGTATAAATGTATCACGTGCTGTATTTTGTTATAATAACTAACGCCTTATTAACCCTACTTCAAAAAAATGAGGTTCTCAATTGATTGAACATAAAAAAAATACAACCGAATCCGGTTGTATTTTTTTTTGTTTGTGATCTCATAACTCTGTCATTTATGAACAGATTAGAACAATATTTTTGAATGTAAAGTGAAAGGATATATTCTGATTGGTCCCATAGAATTTAATCAAAATCGTCTCAGTAGTTTGGTTTTTAAATCAAAATATCTGGAAAAAATATGTCATCCAGGTAAACGAAATTTCGTATTCTTTTTAACCGACTTCAAAAAAAAAGGTTTCTTAATTTGACCGTATATATATATTTTTTTATGTGTGTTCGCGGATAACTACGTCGTTTATGAACCGATTTTGGTGATTCTTTTTTGTTTTAAAGAAGATATCTTAAGGGTGGTACCATTACCATGATAAGGAAACCAGGATCTGATGATTGCATTCCGAAGAAATCGAGGGAAACCTTCGAAAATCGTAGTAGCGACTAGTGCGTTTGTAAATTTATTTCATTAAGTATTTTAAAGCACTACTATTTAATGAAGGTCTGATGACTATTGATGAAAACTTTACACCTAGATGGGTTGTGACTGTCATTAAAGTTCTGATGATGAAGACGAAGGACAGTGAAGGGATTTTTTACTTATAGTTGCCTGTTTGAAGTCGTTTTTTTGTTAATAATTATTAGTTTTTAAAACGTAATTATTTTGGACTCCCTGTCCGTCGCAAACTACCTATGACATGGTGTTACAAAACCACATTGAAGCTGTAGCTCTTAAGTCCTATATTCTTCGTCCGCCATTTACCAATTGGCATTGTTAAGAGTCAGCTGCATGTTATACATGTTGCCATTTACTATTAACAGAAGGTAGGTAACGACTCTTCTGAATAATAACATCACGTCGCGATATCATCACTCCTATCCAGAATAGCACTTGGCGATGATCACGTGATTATTTATGCCGGTAATGAGTGTATCGAGTACATTCAGGCCAGACGGCCCGGCGACGAATGTCACAGAAATATCCGCGACAAGATTGGCTTGGCACCGGGCTACGGATGTCGCATGTCGCCTTCTGTTGTGTCTAACTACTGAACTATTCACAACACCTGCACCTGTAAGAGCAAATGTCATCAACATCGTTATTTTATCAGTGCCGCTCATAGATAAGCGTACATACCATTCGAGCTAAATAAACAACGTCATCAATTTTGGTATAATGCAAAAACCTTTCTTGATTTTAAAACAAACTATCAAGACTTAAAGCATAGATTTTTTGTCAGGTTAACGTTTAGTCACAAGTAATTGTGAGAGTGAGTGATTCTCCTTCCCTCAGTGGATTTTTCTGAGGATTTTTCCATTGGATCCGACCGGGTTCGATGTTTAGAACTTGTTTTCTGAAACGTACCGATTCTCGAGATCGACTTTTCCCAATCGATGTATTAGTATTAGTTAGAAAAGACTAAACTTTTACAGTCTCAGAACTCGAAGGTTAAGCTTACGACTGAAAGGAGTCAATATTGAACGTAGATACATAGATAGATAGATAATACTTTATTGCACACCAAATATACATTGAACAAGTAGAAACAAAAATAACAATGTTTTAGTACAATGGGCGGTCTTATCGCTATGTAGCGATCTCTGCCAGATAACCCTAGTATGGATTGAACTGAATGTAGCTAACGTAGTGTTTGAAATACGATCTCTTACCGGGCCATGATAACAAATCACTAACTGTCGTTCCTCTACAGTTAGTGATTTCTAATGTATCATTCATACCGCATGCTATTTTAACCCGTATGTATTCTAATATTTATCCTAAGGGTTAAAATCTCTTTTAAAAGCTCTCTTGGTATAACAAAATTGAGAGTTGTCGTGTGAAGTATGTACATATTTCTTCATAATGTATCGCCTTAGCACGTCATTATTTAAATGGTTCCTAGATATAGGGGTTAGTGTTTGTGATATTTTAAAACCCAAAAAACACCTTGTTTGACATCTTTATTGATTTGAAGACTATAAAATTCAAATTAGGGTCATTGCTTGACCTGTCATTGCTATTATGGTATCTGCTAATGGTAAATCTCATTATGTATCGTTTCGATTAATATTCAATTGCCTATTTTGTCCTATGACAGAACATATCAAACCCGTTTAAGCGAAGACAATAATGCTCGAGTGATATGATGGCAATAACGTCTGAATTATTGATACCAAGTCTCTTGGCGAGGTAATAGACTTAATGCTTTTATGCCCATAGCTTCATATGAAAACACCGGTGGTCTAGTTATAGTGACCCCGCCTTCCGTTTCTAAGGTCGTGGGTCCGAACCAGGTCGTGTATCAATGGTTTATCTATTAAAATATATGTGCGCTATACCAGTACTCCCAAACGATGAAAAAAACATCATGTTGTTGTAGAACGTATTAAGTTTGAAGTGCCAAGTGCATAAAAAGAGCCTGTTAGCGCACTTTAATCTTTTCGCCGCACTAGTTCGAAATAATTAGTGACACGTAAAGAAAAAGCCTCATATGGCACTTTATAGAACAATAGCTGCTGTCTGCGGCTTTGCCGGCGTGGTACATAGTTAAAAAGTTGCCAATATGTCATGACTCGCTAAAGTCAATAAATCCCTACTAATATTACTAGTGGCTCTGTGAGCTGTAGACCTCGGGAACAGTTTTCGAAATGACTGAAATATAACTTTTTTTACGTTATCAACACCTTGTCTGGGATCGCTGGTATCGTGAACAAGTCGATTACTACGTCTACTTTGACTTTCCTAAACAGTGGAAAATCGCATCAGTAAATCCGATACCTAAGGTGTCACAACCTACTGATATCAAAGACTTGAGACCAATAAGCATACTGCCGGTTATTTCGAAGGTTATCGAGCGAGTGGTATACAATCGACTAAGTGGGTTTATTGAGCGAAACAATATATTACTTAATGTTCAGTCGGGCTTTCGGAAGGGCAGGGGAACAACCACTGCTTTGCTGGATGTTGTTGATAACATACTTGCTTCGCAGGATCAGGGGCTGGGATCAATCTTAGTGTTGCTAGACTTTTCGCGTGCTTTTGACTCAATAGATATTCCATTACTTCTTTCTAAGATGACATACTACGGTGTCGATGCTCCGTCGATCAACTGGTTTAATAGTTATTTGAGTGATCGCTCTCAGTTTGTGCGTATTACTCGAGAGGATGGATCACAGTTATCATCTTCGTTAAGGTCTCTTGACCGTGGTGTGCCACAGGGGTCGATTCTTGGGCCACTTCTTTTTATAATTTATAGTGCTGATATCTGCTGGTACATAAAACATTGCAAATTCCATTTATATGCTGATGATGTACAGCTATATCTCCCAATGCACCCTAATGATGTCCCTTGCGAAGTAGACAGAATCAATGAAGATCTGGCCCGAATATCAGTCTGGTCACAGGATAATGCACTTGTTTTAAACCCTACCAAGTCTAAGTTCATGGTGCTAGGCACAGATCGCTTAATTGTGGAGATCTCAAGCCAATCTCCAAACATTAACATACTTGGTCAGGGTATCGAACTGGTGGACGAAGCTAGAAATCTAGGCATATTATTCGATAGCACGCTTCGTTTTGAAAATCATATCTCAAGTCTCGTCAAGAATTGTTTTTTTAGGTTAAAGGTTTTATATAAGATAAGAAGCTATCTAAAGGAAGAAATACGTATTAAGGTCTGTGAGTAAATTGTTCTGTCTAAGCTGAACTACGGAGATCTGGTTTATGGTCCACGTTTGACTTCTAAAGCAGCTCGTCTTGTCCAAAGAATACAAAATGCATGTTGCCGCTTTTGCTATAACATACCAGCGCGAAGTCACATCACACCATATTTGAACAATTATTCCACGCTCAATATGGCCTCGCGGAGGAATTTACATCTTGCAACACTGGTCCATTCTATTGTGATATTCGAGACACCTGAGTATCTCTACGAAAAACTTAGCTTCCCAAGGAATAAGTATAGTCAGAGACCTACAAGAAACTTGCTGCACTATAGCAAACACAAAACCGTGGCCTTTCGGGGAAGTTTTCGCTACCAGGTAACCAAATGCTGGAACAATATACCTCCACCTCTTCGACTGTCGAAATCCAAGTTCACATTTAAAAAACGGTATAAAGCATTTCTACTGGATGAACAAAGAACCGGGTTGTCTGGTGTATACAGCTATGGTGCACCTTTCAGTTGCTAGTATTATGTAGGTATATCTTTATTTTTTTTCTTTATTATTTATTTATTTATTTTTTATTATTAATATGAATTTCTTTTTAATGGTTTAGTATTGTAATAATGCTTTTTAATATAAGCAAATGAATTTCGTTTGGCACAATTAGCTTTTCTTACTCCAATAATGTATTATGCGACAGTTTATTATCTACCGTATTAAAGTTGTAAGCATTTATGTATCAATTAATTCTTGAGTACATAGGTAATTACCTATAAACCTATAATTATAATTATTGCTGTAAGTACCATTCATTATTTTATTCTATCTGTATTTTTTTTTATTAACTCTCAAAGATACCATATTATTGTACTTCTATTCCTACTCATTATTATAATATTTACACAACACTCCACAAAAATATCTCACAGGGTCCTTTGGCTGAAGGTTTCGACAGAATACCAGCGCCTAGCTACCTCCAAGTGGCGAGGCATATTATGCTGAGTCGAGACCTTTTTGTTACTGTGGCACACAGATACATGACATACTCTCTATATTCTCCACATTTGTTTATCTAAAATATGTTTTTTTTTCTGTTTGTACTGATTGTGTGTGCTTGAGTAGCAAATAAATGAGTGTCTATGTCTATGTCTATGTCTATCAACCCCCACATCTCCGCCATTTTGAAATATTTCCAAAAACTGAATCGTAAGAAAAACTATATACTTAGTTATAGCACCTGCTCACAAAATTTTACGGACATTGTAAGAAGGCTCAAACGGAAAAAAGCCATTTGAGTTAGTGTAGTTTAACAAAAGTGAAGTGCTAGCTTAGCTAGAGATTGTAAGAAAAGTGTTATATAAAATAAATATAAAATAAATTATACTAAGAATGTGTCCTAGTATAATTTATTTTATAAAACTATGTCAAAACAAAATTACTCATTAGCTTATTTGGCTAGATAGTATTATTATGATCGTATGTATGTATGTATGTCGTATGTACGTATAATCAATATTGTGCACAAAAATAACAAAAAAAAATATATATCACGAGAATCGGAAGAAATGCGACTTGTAGAGAAGAACATCTGGACAGACGCCGGCCGGACAGACAGACGTACTAAAGCATTTTTGCCTAAACTGAATCGGAAACAGTCGTTCGCGCTTGGCGCTCGCTCGTTCAATAAATGCGAAAGTAACTCTGTCTGTCTGTCTGTTTGTTACATTTTCATGCTTAAACCGCTTAACCGATTTTGATGAATTTTGTTATAGAGATAGATGGGGCCTTGGAGAAGGACATAGGCTACTTTTTATGTAGGTACCACGCGTGCGAAGCCGGGCAGCAGCTAGTATGTTATAAAACAATGCGTACGCTTCTACATCAAGCTCCCAAGCGACGTGCTAGATTTTACAAATTTTAGAACGTAATAAAATAAAAAATGCATTTTAAAGCATATTTTAAAATATCAGATTATTTAGATGACAAGATGCTTGGGATGAATCTGCTTCAACTCGACTTAGCATCCGTAACAAAATTTGCAAGGATCATACTAAAAAGCGTAGAGTTTCTTGCCGGATTCTTTTTGAACTGGGGTTAATAAGAACCGGCACCTTGATACTCCTAGTATATAAGAAGATGAATCAAAATTTTCCTTGTAAATTTATTGAATAAAAAATATTTCCTGGTCTAAATCTATGTCTATATACGAAGTTTCATTCAAATCTGTTCAGCCATTATTGCGTGATCAAACAAACAGCCAAACATACAAACTTTAATATTTAAAATATTAGCGTTCTCGAGTACATGTTTCCACGGTACCACAAGTCCACAAGCCGAGCAACAAACTCATTCAAATTAGATATCGACGCGATGTTGAAAGAATCGTAGTGATAAAGATGTTTGAAATGAAGACGTTCTAAATACTTTAATCCCTAAGCTTGGTTATGTACTATAGTTCCTCAAGAACTACTGGTTCGTTATATGGAAGTGGTATGTTCTATCGATAACGTCATCTCGCATCGGCCGCCCGCTGGACGGCGGATATCGACTCGTTAGTTTAATTACCAGAGAAATCGGTTCTGAGAGGATATTGACATCGCCGATACCGTAATATCTATTACCAAGACCATTATTGAGTAGCGTCTTAAATTCGTTGTGATTATAGGATAAACTGGGACTATTCATGGACCTCGACAGCATTAGGCCGGTCAATAATAACAGCGTTCCCATCCTCAAATGGGTCATTGGATTAACACAGAATAAGCAAGTGATCTGAAAATCCAATAATCAATGGTGGCAATTCGGTTGGTTCAATTCTAAAATTAGGAATTGTCTAAAATATATTTTTAGTTAGTCATAGCATTTGTAAAACCTATTCGGTTGTCAAAGTCAAAGCCAAAAGATACTTTATTCAATACAATCACAAGGATCACTTAGAAGAAGGACCATCAAACTGAATTTCGAATGCCTAATTAAGTTATATAAAATTAAATTAGGATAAGTTGGTAGCAGCAGAATACCAAAGATAAATTTGACAGTTCAAAACCTAATTTTGGCTAAAATTAGTTAGGTTGGTGCCAACAGAATTGAGGCCATTGTATCTGCAAATTAAACAGCATGGAGAGGTCGAAACGATACATGTCTAATGAAACAGACTAGCTTTGGGATCAGATACAAAGTGTCTGATCAAAGTGTCTTGTAAAGTTTAGCTGATGGTTTTGGTAAGGTAGAGATGAGTGGCATATTTCCAAATAAGCAGAAAGGTCAATCGAACATGAATATTCAATTCTACAAATCCTTAGACCAAAAACAGGTTGAAAAAAAACATCAAATAACTACAAGTAAACACAACCCCGCTGACCATTAAGTACTCTGTACTAAATCATACATATATTATGAATACAAGTCGTTATTTCATACGCTTTAATGTGGCGCAGGAAACTAACTAAGATTTACGATGTATGAGAATCGCAAATTAAATTATTTATTTCGGAAGTCATAAAAGTTATTATTAATAATTTGTTCAGGATTACACAACCTCAATAAAATAATGGTCGTTTTGCGATGTAACTCTGTAGCTCTGATCGTGTCGGCTGGCAAATTGGAATTGCTAGCAATATATCTAAAGTAGCTCCAGCTGTTGGTGACTGAAAAGTTAAAACGTGACCACAGGAAGGGCACATATTCAATATTCATCAGACGTAACTGTAGAGCCTCTTACACACTAGCGTTTGTAATAGAATCTATTTGCATTCGCATTATTTTATTTCAAATTGAGTTTCGTAGCTCGGATTCATGCAGAACATGTAAAATTATGATACAAGCTAGCATCACTACATTAATCGTATTCTTATGCTGGCATTTAATCAAATTCGTGTAGGAATAGAAACTGTCCGAGTTCGTTAATGGACAGCATTAACGGAGGCGACGAATATGCTAAGATAAATAAATTAAAAAATAAGATTCATTCCATTAAAATCGGCATTCGGTCTAATTTGTTATTGTGAGTGGACAGGACAAACACCTAGATAAATATTATTCATTCATCTTCGCAGAATTATGTACAAGTTAAGCGTGTGACGTATCCGATCTAATTATAAACATGATTAATTGTGTATCTTTGAGTACATTGCTGGAGCAGAAACAATAAAGAGGAGACTTTATCACACAGTCACAGGCTTGAGGATGAAACTAATAAGATAACATAATTGAGGAAAGGGAGATAATACAATACACAGTCTTACTAACAGACAACTATGTAACTGTATCTAAGAAAACGACCTTTGAAGTATAAATAAAAGCGGTGGGCTTGAATTAAGCAATAAATGGTTTGGTTTACCAAACTATTAGCAGTAGATGGAATTCTGCCAAAGATGAAACAGAAAGGTGAGCTAACACGCAATTGTCCAGCCAGCTCAGTGGGAATTGGAACTGACGTAACTCAGTAGGTACCGAAATGATTGACAGCCGAGTCGAGCATAGGCGCGGTAGTAAACATGCGTAAGCGTCATTCACAGACACGGCCGGAAACTGGCCCTGTGTGAGTATGTTACAGACAAAGTTTTCTCTTGCAATTATGTTTAAAAGATAACTGATAATTATATTTTTTCGCGACTTGGTCATGTGTATCGTACCATACCATACATTGAATCCTATCCTAAAATGTCAACTAGCGTTTTATACTTGTAATAATGAACACATGCGAGCCTTTTTCTGTTGCCTAGGCTACGTGATGTTTCATTGTTCACAAACGTCTTATATTCTGTACACAAAATACACCATAGACGGACAAGAGAGAAAAGAGGCATGAATAGAGTGGTAATTGCAAGCGACATAAAAGTTTTTCTTTATCATTTACCAAATTCGCTAGGCATTATCCGCCTCTTAATTTAAATTCATCGCTGCAACTTTACCGTAGTCAGTGTACACTACACACAAACCACACATGCTCCATCCAACGTCACGGAGAACTATGTGTGCACAGGGAAATTATTAAGTCATTCCTACACACGGACGTTGTACAGAGATATTGTTTAAAGACAGTTGCATCATGTTTAGGCATGGAAGCTCGTATGCACTGTGAACCATTGTTATCAAGAGTCTACACATGTCGTGTTATGTAATGGTTTAATAATGAAAGATCAACTAATTGCTCTCTATTATACTCGTACGTGAATGGAAATCCGGGGTCATAATGTAATCTTGTATCTCGTGAAATGGATAACATTTAAAGTTCAGAAGATATCAAAAAGAAAGTCTGGACTGAGCACACCGTCATGTCGCGACTTGTCTATGGCTATAAAGTAAGAGGTCACGACAGCAGAAACTAGTTATAGCTATCGCAATTTAAGATCGACACACCCAATATGCCAATGGATAGTCTTTAGTTAAGCCGCCAATCCCATTTTGAGAATGGTGAACGGTAAATTCTTAAGATTTGATTAAGTTCAACTGTACAATTCAAGGATTTTGAATGCATTTACCAAAATATTTGCAGTTGCAATCGCTCGTATTTGGAAATATGAGTTATGGAGCTGGTTTACTATAGTTAAATAATTAATGTACATTCGGATTGCATTCCTTGAAACTATTTCAGTATAATTGCGGTAGGTATTATCATCATTCCAACCAAAATTGCAGAGAACTTTATTGGACCAATAACACCAATAAATTTATTAGCCACGATGTAGTATAGACATTTATTGATTTCAAACTGGCTGCACTCAACAAACTAGCAACTAACGAACACCTGTTGCGGCGACAAACATATACAAGATCAATTTGAGAGACTGCATCTAACAAGTCTTAAATAAAAGTTTAATCGGCATCGTTTATTAGCAGTTGATTGAGAACCGTCGTTGGTCAGACCAGACTCTAGTATATGAAATGTTATTGCAGACCTGTCTGGTGGGCCGTTATGTTATATTATAACGCTAGTGGCCGGTGGTGGGGCACCATCAATGAACCACGTCTCTATTTGCATAAACATGCCGTCGTAACTTGTGTATAGCCGACTTCATTCATACTGTCTCGAAAGTTGCAATTGAAAATTAGAGTCTTGGATCTAGAAATGAATGTTGGAATTCATTTTAGTCGCAATTGTGCACTTGCGCCGTAATGCAAGCAAATATATATATTCAATTTTGCATAGATAAAAAATATCTTTATAGCATTGCATATTCTTGTATTTTAATGACTTTTTGATTAATAGCGTTTGCGTCTGCAAGTTGAGTCTTATCAAAGTAGTTGTATTATAAATTGTATATTAAATTTACCTATAGCATTTCGTATAGGTACCTACTTGTGTTCGATTTAGGATTAAGTATGTATGTAAAGTTACTTGATTCTAGTTCGACAACTTATTTAGATGAATACAGACCTTTGAACTGGTTCGTTTTCAAAACTACATTTTTATGTTTCTCGATATTAATGACACGAACATGCAGGTGGACATCAGGTGGACCACACTGCGTAATAATTCATCTATCATTGACAACCTGTTATTTATTAGATATTTAATACCTATTATAGAATAAGTTAATTTGAACCCTACCTTTCAAATATGAATTAACTAAATCAATTCGCATCGCCTAATACAAGTTTTTTGGATCCCCTTCCTACTTAATAATCTCAAATTTAAATAAATTTATATGCACGGGCATACTATCTGCGAACGTGAGGACGTTATCAAAGGTATCAATTTGATGTTCGACGGATGTTTTGGGCTGATAATTGCCGCGCCCACCCGTGACTTGACCCGGGCCTAAGCACGCGACTTCCAAGATATGTGCTATCTTTTTCTGAGGCAATTTTTGCTCTGATTTTAACTTCATCTCCTTCCTGTGTAAAGTCCGATTTATATTACCGGGATGTCCGAGAATCCGATTTATATCATCGATGAAGTTAAGACAGCTTTATGCTAGTTTCGTTGCTATTTGCATACTTACCTCGAATAAAGGTAGATACGTGATGGCTTTCCAAAGTGAGCATCAGTATTCTGCTCGTCTCTCCTCCATCCATTAATCTTCATACAATTTAGCGGATCCATAGCCGTCTCTTTGTAATCGGTGCTCGATCACGTGACGTTATCGCCCCGCCCTCAGGCCGGTTGCATCGCTAATGGATCAGCCTCCCCCGCGTTTCGCAATAATCATCAATTACAGCGGTAATTGCAAGCCGAACACCTCTGCATGTCTGTGGTGCAACAGGTTATCACTACGCAGTAAGGCAATCACGTGACCGACCCGAATATATTCCATAGGACGGTCCATCCAGCTCACATTCAAGATACAATACAAAAACTCATTCAGTCAAATATGGCTTCAGTCGTACTTACGAGTATATAAGGAGATCAGATATAAATGCAGGTAAACCTCAATCTTTAAATGATAATGTCATCAGCATTCTGATTAATTCAATATTATCAATGCCGACGGCTGCTTTAAGTGACGTTACTGTTTGCGTACTAGTACTCTGCCTATGTAATCAAAAGACTTGCAACTCATGTGGAGGCACAGCTAGTTTCCCAATCGTCTATTAGCTCGGGGTGTGTGGGCGGCTGTGACCTCTTGCCACGCGTGGGTTAAACTTTCTACAGATCCACCGATACGCCTGCCCCATCTCGTTTACCAAAAATAATATTAATGCCAAGATACTTCCTTGTATGTTAAAAGCGTGCTAAATTATTCCTAAAATAGTTAGTCTGTCAGATATATCTAAATATTTTCCATAATTTGTTGACTATTTTTCATTAATTAACATTCCTCAGTAATCTATACCAACATACAAGTAGGTGTATTCAGGTTTTTGTTAAAAACTTGGGTGACACATAATAAGCTAAAGCAAGCTTGATTACACACCACATCTGTCAATAGGCTGTATTTAGTTTCACCATAAAAAGGTTAGGTATTAATTTACAGAAAATTTCCGGCCCGTAACATCGACCGCCATGTTTTTGGTCCTATGATCGATTATGGAACTCATGATACAATCAATGTCTATCAGTTTCGATTAGCAATCGGCATCAATGTCTATCAATTTCGATTAGCAATAGGCATTATTTCAATCAATTATATACGATGTATTTAAATGCTTAGTACGCTAAACACGGTTCCTACCACAATTGTACTTTGTAAATTGGTCAAGTTATAGTTTGACACCAACGTCACATTGTAACTAGCAATAGAAGCCGATAGAAATCGCAGCGATTCGTTATACCAATTCATCAATAGTAACTGAAACCTATTAGTATCAATGTTTTGATGGTATCAAAGTTCCATAATCGCCCCACTGGTTCAAGTTTTCAATTTTTGAACAAGTGTCAGATTACGTTCTTTGGAGTTTTTCGTGCGTTACGAAGCAAAAAGTGTATGGTTGGTTTTATATAATATAACGTTTTCAATTTTATATAATATAACCGTTTTCAAAATTAAAGTTGTTTATCCCATTAGGAGTACGTATGTATAACCCGACGAGCTGTTGTGTACTATATGAGTACTCGTATTTCACTCTATAATATTCATTTGAATATTATTTTACGATAAAAATTTCATCAACTTATATGAAGATTCCTACAAGTCATTAAACAAAATTATAATAGTAATGGGTGTCGTGTGTCAGTCGTAAGTTCGACATTAATGTCGTCTCCAGCGGTTAATGTCACGGAAGTCGCCTACGCGATGCGATTAAAAAGTTCAACTCCAGCCGACGCTGAACGTTCTTCCTTGTTCCCCTCGCATTTGTCACTTTTAACTTTATTTTTATCGATAACATTACCACTTTAGATAAGCGATCAAACTTATAGCCTTTGCTGGTGCCCGATAGACAGCGTTTGCTTTTACTTATAAGTATAGGTACCTAAACCTATCTAAACTTAGCTACCAGTTGGGGCCACCTGCATATCTAATTCTTCATTAACTCCTGACCAAGAGGTGAGGTATAATCTTAAATGCAAATTATTATAACGCTACTAACATTAAGCCTCTACCATGGAGAATTTAATATAAAACTAATTTCGATCCATATTATAACGAATTCTATTGCAGTGGCCTTTGATCTTACGCAAGAACACCGTTTGGTTGCCCACACTTCGTTCCACATTACGGTCAAAAGTCGTCGTTTAGTTCCATTCCACCCAACACACGCCCACGCGTGGTGTCAAGCTCATGTATTCGATCGAACACAATACCATTACCAACATCACGGTGCGCTTACATGACAATACATAGCTTCTTGTGCCAAATACATAAATGTTATGAACATGAACACTTGTTTAAATTGAAGATTCAGTAGAACGGAGTTTTGGCGGTCTGGCTCTCACGATTTCACGGCCTCCAGCCACGAAAATTGATTTCTATGATAATTATACTATTTTTCAATTATATTCGTGAAGAAGACAATTTTCGTTTGCGTGTGTGACATCGGAGCGTGTATGAATATTCGAAACCACGTTATCATTTGTTGCTTTGTCGTATTGTGTAATTGTTTTACCATTGATAATTTGAATTTCATGCTTATTCTTTACACCTTTATATACAGCCGCATAATAGTCATATTATAGTTCGTTAACATTTGACAGGCATCAAAAGCATCAATCCCAGTGTACAGTATATTATAGATTATCGTTCTACCTGGGACTATAATATTCATAATGCCATGCGCATTCAGAACAGATATTACTTTCTCGGCTCTGTGGGCGTCACCTGTCGTGCCTTACCGACCATTTGGCAAATTTATCTACTTGACAAGCTGAAGTTTAAGGAAATGATCCAGGCACTAACAACCTTATAGCCATCAGTTTAAGAAGTAGAATATACTGAACTAGTCTGTGCCATAAATAGTATAAAAGGCTATCTAAATTCTAATCATTTTACTATTTGCATGGACCAAGTTTGAGATATTATTTTCGGTTATTCTGGCATTAATTACCGTTATCGAGTAAAGTGCCTACCTGGATTATGTTCTGGATATAAATAAATATATTTGTGGCGTTTAATAGTAATGAATGATAGGTCGATTGAATTTTTCTTAATGGAAATTCACAACGTTTACGTTATCATCGTTAAGTACGAGTAGATTACTTTGAATAACTTATTTTCCGTTATATTTTACATAGATTTGGAATCAGCTTGCAACCATGCATAATTAATATAATTTATAATTTGGTTAAAATTTGACTCGTCTGATCTGCGTTGCAATTTAATGCTTGATTTGTGAGATTGCCATTCTTGTTCAGACTGCACAGGCAGCTCACATTTGTTTTGTCTTACTATTAAAACACTATTGTTTCTTGTCAGTCATCCGAAAGAACATTGAGGATTGCGATGCTGACTGACATGCTATATTCCGCTTTGAGGAATCACAATCGCCCACTAGACGCGCATACAATTCGTTTGTTTCGTTTGTTTTGGCCGCTTCAATTAGTCTGACCTTTATTGCTTTGGACAGATCATTAATATCATCTGTCTTTGTTATTATTCTTTGAATTTACATTACAGATCTTTACAATTTGTATAGATACATACTCAGTCATTTTATTTTATCCAACGAAATTACGTTCCTCATATACTTACTTCATATCGATAGATAAGATTGTATAATGTCCAAATTTAACTGCGCAGTATCCGCCCGCTATTCTATTTGGTTCTCTATTTACTACGCACACCATATCTTGGTGATTTTATGTTTAATATTCTCAAGATTTATATTTAGAAATGCGAAGTGTTTCTTCTGCAGATTTTTTTACTGAATTAGTATCCGAGTATAACCAAGACACATTTTATACATATAATGTGCCATTCACCATTTGTAGGCACCAAGATCGTTTATTATTTCACTCAGCCGCACCTCTACAATTAAGATTATCTTGTCGCGTCATCGCGATTATAGATAACGTGGCCTCAAAATCGCGCTGTTTGGATTTCGTTTAGTTTATGATCAATTGTGGAATATTTCGACTACTGAATTTATTGCTGGATTATAGATAATCAGGTCATCCAGTAGCTACATACTTTGTAAAGATACTACAAACTATGAAAGCTTCGAAACAATCACGATGACAAAGATGATCACACTTATCAGGCCATATTGCTAAGTTGACAATCATTACATTAACAGATCACATTGTAGTTTGTACATTCTATTCATTCAGCTCTAGATAATGCACATAATATTTGTTGTTGATTTCGTGAGGTCGGGCAAAATAGGACACACGAGTCGACATAGCTCAATCATCGTGGAGTATTGGTGCGTTTCATTGTATAATGTTACGTTACGGAGCTACCGGGCGATAAAATGAACGGGACACGTTTCATACGAACTGCATGCAATCTGCAAACATAAATATTCAAGAAGAACCGATAAAGCGATCTCCGAAAAAGACTAAAGTACAATAAGTTTGTACGAGTAAGTTATAATATCATCATAGATAAGATGAAGATTTTTTCAGTAACAACGCAATCCGTAAACTACTAGTGAATGGTGCTAGTAATAAACCTATTCAACAAAATGGTTCAACAAAAAAAACTTGGTCTGATGTGCTTGACATCAGACCAAGTTAAAGAAAGGTTAGCTCACACATTAGCTAATGTGTTGTTTAATTCTGTTGCTATCTCTATTCATTGACATGCGAAAGACAAGGACAGAATATACTTAAACGCTATCTAATTAAGTAATTATAGTAATAGAGGTTTGAATATGTTTCAACGTCGCACAAAATAAAACATAACATTGGTGGATAGAATAGATTTAGATCTTACAGGATGTGCATGGTTCACAATAATAATATATTCAACCACCTACAGGAATATCTGATTCCCGTCAATCTTGGGTTATTAAACCTGAGATATCCAGTTGCCAATCCAGATAGCATTTGTAGTGATTCTCACGTCAGGTACCGCGATAACAGTTCACTTCACATTGCTTTTCAGTTTTGTCAATATTGGCTCACTGTCTGCCGTGTTTATCGAAGTTACATTGAACTCGACCGGGATACAAGTGTTTGTTGGTGTTTCTATTTATCGGTCACTTAACTGATTTAACTCGTAGGAATGTTATTAGCAAATACAAATGCAAATGGAAAATTAACTTAAATTGAATCGTACTCTATCAACTAGTCAAAGTTTTTCTTATTGCAATTTTTTTTCAACTGGTTTTCCGTACATGCTTTACTGGATTTGCAAACTGTTGTGGTATGGGCAAATTTTTTCCTGACCACAATATTAAGGGTGTGTAAAAACTATAACGTAACCTGCGTTTAACCTGATACTCCTTAATCTCTAGGGCCACAAAAAATGTGACGAGATCCTGTTTTAAAAGGAGTCGAGAGATGAGCGGGCGAGACGCGCGGGGCTGCCGGCACCTTCCAGGCGCGCCACTCTGCCGCCGAATAAATTATGTTCTTTGGCCCTATCGCGCACTCTAGCCTCGCCCGGCCCGCGCCCCGCAGGACCCTTCCTTATCGATCGGCTCGGATAATCCTAGAGGTCGCTAGATCGGTGCCGGAGCTCCAGCAACGATGACCTTTCCCCCCGTCCAGGCCATGATCGGCACCGGCATGCCATTTGCTACAGTCACGACGAAATTACGCGATAACCGGGGGGCGGTTACGGCTGTTCTGCGCTGCGCACGCTGCTTTAATTACCGATATCCAATTCATGAGCGCAATGGTTTCAATTTAATCTTACCATCTTACTTTCTGGGATTACTATTGCGATGAATATCAGCCGAAATTTAATTCGAGGCGATCGACAAAACGGTGCGAGTTTATTCATATCTAAAACGAGATGGAGCGCGATGCGGGTGCCCTACATCAGATACATAATGATCGGTCGCCCTTTTACCGGTATCTTAAACAAATCGATTTATTTGATCGGTTGCAATTGCACCACTCTCGATGCCGATTCATTTTCTTCCACGATAATTGAAATCGGAAACATCTGTGACATTCGCCTAATCCTTCGCTTTTGCACAAACAATCTCTACAGTCTATTCCATTTGAATTATTTGTTAAAATTAATTTGTGATGTTCCGATCTCGTTAAGTACTACATATAATGTAATCGTTGTGATGTTGATGAGCTTCTGATGGTTCAAACCGTTCGTCTATGAGCTTTTCCCATGAGAAAACGACCTCTCGACAAGAAAATTGTCTGTTACGACAATTTGCTCGGTACTGCAACGATTAACTAAATATCCTCAAAGAAGACTCAATCACCCCATCTGAACCCTAATCGCGAGCTACATTAAACTAATAGTTACGATTATTTGCAAATTAATGTTCCGGACGAGCCCAAGTCGAGAACAATAGAGTACTTACACGTGTCATTTGAATTCATAGCATTCGCATAGTTTGGATATCAAGTTTAGTGGGTTCTTTTCGTTTAGCATTATTTGATCGCAAATGATAATAAATAAATAAATAAAAATTGGTGAACAATGCACACAACACCATCTAGCTACATAATAAGCATTGCTTGTAGTATGGTGACCAGATGACAGATGATATAATATTTATATACTCGCACTTTATAACACCCAGACGCAGAACCAACACCTACACCCATCATCACACAAATGTTTATCCTGGGAGGAAATCGAACCTCAACCTACAGGCAGAAGACAAAGCTAATACCAACTGAGCTGACAGGGCAGTGATGCATCTTCAGGCACCCTTGAGATGCATTAAAGGAACCGATGTTTCGGCGTAACTGTTATTCATCGCAATTGGATCGAGTGACGCGCACTGCACGTGAGCCGCATATGGCCGATCGCCCAGATATTGCAACGCGAGATAAGGCTGATGCATGCCCAAATCTGTCGGAGCCGCCGAGGCACGACCACCCCGCTTCTTGTCCTTATCGGCTACAAAACTTGCTCATTGCCTTCCATGGTAATAGCTGGGAAATGAGCATGATAGAAATCACTAGGAAAACAAGCTAACGATAGCCGGTAGAGTCGGCGCTGCTCGTAAATGATTCGCATTACAATGGTCCCCCGGAAAGCACACCTCTCGCTAAGGTTTTATTGCATATGTTTCTTTAATATTATGTGTAAGCAGGAGTATTAACGCAGCTCGTAAACTATAAAAAGATGCAGCTTCCGACAGATGTTGGATTTCAAGAACTGCTACGAAATTTATGTCTTTCGCTAAAATTATACGCACATTAACGATATCTACCGAGCCGCTTTTATCTAAAACGGCGTATACTTCATAAAGAGCTCCGTTATGCTCGTTATATTTTATAATGTTTTTAATTTTATACCTACTGCTGTATGAATGAATACCTTGTCTCGAGCAAAAACTGGGTTAGATAAATATAAATATTGGCAGAAAAAGTACGATGGGTTTTTCGTTATTACTGTTAATCGTTAAAGCAATCAATATCATTGTTGTCTCGATTATTAGGCCGGCGACAGTCTGTTAATGTTTTATTACATAGTCAGCTATATAGTTGGCAATATCTGCGTGGCGTCAATGAATCGAAGTGCGCGTTGCATTTGTGTAGCTCGAATCACTCGTGCGTGATTGCGGCTCATTCTCTGGCGTTATCTTCGGAGCCATGTGGAGGCTGCAGCGGTGCATACTGCACGGAGGCGGGCGCGTGGTGCCAACGGGCAGGCACCAGGGTGGGGGGAGGAGTAGGGGACGGGGGCGCGAGGGACGACGCCGCCCGCGACCCGCCCGTCATTCGCGCCCATCGCGTCATCCGAACGCAACGCATCCAGTCCGCGGTCTCGTGCGCGCCGACCGTACCGTCTCTCGTGGAACAGCGTGCGTTGTCACCGTCTACATATAATAATCTCTCCGGTGTAAAAATAAAGCCGGCGACAGACGCTTCCCAAGTTATATTTAAATGATAGCACGGACTCGGAGCCGGGCTCACCTCGAACGTTCCCCAACATGAGACTAAGTACGTGCGACGAACTAGATCATAAATCTAAGCCAGGCTTCACGCCCGCAAGCCTCCGTATCGTGTTACCTAGTACTGCGGGCCTGCTGGCCTGCTTGCAACTTCCTCGACTACTCCAGTGATTTGTTTGTTTTTAGTGTTATCCTGAAATGTTAGTCGAATTCATGGTTGTGTTGTTTTGTGCTCCTTCCAGCTCTTCAATGGATTTTTATTAATGAGGATGTGCAAGTTGAATCATTGTGATTTGTCTTTGTAATGTTACCTTTGTAAAATCTTCTGTAAGTGGATGTTAGTTTACATTTTTACAAGTGCTATATTGATGGTCAATATCGATATCAAACTACAACGTCATATGTGTTTACATCTGTGTTTGCATCATTGAATGTATGGAATAGGTACATCTGGCATTGAGACTGCAACCCGCCTATACGTTGACCAGTTTCTTACGACAGACGACAGCCGATCAGTTATATCTCTTTGATTTCTATAATCTCTCGTATCCAGCACGAGTACTATCATGAGCTAATTTAATGCGTGTACTATGTTTACGTCTTGATAACTGTCGTTGTTATTGCAGAAGATAAGCTTTATTATGACACTCGAATTTTCTTTATCAGAAAATTGTCAGACAACCTGAATGGCCTCATTTTCCTTCAATTACTTATACCTACTAGCATTTATCGATCATTAGTATATTTTCAAACACCACATATCGAAGCCTTCTAAGATATACCTGCTTAAAATCCATTGTTGTGTTAGGATCTTTTGTGGTTCTCGGCTCGTGCATATGAACTCAGGGCGTCGAGTTACCTACCTGTTCTCGCCTCTTGCAAAAAATACATTTCTTCCGACCGTGTTGGTAAGGGATGCATATTGATTGCAGCTCCGACTCTTTTAACGTTTATTGTCTTGTAATTAGTTAAACCTCTTAGAACATATACTACTACTATGTACTACTTTCGTATTAGTCAGCGGAGAATTCTGGTGACAGTTAATAGACCGCATAGAAGACTCCGCCATTGCGACGACCTCTGAAGCGCAGTGGGCCAAGGCCCGACAGAGACGCAGAAGGTTGCGGGTTCGATTCCCGCTGCGGGACAAATGTTTGTATGATCTGCAAATATTTGTCTTGGGTCTGGGTGTTTCTATGTATAATAAGTAAGTATTTACAAAAAAAAATTATATGGAGTATATCAGTCATGTGGTACCCATAATACAAGCTCTGCTTACTTTCGGGCCACATGATGCTGTGTGAAATGTCCGGCATTATTATTATTATTGCCTAATAACTTTTGATTTAAAAAGTCAGGATCAACAGCTTACGACCGACCTCGAAGAAGGTTGCGCAGATCTGTTAGGATTAGGATCCAATTAGTTCAGCCACGAGCGCTTTACATAATCATTATAAATTGTAACTTCTAAAACTGTCATGGTTTTAACATAATATTCACTCAAAACAAGATATTTACCATGAGTTTTTCTGCTTTTCGGCACACTTGCATGCGCCATCCCGTTTCGAGTAAAAATTATTATAAATTGTGTTTACTTCAGTCTTCAAATGTGAACTATGGGATCTAAGAAAAAAGTTCTTTATATCCTTAGATCCCATAGTTCACGCGTGCGAAGCCGCGAGCAACCAGCTAGTAATGAATATGCGAACCACCTTTGAATAGTACCGTTATGTTACTTGAGACCAAAGAACCTATAAAGGAAGAAATGAGGATTCATAAAATAAATTTATAATTCAGGATTTAAATGCACATCGCTAGTTTTTTATTGTTCTCTTTCATCTTATGTACTTAGTAGCCTTTCCATATAAAAAGTTTATATGCCTGCGTAAGTAGAGCTAAGTCCCATGGGAAGTAACAGTTACCTAGTGTCAATGGCACGGGGCTTCGCTTCATCAGCCGTGACGATTACGTGATCTTTGGCAACGTAGCGTGCCATTGTTGAATCTAGAATGGCAAAAACAGCTTGGAGATTATCCGATAATGCGTGACGTGACCTTTTCTGGTTCTGTGGTATTGTCTGATTGCTTTAATTTTTTTATCGTCTGGTTTGTATAGCGTATCTAGTGCTTGAAGATCTTCCTTTTCTGGTCTTTGTTAAGTG
This sequence comes from Lampropteryx suffumata, assembly GCA_948098915.1. Lineage (NCBI taxonomy): Eukaryota > Metazoa > Arthropoda > Insecta > Lepidoptera > Geometridae > Lampropteryx > Lampropteryx suffumata. The sequence goes on along the minus strand of OX402564.1, from coordinate 1,233,534 downwards.
TTAGAAGGAAGGTATTTGATTTGAGGTATTTTGAATTGATGTTTTTTGTGGTACCTATCGCTTTTGTTAGCATCGCCATTTTGGAATTTAAACAAGGTTAGGCTACATCACAGCTATTTACGTCGATTGAAAAATGTATTGTTTTTTGTGAAAGTCTGCGTCATCAAACGACAAAATCAATTTGCAATAATAACAAGTATTGTATTTACCTACGAGTAGGTATGTAAAATTGTTACGATGCTATGTATTTAGTAGAAGAATTAGCTCATTAGGTATGGCATCATCGTCGTTATTCATTCATTGCTTGGAACTAGATTTTCCGGAATGTATAGGTATTTATTTACGCTTTATAATATCGATTTACTTTTTTATCTTTGGTTTGTTTGATCGTCTTGTGTCCACTCTATAGTACAATCTAACAATAAGCCACTACAAAAGCACATTTTAGAAGCCTGAGTCGATTTCCTGGTTCGATGTCCCTTTGAAATGTTTGCATAATATGCCAATGTACCTATGATATGAGTTTATTATGAATGAATTATCTTATTGTTTTGTTGTTTTCAGGTCGGGGCCTGGTGTGCGAGTGTGGAGGCCCGAGCGCGTGCCCCAACGGCGCCTCCAATGGCACCTGCGTGACGCAGCCCGGCGGTTACTGCTTCGTAGCTGTCGAGGAGGTGCTCGAGGACAATGGCACCTACGGCATCGAGCGGACTGCTGGTTGTCTCCCTCCTGACGAGTCTGGTTTCATGCAGGTAACACCAAATGCTTTTTACCTTTACCTCCTTATGCGTAGCGTGATTAACCTTTTTAAGTATGTAGCTATATGCATTGTGCACGGTATAATGGCGTCTGGGCAGTTGTACGAGTATGCCTGGAAAGCTAAACAAGCGATTAAAAGCCTCGAAGCGTGATTGACATCAAATATGGAGTGTTTTTGTCACCTCTCGCGCTCTAACTTTAACATTAACGTTTTGTCTAGCAGAACTAGTTGGGCAACCAAACAGTTTTGAGAGCAATAGTCCATGACGCAGGCTGCCTAAAAGCAGCCTATAAACTCGGTCACCAGAGTTGGCAACCGATATATAAGTAGTAGGTAGAGAGCAATAAAGTTTAGGAGCTAGACACTTATTCCTCAAAAGCGTAGGTTAAAGCAGTTTCTCACGCGCGCTTTTCTCCGTTTCCAGTGCAAGAGCTCCCTAGTGCCGCACACGCACCCGAAGACGATTGCGTGCTGCTACGACAGCGACCTCTGCAATCGCGCTCTGCGGCCGCTTATCCCTCCCTTGGCCGGCGAGGGCACGGACGCGCCCGGCGTGGTGGCGGCCGGCTCGGGCGCGCCGCCGCTGCTGGTCGCTGCCGCGCTCTGCGTCGCGCTGCTCGCTTTCCTCGCGGCCGCGCTGCTCGTGTGCCGCCGCCGCCGCCGCGCCGGCAAGCGTCCCCCCTCCCCGCCCGCGCCGCTGCACCTCGCCGAGGCCTCCTCCGGCTCCGGCTCCGGCCTGCCGCTCCTCGTCCAGCGGACGGTAGCTAAGCAGATCCAGATGGTTGAATCTATCGGAAAGGGCCGCTACGGCGAAGTCTGGCTCGCTCGCTGGAGGGGCGAGCGCGTCGCGGTCAAGGTCTTCTTCACGACCGAGGAGGCCTCCTGGTTCCGGGAGACCGAGATCTATCAGACGGTGCTGATGCGTCACGAGAACGTGCTAGGGTTCATCGCCGCCGATATCAAGGGCACCGGATCTTGGACCCAGATGCTGCTCATCACCGATTACCACGAGAACGGATCGCTTCACGATTACCTGCAAACGGTCGCGCTCGACACCTCCTCGCTGATGGCGATGGCGTACTCGATCGTTAGCGGGCTGGCACACCTGCACATGGACATATTCGGGACCAAGGGCAAGCCGGCGATCGCTCACCGCGACATCAAAAGCAAGAACATCCTCGTGAAGCGCAACGGCACTTGCGCGATCGCCGACTTCGGTCTCGCGGTGCGGTTCGTGGCGGAACGGAACGAAGTCGACATCGCGCCGAACACGCGGGTCGGCACGCGACGATACATGGCGCCGGAGGTCTTGGACGAGCGACTGGAGTTAACAAACTTCGAAGCGTTCAAAATGGCGGACATGTACTCTTTAGGTCTAGTTCTGTGGGAGATGTGCCGGCGCTGTGCCACGGGCGACAAGGCGCAGCTAGTGGAGCCCTACGCGCTGCCTTACCAGGAGCACGTGCCTCCAGACCCGTCCTTCGAGGACATGCACGCCGTGGTCGTGAAGCAAGGCTTGCGGCCCCCGGTCCCCTCGCGATGGATCGCGGCAGAACCGCTCTCGACCCTCGTGACCCTAATGTCGGAATGCTGGCACGCCAACCCTCCCGTGCGGCTCACAGCCCTACGAGTCAAGAAGACCCTCGCCAAATACAACACCGAAACCACGCTCAAACTCGTGTGACCTCGCGGAAAGCCGTTCCTTGTGTAAATACCGGACTCGGTGCGAGTGAGATAGTGTAGGATTCAAAGTTAAGTTCCTCGATATTTATTTTTATATGAAATTGACAGCTCGATTGTAGACCGATGTGAAAATTCAAAATGACCACCGTTTCGTTTAAATCTCAGTATTGTTAAGTTTATTCGGATATTCTGTGGACCCAGTGAAAGCGGTCAGGCTGATCGCTGGAATCTCTCCTCTTGGCTGCGTTTGTACGATCGGTGATTGACCAGCACCATTTATTAAATGGATAAAATATGGATAACAGATCAAAGGTCTAAAATATGACTGTAGGCTATGAAATTGATCGGATAAACGATGCCATATATTTTTGTTTTAAAGATATGTTTTATTTTATTATTGTTATGTATGTAATGTATGTATCTGATGTGGAGTGGTTTTATATCGAAAATTTGTCGTCTTCCGTTTCTTTAAGCAATCTAAGTGTTTGTGATGTGATGAGGCAGCTATGAGATGGTACATGAATATGAATACTCTTTTCCTCTGTAATATAATCACAAGTAACGAGTTATAGCCGAGGCGACCTCGGTCGCGTATTTGTGATATTATGACAATAAGAAGCATTGTAACGTACAAACTTTTGACTTCAAAATTGTTGACCAATAGCCATTAAACATGCATTTTTATTCATGTTTCTCGTGTACTTAAAGTTGATTAAAAAGACTAATGTATAGTGAGTGAGTATTAAGAATGAGTAACAAGCGAAGTGTCTTATGGGGATGCCTTCTCCACGAATTAGTATTATAGTTTTTTGTTTTGTACCGCGTCGCGATTGGCCTTCTGAATGTTATAAGAAATTGCAGATATATATTACACTGTTTTGACCCTCTTCCGCCATCGACGGACCTCTATGTGATTTGTTCATAGTTTGTCTCCCTTTTATGTAGCAGCGTGTTGTCCCTGTAACCATAGGGACCCGTAAATGGTCACTCGTATTTCTAATTCTGTTTTGCCAACTGTATTTTTTGACACCATCTGTCATTCAAACTGTTTATGGTAGAAGTATTTCATTTAGAACTACGAGAAAATCTTTACTTTGTTCTCGATCGGAGTTTGTTTATGTTTTGTTCTGAAATACTCAGCAGTTTTGCTGGGATTCCGATAATATATGTTTTTTCATAGTTTCATGGTTCTATAAGCAGATGAGAGGTTGACCAATCTTTGCATAGAAAGTAGTAACCTACTAGAAATTATGTGTAATTTTATTTGAAGAAGGCCAAGAGCGAGCGTAGCATTTACTGGCGCGTATTGTGCCTTGTACAGTGTTGTGTTGTGTAAATATAGATTAGCTGATCACGTTTAGGTAGGTATCTAATACATGTTGATAGTTAAGTTACAAATAAATATTAATGGACAAACATTGCATTTTGTTATTTTATAAATTTCTTACCTATGTACTTAACAGTTCGTTCTAATGCAAGGGTAATGCTTTATTAGCACAGGATGGTAATATTAGAATACCTACGAATTTAAATGTAAAAGAAGCTTACTACCTAGAGATCCTGATGACGCAGTTATCGAACTCGACCCCCTCGGAGCCCCCTCTAGATTTTATACATGTATACTGCCTATCACCACATGTTCATGTACAAGTCTGCCGTACTCTGTTTTACGAAATCGTATAATGCCGTAAAATATCTAACCTAAATAGAACAAAGTTTAATGCAGGCAGCATAGCATCGCAAAGCATAGCAAAGGTTATGGCCATGGCAAGGAGTAGGAATATCAGCAAAATCTGTGATCAACTAGCGAGTAATCCATCTGACAACAGAGCCTTTTGGTCTCGCGTTAAAGCTGCTGAGGGCAACCTGTGCCAGTCTTATTAGTCTCTATATCCCATAATGCAAAAGAGAAAGTCGACCTCCTTGGGTCGCTTTTTGCTTCGAACTTGATACTACACTATGGAGATGCTTCAACACCAACATCCTCGGTGCTCTAGTTCCATGACATAAGTACCTACACTTTACTCAAAAGAGCAAATATAATATAATATTGATGTTGACATTTTAATTTTAATTTTATGTATACATAATTGTAATTAATAATCTCATTTATCTCATGGTTGCCATGTTGATGTTTGCATGACGGTCAACGACGAAGTGTGTGAGACAATTACTATGTAAGAACCATATATTTACCATACTTCGAACAAATAAATTAATTTCATTTCATTTTCATTTCATTTCAAAGAACTTTCTTCCCTCAACGTGAGAAAGTCGAACGGTCCAGACGACATTCTGACTATAGTACTCAGAACCTGTGCTCCCGAGCTGTGTCCCTTTCTTTCTCACCTCTTCCGCCTTTAAAACGGGAGTTCTACACAGTTGTCTCTCAGTTCAGAACTGTTGGTACACAGTTCTCCTGGAAGATAACCCATGTCCACCATATCCCTAAAAAGGGAGATCAATGATCGCCAATATGGCTTTCGTTATCTTCTAATTTTACTCACCGTTGGGCTGAAACCATTGAGTAGACGCTGTAAGTCTGAACTATTGCTAAAGCGTTCGATCGGGTCAAGGCCATGGACAAGGCCTTTCTTCTAAAGCTTTCTTACGGCCTTCCCGAGGGGTTAATAAATCGAGGAATTAATAAAAAAAAGGATCCTAGTTTTATATCTGGGCGAAGCATTTGATCCGCTGTAGACGGTTCCTGCTCAAACCCCATGCTCATCAATGCTAGCGTACACTAAGGGTCTTTTTTGTTGCTCACACTTTTCATCGTACATATTAATGATATGCTACAAATTAGCGGACTTCATTGTTATGCGGATGACAGCATGGGAGACTCCTGCTTTGGGCACTCGTGAGCAAACGTGGTTAAGAATATATCGAGGCTTGCTTCTGAAGAAGAGAGTTCTTTAGAGCGAGTTTCATATTGAGGTAACCTTGCGTTTGCCTACCCTTGCGTTCAGATTGAAGTAAAATAAAATTGCGTTTATAGTTAACTTCAACCCCGCTAAAACGCAAGTGCATTCACCGCAAATTAGGTCCCATTCAATATAGCTCCACGATTTCAGGGTATTTCTCTTTCCATCTCTGCAACCATCTGAATATTGGGTATAAAATTTCTAACGAAATCATATTGCGTTGAATGTCGAGGAATCTTGTCACGAAAACTTGGGATTCTCAACGGTGCAAAACGGTATTTTGCGCCGGCTCATCGCCTGTCGCTATACAAAGTACAGGTAGGTACTGAGATTCCTGGAGAATTATTTAATTATTATTATTTTTTCCCGGTTAGTCAGCTGATCCCCTAAGTAAGCAGAGCTTGTATTATGGGTATATGATTGATACTCTTATCTTTTTTGTATACCTATACCTACACACATAGCTATATTATACATAGAATGCTCTTCCCAGACCCAAAACGAATACTCGCAGATCATACAAATAGTTGTCTCGCGACGGGAATCGAACCCGCAAACTTCTGCGGTTAAACTAAAGAGTATAATATTAAAATTGCAGAACTTAACATGTAATGGCAATGTTATGACGAAATGATATAATAAATGAAACCTGGAATAGGACTCTCACTCTCTCAATGGAGAATGCTTTATTCGATCTCATATATACATATAGGTTCTACCATCGGTAGTCGAGCACGCTATTAAAAAGATCCGTTACTTTACCGATGTATCTTGTAGTCTTGAAATTACCTATAATATAAATGATTATATTGTTGATAAGAATGCATGGCCTCATGTTGCTGAGCCCGCAGATATTTGCAATGTATGAACTATGTAGGTACCTACTGTAATCTTGTATTCGTTTTTCGTAGGTTTTACGGAATGGTTTGGCGAGATTGCGCGGTCGAATACGACCGCTCGGGGATTGAGAAGTTTAAGCTAGTTATAAGAAGGATTATAGAAAAAAGCGCTAGGGCCAGGACGAGTTTCTGTTCTTCTCAGACTTGGGTTAGGAGGAATTTGCAGCTAAATTAACCTTTTATGTAAAACGTTTCAAAGTGTTCCTTATGATTGTATTGAATAATATTTCAATTTGAATCAATTCAAACACAAACAAGTTAAACGTAAACACTTCAGCAAGTTTCATAACATTGTGTCCTACGGCAATCTTTTGTGGGAGAGAGCTACAGATAACACATATTTGTTTTGCAGAAGGACTTTCGTACAATTTATAAAATAGGCCCTAGAAAATCACATAAAAATAAATTGAAGGAAATAAATATTATGACAGTGTAGGCAGTGACTAAGGTCAGTAGATCAAAATCTAGTGTATGTTCACAACAATATTAATAAAAACAGTACATAGGTTAATCTTTTTATGGCAATGTGTACGCTTCTATGAAAATAATTAAAAACTAGAAAAGTGTGAGAAATGGCTATTAAAGCAAAAATCGATTCGTCGATCGACAATGACAGCAAAGAGCCATACACTGTCGATTTATCCTTATGATATTCATGATTGTATTAGTTTTTGTTGCCATTTCTTATACCTATCCGTCGATTATTCTCTCTCTTAGCCGCCAGCTTATCAGACATCACGTAGACACAGACAGAGAGTCATCGATCACACCACCTCTCCGTAGAGGCGAACGCCCTCCTGAAGTCGACCGAGATTTGGCAGCAGTCTGTGCAGAGCACCCACTGCCATATAAATCCGGGGAACAGAGTTTTTGAAGTGCTCCCGCTAGCTACCTATTATGAGTGTCATCCACATAGCAAACAACTCGCTGCGCTAACATGGAGCACAGGACCGCATACACAGGTTCCACAGCAACGGACCCAACACGAACCCCACAATTAACAACCTCTGGGGACTACTGAAGGCCAACAACCAGCGGCAATGATAGGCTGGAAAGGTGAACTTATGCGTTATCACCTAAAACCAGCGTCTGTGGTTGAATTGAAATTACCTCATAACTCTTCTGGCGAAGAGAATCAGAGAAAAAGAGCACGTTACACTATACCTGCTCTGCTAGTGTGATAGTTACCGATACACAATCTACGAATAATAATTTTATTATTAAAGCTGGTTTGTACCACAGAATAAGTTGTAATAACAAAGTTAGACAGAGAGCGCCACCTAGGTTAACTTAGAGTGTAACTTTCCCAGCCGTAGATGCTTATCTCATAGCATCTTGGAACATCTACTAGCACAACACAAACTCTGCTCGTTTTGTGGTAATTTAACAATTATGTAGCCATTTTTGTCCCCCACTGCTGAGCAAATCTGTTTGGCCAGCCATTATCTAATTATCCTTTACCCACCTATATCTTAACGAGTACCTAGAAATCATAATTTAGTGAACATCCAAGCACATCATACCTATATGATTATATCAGTTCTTAATTAAAAGGTAGAGGGTTCGATTCCTACCCAGGACAAACATTCGTGCAATGAACATACGTTTTGGTTGTTTTATAGTAAAATAATAATGAGAAAGTAGTTATATTGTATGTATTTAAAAATGTCTAAGTATTCTATCCATAATACAAGTTATGCTCAGTTTGGGGCTAGATGGCGTTGTGTGCACTGTCCACCATTAATTATTTATTAATTTTATTAGACATAAACGAATTTATTTATTCTGAAAGGTTTCTAGGTTTGATAAATGAAACTATATTTACTTAAAATGATATTTATTCAGCTTATTTACATTAATGAGTTCACACCACCTTGCAGTCACAAAACCACATTGTCGGTTTCATGTCAGTCACACTCATCTTATTTAATTTGTCTATAAAATATCTATGTTTCTAGTCGGACAGTCAAACGAAACAGAATCTTAAAACTTGATTCAATATGAGCGTTAGGCAACTAACGTCTAATAGTAATCTATCTTTATCAATATGGTGCATATCGTCTGGACGGGGATCCACCGCGCATGCCAGGTCTGGAACAGAAAACATGGTATAAAGATGCAGAAATATTGAAAGACGAAACTAGAGGACGAACATTTCATTTCAATTTACATCTCACTTATATAAATATTTTTAACAGACTTCCATCTAGGTATATACATAAGAAAACAAGACCTTATATCTGGAATTAAGTGGAATGTCGAAGTTTGTGCAAAAACACAGAATTTTAATATTCATCAAATGACTCTCCACTTGTATAAAGAAATATTAAAAACAATAAGACAGACCTACTCTTGTGGCACCAGTAATGCATGTGGAATGTGAATGCAATAATGATGACTTGTACATCATATGCAGACAAGAAAAACCAGTGATACGCACTGGTTTTTCTTAGTTGGCTTAGGTCAGTCTGCAGTCACATATGATTTTATACTTATTAAATCGCGGTATATTAAATTATTAATATTCACCTTCTATCATCAAATGTGTCACGGCTGAAGTCCTCATACATCCTGTAAAGAAAAAACTTAAGTTGAATCTACATGTTGTTTTAATTTACTGTTAGATCTAGGTCATGCAAATCTTGGTATTGTACATTCTTGTAGAAAGATAAGAAACCACCCCAGAAAATATTGGGAGAGTATAGAAATGGATTCAATCAATAGTTAGGCAAGTAGGTATGTAAGTATAATAATAATAATCCCGGACATTTCACCCAGCATCATCTGGCCCCAAAGTAAGCAGAGCTTGTGTCATGGGTACCACATAACTTATATACTACTATACGAATATACATACTTAATATACATAAAAACACCCAGACCTGAGACAAATACTTGCAGATCTTACAAACATTTGTCCCGCGGCGGGAATCGAACCCGCAACCTTCTGCGTCTCAGTTGGACCGTAGCCCATTGCACCACAGAGGTCGTCAAAGTCGGTCTTCGTAAGTGGTATGTTAGAAATGACTACTAGTCTTTCTAAACGAAATACAATGTACGCTACAACAGGTGACACAATATGCCAAAACAGCGACTCAGATACCACCAATACAAGACAAGTGGTGAACTCTCACCCCCGGGACAATTGTGGTCCTGGTGGGGGGCTGCGGCGGCTGTACATAGCATCATACGACGACCTCATAGATCCCATGGCGCTGCGCATCGGCGGCAGCGACGGCATCGGCGGCATCGGCTCCCGGCGCAGCGGCGGAGACCCGAAGTCCCGGCTGCGCGACCCGCCCATCTCTAGCCCGCGCGATCCTCCCACCGGGTAGCGCCGCTCGAACAGGTCCCGCGGGGAGTCGAAGCGGGCGCGCTCATAGTACGCATCGTACGGATCCTGCCAAACAAACCATATTACAAATCTGCTGAACGGACCGAAATATATAATTCAAAAGATCGTGACGGGTTAGTATCGGAGAACCGGCAGACTATCACCGATGCGTAGGTATCGTGCGGCACGGACCGAGTGAGAGTTCGCGTGCGGGGGACATTTTTCACGCGCAAGGCCTACGGTTAGCGGTCGACGGAGGTCGGTAGTAAGGAGAGCGCGTTACCCCAAATCCTCCCATCATGCGATCGCGGAGGAAGGGCGGCGGCGGCGGCGGGGGGTAGGGGTCGCGGCCAAAGGCGCGCTCGCGGAAGCCGTTGCGGTCGGGCCCGAGCACCTTGGGGCACTCCTTGGACCAGTGCCCGCCGCGCCCGCAGCGGTAGCACTGCTCGGGATCGCCCATGCCCGGTCGCTGACGCACGCGGCTCGTCGACACTTGCACCTTCATCGGCTGCCCGTCCACCATCATACCGTTCAGCTCTTTGATCGCATCGTTCACGTCGCCCGTCGCGTCCAGGTGTACGAAGCCGTAGTTACGCACGATATCGCACTCGACGACCGTTCCGAACTTCTGAAACAGCTCGCGGACCTCCGGCGCGTTGGTCTTGTCTGTGAGGTTACCGACGAATATTTTCGTAGTCGGCGTCGACGGTGCCTTTCTACTTTTGGCGGCTTCGATTTTGATCGCTTGCCCGTGAACTAGTTCGCCGTTCAGATTCGTAATGGCTTCGCGGCCGGTTTGCTCGTTTTCCATGTGCACGAAACCGTAATTTCGGACGATATCGCATTCTACGACGGTACCGTACTTTTCGAATAGCGGTCTAAGATCGGCGTCCGTGGTTTTATCGGATAGATTCCCGACGAAGATTTTGAACGTACCGGCGCCCGGCATTTTAGTTTCTGAAACGCATACATAATTTGACGAAATGAGTCAGCAGCGTTTATGACAAAGGAAAAGGAATACGATGACCGAGAGGGCTACCATGTATCGTGTATAATAAATGATTGCACTCACCTTATTTGCACCTGTTTCAAACGCAAAAAAAACCAATGACGAAACTAAACAACACGAGAACAGCACCGAATATCTACGCACGAAACAAATCTCGTTTGTCAGACGGAGGTGAATTTATTGAATTCGACAAAATGGCGTCCATTCAGTTTCTTCATCCACACATAAATTCCACATTCCATCATCTACGTCAAACCATAGACAAATTAAATATTTCGTTGAACGAACATAGAACAATATTGAATGAAAATTATATTTTCCATTCTCGTTTGTTTATAATTAATTTACTAACTTCCGGTACCTATTCTCAAAACTTACACAAACAAGAATCAGCCTAAACAAAAAGAAATGGTATGGCAACATTTATATTCATGTATTACATCATTATAACTATGATAAAACCAAAAAGAAATCCAGAGACATTAAAAAAATATATATACATAATTTCATTGTTTCTTGCAGTTACGCAAGACAAGGCAGTATGGTCTTTATGGACCATATATATGGACTTTAGCCTGCTCATATGAGCGAAAAAAAAAAAAAAAAATGTTTCTTGCAGTCAATGAAATTATCATATCAATGTCATTGTCAAGTTAACAGAAGTCAAGTTAAGCTCCTCAAACAGCGAGCGGCGACCGACAGCCGACTGGACATTACTCATCATCGTTCGTTTTCTGTAGTACTATTTTTAATCCAAAATTTATTATTTATCGTGGAAATAGTGTTTATTGTGTCCTGTGTCTACAATCTGCTAGTGCCAACAGCCGGTGTGATATCAGTAAGTTTTATGTAAAGTTATTTTCTAACCAAGTGTTCAGGGTGCCAAAATAGACGAAATGGTTCTCGATGAAATAATGTCATTTTCGCCAATGGAACATTCACTTATGCTATGTTTTGGCTACGGCGATTACTGCTAATTGACGCTTCTAAACCAACCTAACTCACAATCTCAAATTGAGTTGGCTATTGGAACTGAAATCGTGTCTATGATACATAATAAATTGTCGCATGGGTGTTTATATATTGTTTAATATGTACTACAAGCCGGGAGTTTTCTGGTAAAGAACTTAAATGACCGTGACACTGGATAAATCTTAAATTTGGAAGTTCCTGTATTAGGTAGGGAATAGTAGGTTACCTGTATCAGGTGCGTGAATAAAGGAAATTTTGAAGACTTGCTTTATAAATACCTATATTAACTCATTAAGTATGTGAACCAGTTTAACCATTTACCCATGGACTGTTTCAAATTATCTATAGGTATCTCATTTGATCCAGAACACTGGGACATTGCCACCTTAAATAGCAATGCTAAAGCTTCTAAATTTCAGATATATCTGCCTCTGTTAGCTAGGTACTCTGTGAGATTGATCACTTTATGCTATATTCATTCTACTTCAAACTATAAGTTTATACCATGTCTCATAATTTTGTGGTTTTTTATTGTGGTCGGTAACACTTTATAACAGAATTACATTGCACTTAAGAGCAAGTTGTCATTTTAATGTTATAAATCTTGAACATAGATATTATGTCAGCAGGATCTAAGCTCTGCTTATTTTTTGAACTAGATTCATCCCTCAGCTATGCCTGTGTTTTATAAAAAAAAAAAAAAACGGTCTGCACTCCGGGAGTGCCGACAGAAGTGAAAACTTATTTTGGCGCATTAGAGTTTAGTAATAAAACACTTCAAAATCAGTAATTATGGCGATTGCCAATTAAATACTGAACGAACACAGATGATGCAATATTTTTTGTTCAGAATGTAGATAATACAAAAGTAGACTCTAAACATGTGAATAAAGGTTTATAATCAAATGGGGCGAGCGCGGCAGCCGGTTGCGTCTCGCCCCAGACGGTAACGGTGTCGCGAATCCAGAGGTTTTACCTCATCTAAAAATATGTGTACCGCGCTAAAAGAAGTTTTCGCTTCAAAAAAAATCCGACGAATTGAGAATCTCCTCCTATTTGATGAAGTTGGTTGAAAAGTAACCTATATGTCATTTCAGGTAAAAATATATATTTATGCCAAGTTTCATCTGAAATGGTTCTGCCTTTATGGTATGATAGAGTAACAAACTTCAAATTTAAGTTTGATACATATAACTTCTAAAACTAACATGGTTTTTAACATAATTTTCACTCAAAATTGTATGCGCCATGATCACAAGATAATCTGATTTACTGAACTGATCAGTTTATATTGTGATCATGGTGCATACAACTGTGTCGAAATTTTGGGAAATATCCTGTTATGAGTAAAAGTTATGTTTTAAAAAAAAATAATTTGAGAACAATGTCTCTTCACACATCGGATTGATCTTGGGACTCGGAGAACCGAGAAGCCTGGAGGGCCATGTGGAATGATGGGACGGAGCCCTAACCAGCTACAGATTGGTACCCAGTCCTAGATTTAATTGTAACCGGACCTATTCTAATTCCACATTTATTTCTTTACAACAATGCAATGGTAACATAGGTAATATTATTAAATAGTTTCTGAACGGTTCTGTGAAGCCTTCATGATGTATTAGGGAATTCAAGCCCTCAGCATGTAGTCCCCATTTCTAAATTAACAATAAATTTAATTAAGATCTAAGTTTATAAAAATAAGCCTACAAACAACTTCAAGCAATCTAAATTAAAGTCTTAACCATCAGTAATCCATCTAGAGTTTTCATTTGCTTCCCACCCTATGATTAAAATTCCCAGTGCTGCAGTTATCTGAGGTGAGTTTTGTTTCATTAGTTTGGAGACCTCTGTCTGGTGCCCGAATGATTTTTTATTTAATTAATTTTTTTTATATTTGACAGAGATCTACTACCCAATTTATTACAAAATATAAAATATTTTATTACAACTTAGCTTCCACAGGGAGTTTAAACTTTTATTATTACAATTTTATTGTTGCTTGAGAGAGAACTATTAAATTTAATTATTACACTAGCACTTTGTTCTTTTTACTGCTTTAACCACAAAAATGGATTAAGCAAACGAGGTACTATTAGTTCAATCTTTTCATCACACTTGTTCAAAATGACTAGTTATAGATAAGAAGAAGAACCACAAAAGAAGTGGAGCAAGTTTGATATTATATAAACTCATTAACATCAATCAAAACCTTATTATCACTGGGAAAGCAACTGATGTTAGCTAAATTACATTTTTTGTAGTATAGTATCTGTAACCTTTTATTTATAACAAGCTGCGGCCCACAGCTTTACACTCGTGGTACGTAGATAAACAGCCTATAATACCAATCTGATATTCTATCCATATTGATTTGTGCATGAATGGAGCCTCCATTCATGCACAAATCTGAGGTGCACTTTAATCCTTTCACCACACTAGTTAGATAAGAAGAAGATTCGATTCCCACCGCAGGACAAATGTTTGTATGATCTGCAAGTATATTGTCTCGGGTGTTTCTATGTATAATATGTATGTAATTAAAATAAAAAAGTATATAAGTAGTGTATCTGTCATGTGGTAGGTACCCATAACACAAGCTCTGCTTGCTTTTGAAATGTCCGGGAATATTTACTATATATTAATATATTGGTTCAGCCATTTATGGTGTTACTAAATAACCAACAATCATCTTTGTACTGTGTCTCGGTGTTATAAAGTATTTTTACGAGCCGGGTACTGATAAATTATGAAACCGCTTGATTTTACCAAATAATAACTTTAATTTCAAAGTTACCAAACACTTAACTTAATCCACTGATTCTACTAGTTAACTTCTCAATAGAACACAATAAGAGTGACAACACTACAACACAACTGATAACACTTCAAAACTTTCGCACTTGTATCACTTGCTTAGCCGAGAATAGACTGACTGTATCCGCAAACCACCGTCGTATTTATACCAGCGTCGAGTGCGTCGCGCAAAAACCGCGACGCAACTCGAACGTTCGAGAACGAACCGGAACGCGCTCAAATGTTCGCTTGCAATAGAGAGATATTGCTAGCTCGTTTACTCTTATGCATTCGATACGTGTACTTTGTAGTTTGCATCTACTCGATACCAGATGGCGTTGTAGGTCAATATTTAACGCATCCGCCTGCCAATAGATGGAGCTATATATTGGGCGCAACACTATTACCCCCTTAAGATATGCTCGTCCCGAGCATCGTTAGACCCGTAATATTGCGCTAGTCGGTCCACATGGACAATCTTAGGCTTGCCTCGTAGCCCCTTTTTAATCCGGTACGTGACATCGTTGATCTTGTTCACAATTCGATATGGCCCGTCCCATTTCGCCTGCAGTTTAGGACACTTTCCTTTACTGCGTACAGCGTTATGTAACCACACCAGTGATCCTTCACTAAAGCCCAAGTGGTTTAATTTTCGGTCATATCGAGTCTTCATCTTTTCAGACATTTGTTGGCTGGATTGGCGAACGTGTTCGTGTACATCGTTCAATTTGTTGCGAAGGTCACTCGCGTACTCTGTTATATTGCGCGGAGACTAGGGAGGAATACCTGTTATAAGGTCTGCTGGCAACCGTAGTTCTCGTCCAAAGTTCGCCGAAGCTAGAGTGACACTTGTACTTTCGTGAACTGCACTTCGATATGACAGTAAAAACGGTTGAATGTGCTTGTCCCAATCGGTCTGCTTGTTTCCCACTACTTTTGCTAGATATCTTTCCAACGTTTGATTGAACCTTTCAACCATTCCATCGGATTGTGGCCTATAAGAGGTGGTTCTTGTCTTATAAGTGCCCATCACTCGACATGTTTCCTGAAATATTTGGGACTCGAAATTCCTCCCTTGATCGCTGTGAATTTCCAAGGGTACTCCAAAACGACAAAATACCTCATGGACTAACTTATCGGCTACTGTTGACGCTTCTTGGTTTGGGATGGCAAAGACTTCCGGCCACTTTGTGAAATAATTCATTACAACCATGAAATACTTGTTTCCATTTTCTGTAGCAGGGAATGGTCCCGCAATGTCCAAAGCTATCCGCTCCCATGGCGCTCCCACGTTATAAATCTTTAATGCACCTCTGCTGCGTGTATGGGGTCCTTTCACTGCTGCGCAACTCGTGCATTTTCGGCACCAGTCTTCCACATCATCTCTGCAATGGATCCAGTAAAATCGCTCACGTATCTTCAACAGAGTTCCTTTACCCCCATATGCCCCCCGGAGCATCCTTCATGGTAGAGTTTAAGCACTTCAGATTCTTTAGCCTTTGGAACAACCATTTGCAGATGACAGTGATCTCCGCGAGCATTTTCCCATTTACGGCACAATACTCCATCGTGGATAACCAGACTGTCCAATTGTGCCCAGTAGCTTTTTGTTGTTGTGCTCATTCCAGACACATTACTCCATACAGGTTTAGAAGTTCCAGCCCTTATCCGTTCGATGATTGCCTTAATATCTGAGTCATCTGTCTGCGCTTTCTGCAGAGTTTCCTTCCACTCATCACTTAGATCCGTGCTCAACATTCTGACGGGTACCACTTCTTTGGACTCTTGTTTTACACAATGCTTACATTCTTCTGGACAAGGTCTCCTTGATAAGGCATCAGCATTACCGTGAAATTTTCCACTGCGATGCTCAGTATCATAGTCAAACTCCTGTAGCTGTTCAATCCACCTTGCCACTTGTCCTTCAGGATTTTTTAACTGTAGCAGCCATTTCAATGCAGCATGGTCCGTGCGTAGGTGAAATTTACACCCCAGCAGGTATTTACTGAAATGCTGCAAAGTTTTTACTACTGCTAATAGTTCTCTTCTAGTGACACAGTAGTTTCTTTCCGGTTTAGATAAAGCTTTGCTGAAGTAAGCTATCACGATCTCTTGATCTTCTTTGCGCTGGGACAATACGCCACCAATACCAGTATTACTTGCATCTGTGTCTACGATGAAACTATTCTCGGTGTCAGGGAAACCAAGAATAGGTGTATCACACAGACGTCGCTTTAACTCTTGGAAGGCAATATCACATTCTTCGTCCCAGCTGAACACTCGTTTCTCTTCGGTGAGTTTATGCAAGGGCTTAGCAACATCAGCAAAGTTTCTCACAAACCGCAGGTAATAGGAACACAATCCTAGACACGCTCGGACTTGTGTTTTATCCTTTGGGATCGACCAATCCTTAACAGCGACGATTTTCTATGGATCAGTTTGCACACCATCTTCTGAAATAACGTGCCCTAAGAAGCTTACTTGTCGTCTGAAAAATGAGCACTTCTTCGGACTCAATTTAAGATTGGCTGCACGAATTTTAGCTAGTACTCGTTCCAGATTTTGTAGCTGGTCTTCAAACGTACGGCCCACTATAACAATGTCATCTAAGTTGACAAGGCAGGCGTCTCCAATTAATCCAGCTAGTACCATTTCCATCAACCTTTCAAAAGTTGCAGGGGCATTGCACAACCCGAACGGCATTACATTAAATTACCACAGACCCTTTCCCGTAGAAAAAGCCGTTTTCTCCTATCTTTCGGGTCTATTTCAACCTGCCAGTAGCCGCTTTTCAAGTCAAGGGTTGTAAACCACTTCATCCCTGTCAATGTGTCCAGTGTGTCGTCAATCCTTGGAAGTGGATAACTATCTTTCTTCGTTACGTCATTAAGTCGACGATAATCCACACAAAAACGCAAGCTTCCGTCCTTCTTCTTGACTAATACCACAGGAGAGCACCAGGGACTGGAAGAAGGTTCTATCACTCCGTCTCTTACCATTCCTTCAATCATAGCCTCCACTTCCTTTTCTCTTGCGACAGGTAATCTTCTTGGTCGTTGACGAATCGGTGACTCGTTACCGGTGTTTATGGTGTGCTGAACCAGCCCAGTCTTTCCGATGTCAGCATCATTCGAAGAGAAAATATCAGCATATCGATGTAACATCTTCTCAGCCATTGCAACTTCCGCTTCAGAAAGATCTTTGCGACAATCTTTCAGCAATGATGACACATTGTAATTAACTTCTAATTTATTGTCACTGGATAATTCTTGACATCTTCGCATCCCGGTAACTTCTTCACAATTGCCCATTAACATTCCCTTCTTAATGAGATGTTCCTTATTACTCGGGTTCAGTATTCGAACTGCTGAGATGGTGGTTGCCTTTACTAGAGTTCGTGCCATAATCCATGGTAGGTCACTGTCTAACCTTTCTATCAATACACATCGATTCCTCTCTGATGTTTGCAATAGGCGTACTTGTACCATGGTTTCTGACCTTGGAGGAAGCATAATTTCCTTCAGGCAGTAGACTTTTCCTGACGATCCTCCTTCCATAAAGAGTTCTTCTGTACCGCATTTTAAAATCCCTTGCTTTACGTCGATCTCCGCGTGGTGTTCTCGCAAGAAATCCAGACCCAGAATGCACTCGTCAACTATGTTGGCAATGATGACGTTGTGATGGTAAGTAGTCTCCCCTAATTTCATCTCCACTTGCATCTCGCCTTGAACGTATATGTGCTGGCCGGTTGCTGTCACGAGCTGAACTCTGTTACATTTGCGGGAAAAGTCCCCAAGAAAGCGATTTGCAAGTTGTGAACTCACTACTGTTCGAGAAGCACCAGTATCCAAAGTCATTTTACAGGTCGTTCCATTAATTTGGCCTTTGATGATCAGACTGTTCCCATCGTGGGCTTGTGAAATCGAAACTCTTGGTGCTTTATCGATATCCGCTAGCACCCGCCACGCAGTCCTGACGTTTCCCTGCTGCTGGGGAGAGGAAGTGCTCATCACCTGTCCTTGAGATCTGTCGTTACTCTTTTTGTATCGTTTCGGGCAACTGGACCTCAGATGACCCTTTTCTCCACACCCATAATATTTCGGACTGAACTTTGGACGACCGTCGCAGCTGGACTCCACCACTTCTCTGATGTGATGTGCTCGAGTGTCCATCGGTACAACTTCCACCTCCAAAGCATGGGCCAAGGCGTTCTTCAAAGACTCGTGATGGCCAAGTCTCACAGTAGCTCTGACTTCTAAGTCACGTATCCCATCGACGAATGCCTGAACCAAGTTCCCATTAATAAGTGCAGGCGATGATCGGAAAGCCTTCCGAACCAGCTTTTCTATTTCCAGGGCCCACTGCTGCAGGTTCTCCGAATTGCGCTGAGTCCTGTCCTTCAATTGAGCACGGAAAACATGTTCTAGATGTGCGCCACCATATCGAGATTCTAGTGCCTCCAGCAGCTGCTCATAACTGACGTGACTTCCCAGGGCCTCCAAAATAGTGAGTGCTTGGTCACGCAAGGATAGTGCAGTCATAGCCTGCGACTTCGTCCATCCATTTGCGTTTAGGACAGCTTCGAACTGAATTTTATAGGCGGACCACGAAGAACCTCCATCAAATGGTGGCACCTTAAATCCTCGCGCTGACGATGAAGAGACCACAGGCGCAATATCTCTATCTTCAGATTTTAGCAGATCCACAGCTTTTTTTACACTTGCAATCTGGGTTTCTGCTTCAGAAATTCTGCTGTCATGTTGCTGGATTTGCTCCTTAACATCTTGAAGCTCCTTGCCAATGGCTCCATGCAGGTCTTTTATAAGGCGGGTTTGTTCCTCCTGTCGACGAGCCTGTTCTTCTTGACGACGGGCCTGTTCCTCTTGCCGGCGAGCCTGTTCTTCTTGACGACGTGCCTGTTCCTCCTGCCAACGTTTTGGTTCTTCCTGCCGGCGAGCCTCTTCTTCCCGGTGCTGACGAGCCTGTTCTTCTTGACAACGGGCCTGTTCCTCTTGCCGGCGAGCCTGTTCCTGAAGCATTGCCATTAAGGCAGCAAGGTCCCCTGCAGCAGGAGCCTGAGCCACAGCTGATGGTGGGACCAATTTGTTACGAGCCGGGTACTGATAAATTATGAAACCGCTTGATTTTACCAAATAATAACTTTAATTTCAAAGTTACCACACTCTGAACTTAATCCACTGATTCTACTAGTTAACTTCTCAATAGAACACAATAAGAGTGACAACACTACAACACAACTGATAACACTTCAAAACTTTCGCACTTGTATCACTTGCTTAGCCGAGAATAGACTGACTGTATCCGCAAACCACCGTCGTATTTAAACGAGCGTCGAGTGCGTCGCGCAAAAACCGCGACGCAACTCGAACGTTCGAGAACGAACCGGAACGCGCTCAAATGTTCGCTTGCAATAGAGAGATATTGCTAGCTCGTTTACTCTTATGCATTCGATACGTGTACTTTGTAGTTTGCATCTACTCGATACCAGATGGCGTTGTAGGTCAATATTTAACGCATCCGCCTGCCAATAGATGCCAATGAATACTGATGCGCCTATATATCGGGCGCAACAGTATCATATGTACCTATTTAAAAATGCGTGAATAAATAAATATTGGTGAACAATGCATACAACATCATCTAGCCCCAAACTAAGCATAGCTTGTATTATGGTGACCGGATGACTGATAGAATTATTATATGTTTTTAAATCTTTACCTATAAAAGAGCTTAACCTGACTGACTGACTGATTCATCATCGTCGAGCCGAATTCGCTGAAGCTAGAAAGCTGAAATTTGGAAGGTAGCTTCCTTTTACAAGAAAACCACCCACTAAGGCGGGATTTTTTCAAATTGAACCCCTAAGAGGGTGAAAAGAGTTGAAAACGAATGCATGAAACTTTTTATCGCGTGGTGCGATTTGCTTGAAACTTGGTATGAATAAATAAAATAAATGGATACGTGTTTTAGGATTTTTCAAAATAACCCTAAACAAAGGGGTAAAGTGAGGTGTCAAAGTTTGTATCGGAACTTTTTAACGGGTGTTTTGATTTCTTAGAAACTTGGTTTGGATACCTAAAATGCTAAATAAATGGACACGTGATTTAGGATATTACAAAATAACCTTCATAAAAAAGTTAAATGAGGTGTGAATGTTTGTATGGAAACTTTTTAATGGGTGGTCAGGTGATTGGTTTGAAATTTATCAATAAAATTTGGCAAGGAGATAAATTGCATCCTGGGAAAGGATTTGAGCTACAATTCCGTTCAAAAAAAGTATCTTACATACTAGCTAGAGCTAGTATGTAAGATACTTTATAACACTCATAGACAGAACAAACAGCTTTGCTTATCACACAAATGTTTGTCCTGGGAATCGGATCCTCAAGCTACAGCACAGAATGCAGAGCTACTACCAACTGAGCGAACAGACCCGTCAGTACAAGTATTGCATCAGTCATCTTTTATTTATTTATTATCTAAACCTATATTAGCAAGATAGAACAAGCTAAATCAATATAACAACCTGTGTTCAATTCTATACATCACATTTCCATTGGATTCATACAAACCATTTTCTCTAACATTATAGTATCAATTTACGACAATACGTCAGTGTAGCATGTACATTGCTGGTTTATTACGCTGCTATAAACTATAGATCTAGAGAAATGTCGACCACGTCTGTGAATTGCAGTCGTGAACAGATTTCCTCGTGTTTTTATCACGTGTATCAGTTGATTGTTTATATCTGTTTAAAACGCCGGCAGCAGTGCAAAGGAAGCAATATACGCTGTGGTTAGAAATCTGTCGCCTAGAAAGAGACGATTGCTGAGTAAGAAGGCACGTCGCCGCTCAATACAGCCGAGTAGGGGCGGCCCCTACCCCCGTTATGTAATTCCATGGAAAGGAATGTAGCAGTAGGTAATTGCCTAGTGATATTCGCATTTGAAACTTCGAATGTTTTCGGCAATATGGTAGAGTTTGTCAGAAATATAATATAAATAAATAATAAGTATTAGTGGACAACGCACTTATCAACTAGCCCCAAACTAAGCATAGCTTGTAATATAGCAAATGATAAAATACTTATATATTTTTAAATACATCCAACGATTTTAATGAAATTTAGTATGCAGGGGGTTTCGGGGCGATAAATCGATCTAGCTGAGTTTCATTTTTAGAAAACGTCGTTTTATCCGTGTTTTATACCGAGCAAAGCTCGGTCATCTAGCTACTGATCACTGAGTATAAAACAAAGTCGCCTCCCGCTGTCTGTCTGTCCCTATTAGTACGAGATCCGGCTGCAGAATTAGTGCACTCATCGAGTGTTTGCTAAAAACCAAATCTGTACGCATATTTATGATTAGGAGAATATACATCTACCAGGTTGCCTATCAAAATGTGGCCGCTAGTATTTTTAATTAAATTATTGTTAGTTGATTTTATAAAACATAATATTTTTTCAAACATTACTTGCACAATAAAATTTTCTTTTACATAAGTAACCTTGGTTTTATTTTTCACCAATATTAATTTTTTGTTGTAATTTTTAAATTTGTAATTTTGAAAAAGAAGACATTTCTTTTGGAGTATTTATTAAGTAGTTCCTACTACTGTTTGAACCGGTGGTTGAGAACACTAGCATTCGACGCATGCGCAATGGCTTTAAAGCGTCTTACAGCTGGCAATCGCTGTCCTCGTCTGACTAGTGATGTTACGCGCTGGCTCTCTTTCACTCTATCTTAAATATTTACCATCTTTAACATCCAGAAACCCTTATTTGCGGCCAGATTTAATTAAGCAACCGTATATCATAATAAACAGAAAAAAATAGCTTTAATTTGATATATAAATAATAAATGTACCTACGTTATGAACGTACAAAATGTATCAAAATCATATCTGTTTACACCTGTCTGCGAAGAGGTGCGGCCAAGTGCGCAACGGCAACCGTGAGTTTTCAGACTCTTTTGTATATTGCCGTGAAGTGGACGATATTTTATTTAAAAAACATGTGAATGATTTTTTTTCCTAAAAATCAATTAACAATAATTTAATTAAAAATACTAGCGGCCACATTTTGATAGGCAACCTGGTAGATGTATATTCTCCTAATCATAAATATACGTACAGATTTGGTTTTTAGCAAACACTCGATGAGTGCACTAATTCTGCAGCCGGTTCTTAGACTATATGTATGCTTAGATCTTTAAAACTACGCAACGAATTTTGGCGCGGTTTTTTTTAATAGATGGAGTGATTCAAGAGGAAGGTTTATATGTATAATACATGCATAATATAGTAGAGAAACACTGATAATTTAGAGGTTTCTGATCACATTAGACATTATTTAGTATATTTAGTAAAAGCATTGCACCCGTGCGAAGCCGGGGCGGTTCGCTAGTACTTAATAAATAACACATAGATAGAAAAGAAACACCTATGTCAAGTCAAGTCAAGTCAAAAGATACTTTATTCAATACAATCACAAGGATAACTTTGAAACGTCTTACATACTAAGTGAATTTAGGTGCCAATTCATCCTAACCCAAGCCCGAGAAGAATTGGCAACAAACCCTTCTTGGTCCTAGCGCTGTTTTGCATGATTCATCTTATAACTACCTTAACTACGAAAACGAATACAAGAGAGTTTATACATTTCAAATGTGTCGGTTAAGCAGAGCGACATTAGGCCATGCATTCCTATCCATAATATAGTAATTTATTCTATAAGCTATAAATTTTCATCATACAAATGTTTGTCCTGAGAGAGAATCGTAACACTCGACATACGGCGCATATGGTAGACCTACAAACGGGCCAGTCTAGCCAGTATAGTCCTTTAATGTACTTACCATCCTAATATTATGTCTCTAAGTCGCATTTTAATCCTTTTATCACACTGGTTCGAAAAATATAGTGATATATATAAGAAGGCTTATTAAAATATATGAAAGTAGCAGATATTCCGAGGTTTGTTAGTTACTTTATTAGGCAATAATGGCGGAACAAATTTAGATACAAATTAAATATATAGTGCTGGCAATTCTGTTGTTTCGCCGGACTAGTTAAAATTTTCTAAAATATGAGTGACCTTATTTTGTTACCAATAAAGTTCAAATTATTTTAAATCACAGATCTAAAATAAGTTAAAATTATTTTTTTGTTTTATTGCTATAATTTTTATTCCAATTAATTTCTTTATTAAAAATAATGTATAAAGGTGTTGATAAAAACTGCGGAAAATAACCGCAGTTTTAATCAACACCTCCTTACATGATGACTAAATTGAGCTAAAACACGTTAGTTATACGTTAATTTAGGAAATGTCACTAAAAATTGTTATTCTAATGCAAACAAAGCAGTAGCTGCTGCGCTACTCATGATGGCGCCACTGAAAACCAGCGATACAGCAGCCTTCACAGTTCTATATCATATGCTGAGTGGTAGCCTTTTTTTCGTCACTGTACATAGACTAGTTTATATTATATTCGCACTGTATTTGATATGTGACGTTTAATAAATATTTTCTATTCTATTCTATTAACAAAATAAGATCGTTTTTGTTTTAGGAAATTTTAGTTACTCTAGCGAAACAACTGAATTGAGGCCATTATTGGACAATCCATAACATTATTTAGCCTAACATAGCATAGATGATTTATATAACTAGATGATTGATAGAATTCGTATATATTTTTATAAAAACATGATTATGATACACAGATAAAAAAAAATATTAACTGTATTAGGCTAATTTTTATTTACGTTAAGTACAACGCAGGTAAAGCCGCGGGCCTAAATCGTTGGTTCATACTATCATAGTGACGAAAGTAAGATCGAAGTTAAGCGTGGTCAGATACTCCACGATGACTTTAATAAGTCATTATAAGTCGTGCATGAGGCCATAATAGACTCCCACGGATGGCTTAAAACCTTATTAGAGTCTAAACTAAATAAATCTAGTTTTATTTAAAAAACAAATGTTGAATTAGAATTAGAAAAAAAATAGTTTTTATGAGTTTTTAGATACTAAAAACTCTTACTTTTTAGGGTGCCGTATCTCAAAAGGAAAGAACCCTTAGAGTATGTCTTCGTTATACGTATGTCTGTCCATCAATACCCTTTTTCTCATATATGCATGAAGGTATCGAAATGACAATACTTAACCCTGCGGTCCCTTGAAGCTGTAAAAAAAAATACGGCCTAAATACGGTAATTTATGCCGCATATTTCGAACACCCCTGTAAATCAAAACCTATGGGGTACTTCCGGTTGACCTAGACTCATTAATAATAATAATAATAATACCGGACATTTCACACAGCATCATCTGGCCCCAAAGTAAGCAGAGCTTGTGTTATGGGTACCACATGACTGATATACTACTTATATACTTTTTTTTTTAAATACATACATATTATACATAGAAACACCCAGGCCAGAGACAAATACTTGCAGATCATACAAACATTTGTCCCGCGGCGGGAATCGAACCCGCAACCTTTTGCGTCTCAGCCGGACCTAAGCCCACTGCGCCACAGAGGTCGTCAAATTGTTAATGAAATGAGTTATTTACGTGAGTTTTGGTAAAACCTAAATACTAATTAGATCCATACATTTCGCTAGGACGTCAACGGCCGACAACTAAACGAAAATAAATTTAATTCTATTTAATCGTTGCCAGTCGCACGCACAGACCCATGAAAGAGATCTTGGGTGGCAAAGTCATCAGCCATGTTGGGTCCTCATCGTTTTTAGGTTTCCAGATTGATGAACGGCTTACATGGGATGTACACATTGATGAGTTGTGTGAAAGGATAGGTCGCGCGTGTTTTGCTATTTGGCGTTTGTATACAAACCTGGAGCATAGCATGACCAGGATTTGTTACTTCGCTTCTGTTCACTCGCTTCTGTATGGTGTACAGCTTTGGCAAAACTGCTGATTGGGAGCGAGTTGTCAGAATGCAGAAGAGAGCTGTAAGAGCGATAGGTCGAGCTCCATGGGCTACTAACGCTCGCCCCATTTTTCGGTCGCTCAAAATAATGACCGTACCATTGTTAAAATCCACTTTAACGAGTACGCGGAGTTTGGAGACGGTCACAGGTATGTAACGCGGAACGCAAAAAAGCTGCGAGCTGTACTGCGGCGCCTTACTAAATCGTCGAAGCTAGTGCATGTAATGGGGCCGGCGGTATATGTCTTCCTGACACCATCACAAATGCTCCGTCAACGCAATCCTTCAAATTCAATTAAAAACCCTTAAAAAATGGCTCATTGTTCAATCGCATTATAGGGTTGATGAGTTTTTAATTACACATATTTATGTGATTACTATTATAGTGACCTAAATCATTATATTGTACCAATTAAATCAATCGATTATTAAAATTTATTATTTACTCTAAATTAATTTTATTTTTATATTGTAAATTGTATTTACAACACAATGTTTTTACTAAACTATGTATTATTGTGAAGAAACTGACATGTAACCTTATTTTCTTACTAATAAATAAATGTAATTAAATAAACATGATGTAAATTCTCTAGATGAATCGAAATAGTGTTGGTGCCTCCATCATCAAAATGAAAGGTGCGTGAATAAAACCAGCGTTTTTCAAAATATATATTACAATAATTATTATAATTTTAAATAAATTTGGCATGTATTAAGTTCTCACAGCACAAGTAACAGAAAAAATCCAAAAGCTAATTTGCACAAATATCATAATGAACATTATTAAATAATTTCGGACATTTCACACATCATCATCTAGCCCCAAAGTAAGCAGAGCTTGATTTGCGTTATGACTGATATGATACTTATGTTAATTTTGTAAATACATACATATTATATTATTAACTAGCGACCCGCCCCGGCTTCGCACGGGTGCAATGCTGATACTAAATATACTACAGAATGTCAAAATTAACAGTGTTACTCTACCATATTATGCATGTATTATACATATAAACCTTCCTCATGAATCACTCTATCTATTACAAAAAACCGCAACAAAATCCGTTGCGTAGTTTTAAAGATCAAAGCATACATAGGGACAGACAGACAGCGGGAAGCGACTTTGTTTTATACTATGTAGTGAAACACCCAGACCTAATGTTTAAAATACAAACATATTAACGATGTTCCGTGCAGTCATAGTTTATGACGGTATTATTTAGCCGATAGTAAAAGAACCATAATGCTGAAAAAATTAAGGTACGGTTCTCAGGCGCGATTTTCGTACTTGGCCGATTTATTATTACTAGTGGTCGCTAGTATTGGTAAAAATTCGACCATAATTCAACTTAATGTATATTTTTTTATGCAGAATTAAAAAAAAACTTGCATTCTGCACTACTTCTCTATATAAACTATAAATGTGCGAAATGTCATACTCCTCCGCCCGCGCAATTTTCTAAAAAAGGGGTACAAAGTTTTTGCTTCACGTTTTAATAAATAGATTAGCACTAGTTTCGCTCTATATAATAATCTAGTAAGCAGTGTGTGCGAACGCCGGAAGCGTGTCGCGTGCCTTCGCTTTGAGTCACGCGTCAATGACACGGTTTGGCGGCTTGTTGCTAGACTCCTCTTCATTATTAACCCGTATAGCATTATATATATACATCTGCTTATCGTGCACCAGTTATTTCGAACCAGTGTGGTGAAAGGACTGAAGTGCGCATCAACGGCTTTGTTCGTGCGTTCGTCCGTTTGAAATTTTGAAGGTTTTACGACGGTGGAATTTGAATTTTCTGTTCGAAAAATATATTCGCATAGCATAGCGCACATACATATATTTTTCGAACTGGGAAAATTCCATTGTTAATACTTGTAACTTGTGTCTCGTAGGTATTAACTAATATGTTGTGTAGATCTGTTGCCTTCTTTATTCAATCATCCATTTTTTTTGTGGTTTTTAACCGACAAAGTCCTTCAAAGTCAAAAGGAGGTTCTTAATTCGTTGGGTTTTTTTATGTTTGTTACCTCATAATACCGTCATTTAATGAAGTCCGTTTTCTTTTTAGTTTTTATAACGTTAAACGTTATACACACATTTTAACCACACCTCACACACCACAAATTGAAACACTTGCAGGTAGCTTACAATTAGCAATACGTAATCTATAAAATGAAACCGCGAGAGTCTTTAAGATAAATATTCAAATTTATATTCTCACAATAGCTTCACAATATATACATATATATAAATAAATAAATAATCCCGGACATTTCACATCATCTGGCCCCAAAGTAAGCAGAGCTTGAGTTATGGGTACTTCATGACTGATATACTACTTATATACTTTTTTTTTCTAAATACATACATAGAAACACCCAGACCCGAGACAAATACTTGCAGATCATACAAACATTTGTCCCGCGGCGGGAATCGAACCCGCAACCTTCTGCGTCTCAGCCGGACCTTAGCCCACTGTGCTACAGAGGTCGTCAATATGAGAATTTATCTTACACTTATAAACATAGAGATGGGTTTCAGCAAAATAGTGAGCCTCATAGAATCAATACTAGGAACAGAAACAAATTATACATCCCTAGGCTTCGACTAGAAAAAGTAAATAAGTCTTTATGGGGAACACGGTGCGCTTCTATAATAAGCTTCCTGAAAATGCTACTAAACTACCTATTAAGAAATTTAAAGCATACCTACATAAAGGGTAGTCTTTTGAAGAAAGCGTCTTATAAATGACTAGGTTCTTATATTATTGATAAGAATGCATGGCCTCATGTTGCTCTGCCCTCAGACAGTTAACTGACAAATTTGAAATAAAATCTTGTATTTGATTTTCGTAGTTAAGCTAGTTATAAGATGATCATGAAAAAATGCACTAGGACCAGGACGAGTTTCTTGCCAGTTCTTCTCGGGCTTGGGTTAGGAGGAATTGGCACCTAAATTAACCTAGTATGTATGATGTTTCAAAGCGATCCTTGTGATTGTATTTAATAAAATATTTTTC
Organism: Lampropteryx suffumata; assembly: GCA_948098915.1. Classification (NCBI taxonomy): domain Eukaryota; kingdom Metazoa; phylum Arthropoda; class Insecta; order Lepidoptera; family Geometridae; genus Lampropteryx; species Lampropteryx suffumata. Next base: position 1,205,152 of record OX402564.1, on the reverse strand, counting down.
GACTTTAGCTTTGACTTACAAAAACGTTGCCATAGCTTTACCTTAGAATGTCATGGAAGTTATCCACCAAGCGATGTTTTAAAACTTTTAACCTACTTAGTGTGACTAACTCAAGTTTTTCACGAGGGCAGTAACTCGGTTCCGGCAGCTACTACTACTACCTACCTAGTTGGCGGTAGCTTCGTTACGTAACGCGTTACGGCGCCAGTCTGCCTGGCTTCCATTTCTCTCACGCACACGGCAGCGGTAGGCAGGCTTCTCCTCTCTCACTCTAACCCACAGCGCTAATTAGATTAGTTTAAGTTATCACTTCTGTCGGGCGTCCCGAGACGCACACGTTTTTTTCCTCAATTTCTTCGACTTTGACGCAGTGTATTTTTCCGTAAACTGCACGTTGATACAAAACGGCCGGTACGTAGATTCAAAAATAGTAATTTTTATAAAAAGGTAATTCATTGTTCAATTATACCTACTTCTCTGTGGCTACTCTGATTATTCTACATTTGCGAGTTACTATGCTAGTGTGAACATACACAATGATTTCAAGAATGGAAATTGAGCAATGAAAGCAACGGGACGAGGTAGCGAGCGCGGAGGGGGAAAAGGAAGTTCCCTCATTATGGAAACTCAAATTAGATGACGCTTTAATCTCGGGAAATGAGATTCTGCCTTTGTAGGTGTAGGCTTTTCTAGAGCTTCTTTACCTTCCAGGCTCCAAAAATTTACGGCCAGTTATAAAATCACACGTGGTATAATAGAAAAGAGACCTTGCCTCAATATCTTTATAGCCCTAGAATAGCGATAGCCCTAGAAATACAAAAACTTGTATTTCTCGTCACACAGATGATATCTAGTCAAATTTTTTTTTCATGCCACACATCATCATCTGCCACCAATGTAAGCAGAGCTTGTGTTATTCGTACCACGTGACTAATATCCTACCTATATACTTAATTTTTATGGTAAACACATACTTACATATTATAAATCAAAACACCCAGACCCGAGACAAACATCAAAGTGATCCTTGTGATTGTATTGAATAAAAATATTTGATTTCGAAACACTTGTAGATCATACAAACATTTGATTTGGGAATCGAACCTACAACCTCTGCGTCTCAGCCGGGCCCTGGCCCACTGTGCCACAGAGGTCGTCAAATACCTTACGCTTAGTTTCCCTCCACACTAACGCCTTTTCGGAAAGATCAAATTGTTTGTAAAGAAAAAATATATAATGCCGGACATTTAACACAGCATCATCTGGCCCCAAAGTTTTTTTTTGTAAATGAAAAAAGAAAAAAATAAAATATATTTCAGCATTCATATGATAGCATATACAATGTTTAAATGCACTTTGATGCTGCTCCAATTTTAAATAGGTAGACCTTTCAGCGGTCTTTACACTTGCGAGCCTGTATCGTGAAGACCAAATACCAAATACTATACATATATATTATACCTTAATAAATAATAAATAATATGCATATATATTATACTTAGGAACACTCAAATCCGAGATAAATACTTGCAAATTATACAAACATTTGTCTCGCGGTAGGAATCGAACCTACAACCTCTGCGTCTCAGCCAGGCCCACTGTGACAGAGGTCGTCAAATATCTTTCGCTTAGCACCCCTTCACGCAAACGCCTTTGCAAGATCAAATTGAAAGAAAAGAAAGAAAGATATACATTTATTTAGCACCCACACAAAACAAACAAAACAAAAGATCAGACAACAGCGGAAAAAGGACCTAAAAAGGACCACAAAGAGAAAGATAAACCAATTACAGCGCACATATATAGAAAAGTACCTACAACTTGGCTCAAAATTAGCCCTTCCCGCGAACCAATCAGCGTTATGGTGTGGCCAAAAAGGTACAATCTCAGCATTTATGCTACTTCCAAACACGGTAAGGACGTAGCGCTGGCAATCATGGAGATTGCATGGAAATGACAGCAGCATTTACTCGTCAGTCACATGACTTATCACACTTATCACGATGTTTCCGCAGGTGTGAACGTCAGCAGAACGTGGATCTTGTCTAGACCAAGACGTAGCTTTTTTCCATCAAACCCCTGGTTTCTGTAGTTAGATACTTTTGGTTACGGTAAACATTTCTAAGTGCTCTGGCGAGCCTGAGCCGATTACTGGCTCTTATTTGATTTTATTTTGGCGCAGCCTAACGTTTATCACACCAACGGCTGCTTAACCTAACCGATGCTTTTACCAGACTATTCCAGAGGACTTACAACTTTTTTTATTTGTTACCTTGAGGTGATCGCCCGTTATGTCGGTGGACGTTGGCTTAAGTGTTTTTAGTCTTAACATATTTGGCGGTTAAAAGGATTTATGGTATTTGACCCGAGCTTTAGTAAAGCCTTGCCTACTGCTAACATTTTTTCTTGAATTAGGCCAATACGATTTGCTTTCTGGTTTTTATCTTGGCGTTCGATGAATAATGGTACTAGCTACTAAGCAGAATAAAGCTTGGAACTGGACCTTGAGTCCTAAGAAGGCTGAAAACGAGTTCATATGCTCAGATAATATTTTAACCTTCAAAACCTTCTTAGGAATCTTTGCATTTGCTGTAGTCAGCGGTCGTCAGATTCGCTGTTTTCCTAGTTACTAATATGCTTTTCTGTAGACCAGCACGCGGTAGCATGACGATAAATGGCGCAGCAGACAATTACGCACCCTTCCGTTCACTCCGCACTCAGCAGATACATCAGGAATTCTAGACTAATACCACACGTTTTCCTTTACGCTAATGCCTTTGTTAAATGATTCAATTGGGAGCAGCCGTCACTCTTTAGTCACAGACTAATTAATGTCTTATTCCTACAATTCGATTTGTCCGCAGGCGTGAACGTTAACGGAAAGCGGTTTTTGTCTAAGTCTTCTGGTGTGAATCTAAACAGTTAAAAAGTTTTAGTTTTCATTAGAACTCTTGGATTGGATTACAAACATCAAAACTGCTTGGGCAACTGTGGGTATTAAGGGGGAGTTGAGGGGCGCGGGTTGCCGGGTGCCCTACGTCAGATCCATTGATCGTGTGACGTCACCGCGACACTGCAATGCCTGTTTGGCACAGTGTAGCTGATTCAGTGGCTCTAGTATGATACTACGCCAAGCTCGAGACAGGAGAATGATGGGCTTGTTAGGTTTTAATGCAAACAGGTATTGCAAGCGCTCATGCGGTAAACTCATCCTAACATGGGTTGTATGCTTGTTTGTCGGCTTTGTTTAAAAAATGTTTTGTACTTAATATCATAATAACTTCTAAAACAATCATGGTTTTGAACATAATTTTCACTCAAAACGGATATTAATCATGATATTAGTTTTTCTCCTTCCCGATATTACCGTACAGCTGCATGCGCCATGATGACGAGATAAACTTATGTCTTTAGTTTTGAATTAATATCATAATGTTTTATTGATCATCAAGCTGAATAAATCTTAACCGACCGCGCTGGTTATAAATATAAATATTTATTAAATATTTTAATAGCGCTTTTTTGTATGATTTGATGATTAACTAGTTTAACTACGAAAATCTAAGTACAAGGTAACAGTAGTTCATACATTGCATATCTGTCTGTTACCCGTCTGAGGGTAGACATGAGGCCATGCATTCTTATCAACAATATAGTATGAATTGTGTTAACGACGATATGAGTATATATGGTAGACGATAAGTAAACTGTAAGAGGCAACATGTTGTGCCAACCCTATTTAGTTTATTTAGCAGGAAAGCTGGATACTGACTGCATCTTCATGAAGCACTGCACAGAGGTGCACCATTCGCACCGGTTATGTATTGATGTGGTGCATGCAGTCTATATTTTAATTTCTTTGTTTTATTTATGTTCTCTATGTTTTAAATTATTATTATGATAAATATGGCTCAAATTTGTACATATACTTATGAAGAATAAATGAAATTGAATTGAATTGAATTGAATTGAATATAGATTTATAGAATATTACACGGAATATTACAATAATAATAACTTTGGGCGGGCTTTCGCTAATATCGATCACAAGCTGGCAACCTTTTAGCGTTAGGCAGGGAGATGATGATGATGATGAGTATTGATTGATTTACAACATCATTAAGAGTGTCCTGGTGGTCGAGTAGTAGTGGCCCCCCGCCTTATGTTTCTAAAGTCGTTTGAAAAATGAAATGAAATGTCGTAGAACCTATAAAGTTCGAAGATATGTGCCAAGTGCACGAAAGGAGCCGCTGAGGCGCACTTTACTCCTTTCTCCACACTAGTTAGAAATAACTAGTGTCAGGATAAGACGATGGAGATTAAGACGAAGTAGTAGTATTGAGTTGAGCAACTGATATCCATACACTACGTAATATCTACTTTTATCGCTCGAGGCGTGCTTAGATGTTCCACATTCGGGATAGAGAATAAGTGGATGTGGTGTCGTTGTCTCCTCCCCCAAGGCTGTATACTAGCTAAGCCCAAAGTACTAATATAAGCCCAAAATAAATAGATTCGTGAATTTGAGTTTGACGCAGTTTTATCACTACCTAGTGACTGTCATAATTCATAATTCATTTATTGTGGAACATGGTGATTTACAGGTTTAATTAATTTGCAATGTTTGCTATGCTAACATTTGGAAACACCATTGTTCAATATTTTTTTAATTAACTGAGACATTTATAAAAAAAAACAACACAATAATAAAACAATTATATATTTTAAACGTCGTGTGGAATATTAATTAATTTGATAAGTAGATTTATTTACAAAAATAATTACAGAAATTTTCAGAATAATATAAAATACATATGAAACAGTTGAGCTATCTAAGGACCGTTTAAAACGATCTATAGATAGCTCAACTGATCCAGATTACTGTCTGAGGGCAGCGTTCCCAAGACACTTGCGGCATTGCCACGTTGAATGGCAATACTAATACGCTGAGCCAGATAGGAGCCAGCTCTTGGGTCACGCAATGTATCTACCAGACGCCGTGAGATAATTTTAATTAATTAAATTTATGTATGTTATATTATTAATTCAAATATATTATAAAAACTTTTAGCTTGTAACCTTAATACATTTATTGAATGGTAATTTTTTTATATTGTCAGGTATGGAATTATAGACTTTCTTGCATATTACA